>NW_024121166.1:15982631-16128792 GCF_016745375.1 Pimephales promelas | reverse complement strand
TACAAATTTTAGATTGTACCAAAAACAAATGAATTTGTACAATGCTGGAACAACAGTTCTGTTTTTAGCTTTATGTCTTTGAATATACAAAATTAGTTAAATTGTACATTTCATTAAATATATTACATTTTTTTTATAAAAAAATGGTTTTTGACAGTTACAGTAATATTATCTGAAAAGTGCAACAAAAAGTATTAAATACTGAACATTTGTGATGTTCATAGTAAAAGATAAACACTGAAAAATTAATTTGCTTATGGTAAAAAAGTGCATTAAACTTCTTACATTTTAAGGTAGTAAATGACAGTGTGGCTCAAGTTTGGTTTGCAAATTTGAACAGCAATCTGTTTTTTCAGCAAGAAACAAAAAAAATTCTACTCTACTTAAAGAAATACTTTTCCAAGAAGACATACAATTTTATACAAGTTTTACAATATAAAAGAAATCATGCAATGCAGATTTCACATAGGACAATCCAAACTTACATACAGGTAAAATAATTTTTTTAAATAATTTCTTATTCTAGAATTTCTTTGCGGCCCCCCTAGCGCCATCTAGTGGCCCCCCAGGGGGCCACGGCCCCCAGTTTGAGAACCGCTGGTTTAGAGGAACTTGTACATTGTTCAGGCAAAACTGGATACATTGGGTTGTAAGGAGGAGGCGTTACAGTGGTTGCAGATTTCACTGGTGCTTGTGAATATCTCTTTTCAGCTTCAGTTATTATATTTGTCCAATCTGGATCAAATGAATTATCATTGGTTGTGTTTTCTTTATCTGAACAATTAATAGACATAATTTTGTTCAATTTGTGAAATGCTTCAATTTGAGGCTTCATTGCTTCAACAAGTGGGGCTGGACACCCATCAATGCCACAGAAGATTCCACCTTGTTTCACAATCCAATGAGCTGCCAGTATTGGAAATGCTTTTGACTTGATGGAGTCTTTTTGCGAATCAAACCAACTTAGCTGCACATCCAAAGATGCATTAACATCCAGTCCTTTTTTCAAAAGCTTAGCTTGCTTTTTCTGTTTTCTTTTTAAATACCAATCAGCTATTGTTCGGCTGTTAAGACCACTTTCTGCCATTGCAAATTATTTGTCACTCTGTGACTGTGCACTCAAACAGCAGGGATATTTTGGGAGTGAGTGTGTGTGTGTGTGTGTGTGTGTGTGTGTGTGTGTGTGGATGTATATCTACTGTGCGTGAATTCCAAGGGGGGGGTCCCTCTGCTTCTCTCTCTCTTTCTGCTTCTCTCCCTCTCTCCCTTTCACCTGCTCTGATAACTCAAAGAACAAAGAAGGGGAAAAGGGAAAAACAAAAAACAAAAGTTAACTCTAATAATTTGTTTTGTTTGTGTATTTGTTTGCTCTATTTTTTTATTTTAAAATTTTATTTAGTTTATTCGAAGTTGCTCTCAGATCAGCCTCTTCCTCTCAATACTGAACAGCTTATTGTCAAAATCAAAAAAGCACACAATTCTAGCTAATATTTCCATTGATACCCATCTTCTAAGGGCTCAATCAGCTTGTTTAAAATTTTAGGGCGCCTGTATTTCTAAATACGGAATCCTGTGCGTCCTATAGCACAGACCCGCCACCCTAAACCGCTATAAATCACCGCTTTGACACACTATCCTCGTTTTCTAAAACGATTCTTCGGTGTGTTGGAAATATTTTAGAGATTACTCTGCCATCAGTTTTTACAGTCTCGCCATATTCCAACCACCTTCCAGTCATGCCAAGCAAACTGCTAAATCGCTTTACTGCTATTCCAAATATTTGACTAAATGGTCTTTTTTCTAAAAAAGATCCACTTTTCCTAAAGTCTTTTCAAAAATGAAAAAGACTTCCCCAGCATTATTCAATATTTCAGAGGTCTACTGAACAGAGCAACCCAAATAAGCCACATCAAATTCTAATTATTTAAATTATTTTCCTTTTGCTGACACATATATTCATTGGCAAAACAACTGGTACTTTAAACAACACAGTTCTTTTAAGCAGTTTCAGTCAATGTCTAATCATCAGGCAGACTTCAAATTATTTTTTAGAATAGGAAAAAGTCTTACCTTGAATGATTGAGACAAATCTGAATGCTATCCTGTTCCGTAGTGACGCCAAATGTAGACTTGGAATTAAAGCCTCTTGTGTTTCCCCGTTATTATTCAATTTACAGGACCGGACACCAGTTATCTTGCCAAGAAAGTTTTATTATATATTATATATATGTCAGGAGAGAAACTTCAAGATGTTGTGTTCATGCCTGGTCTATGCGTTTCTCTGAGGCGGTACAATGTGACATTGAGTTTTATACATCACACAGTCTTACAGCTTCCTTGTAAGGTAACAAACATGTTGCTCTGAGCTTCCCAACTTAGAACGTATATGTCATACGTGCGCTACTTTCCTTGTTATGTACATCTGTGGTACACTTGCATCAGTGGAAACATTTATGCTGAGTGAACATGTTACATGGCACACATACCTCCCTGAGCAATATATAGCTTTCCCCTGACATATGTTCTTTCATGCATTCAAACTTGAAACTCCATAAGATAATACAGTGATTATGAAAACTAATAAAGAATAATAATAAAGATACATAATATTTAATAATGAAATAATATTAAAAGATGAAATTTTAGTCTTCAACATGAAGGACCCATTGAGAAATATCTGGCAGTAGTTTCCACGCTGCCATGAATTCCACTAAGGGGACCAGTCTCTCGAGACTGGCCTCGGGATTTTGTTGAACGGACATTTCGGTGCCCTGAAACGGCGAACCGGCAGGGAACAACCGAACTGACCATTCTACCACCCTCCTCGGAGGACCGTATGGGGACGCTGACGCCTCGGTGCCCTGAAACGGTGAACCGTCAGGGAACAACCGATGTGGCAGCGCTGCGATACTCCTCTGATTATCGCCCCCCAGAGGGTTGATGTCTGATTTCTCGAAACCATCCCTCCCCGGAGGGGACCACCCTCAGAAGTCTGACCCCCTGTGAGTCAGGACTTCTTCTTACTCCAGGCCTTCTTAGAGATGACAGTGACCTGGATTGTGACCGCCACTGAGGCTCCGAAGATTGTGGAGGAGCCCGGGCAGCCACGCTTTGCCTTTGGCGTGCTCTGTGTGAGGAGCTAGTACTCGGCTAGTACTCAGGAACATCAAAACGGCGAAGAAGAATTTTCTGAAACGCAGCTGACTGTTTTTTCTTGAAATCGATCGGCGACACAGTTGATAGCGTCGCCGAACAGACTTGATGGTGACATCGGTGCATCTAACAGAACAGATCTATCTTTTTCTTTTATTTCAGACAGATTCAACCATAGGTGGCGCTCCGTGGCCACCAGGGCTGCCATAGACCGGCCCACTGATTTGGCAGTCTCCTTAGTGGCACGGAGCGCTAGATCTGTTGCGCAACGCAATTCTCGAATTGTGTCAGCGCTCACTTCCTCGCGTTCATCAATTTCCCTTAGCAGATCAGCCTGGTATGCTTGCAGTATGGTCATTGTGTGCAAGCATGACGCAGCCTGACCTGCTGCCGAGTATGCTTTACCCACCAGAGAGGATGTAGATTTTAATGTTCTGGTGGGTAACGTCGGGGCTTTTAATGATGACGATGACTCGGGAGAGAGATAGCTTGCAAGCGTCTTTTCAGCCCAAGGCATCGCCGCATAACCATGATCAGCAGCACCTAATATGTTACTATAATTAGATGTCTGCGGGTTAAACACTCTAAATGAGACAGGTTTATTCCACGATCTCTCCACCTCAGTGTGGAGATCGGGACAGAATGGTAAACCCCGACGTGGAGGCAGTGTTTTAGATGACAAAAATCTTTCATCAAGTAAACTTTTCTTAGAAACACTTTCACCCACCCGTGATTGATATATATATATATAGATATATATAGTGTGCTTGACAGACAACAATAAATAGACATAGTACAGAGATCGCTTGCTGAAGGCAACAGAAGCTGTCGCAGTCTTATCCTAAAGGTGCTATATAGTTTCCTGGTCAATGACGTCACCTGACGTCCTACTCTCTCATTGGACTGATTGTACAGACGCTTCACAACGCAATCATGCAGAGCGTTCCCATTGCGTTAACCAATACAGCTCGAAGTTCCCTTGAAAAGGAACTGACATATTTCAGCCTTCAAATCATTTTTATAAAAAGAATGATACACGACACCTCAAGAGGGCTCGACAGTGACTCTGATGTCCCAGAGTCACCCCCCTCCGTCCCCCACTCAACTCAGCCCAGCTTACTGACCTCTGCATCCCTCCTGCTGCTGAGACCTAACCACAATCTCTCCGCAACCCAACCATACGCACCAACCCGTTTGACTTAGGCTGTGGAGCCCCACTGGTGTATCAGTGCCTTCAATATTGCACCTGAGTGTTTTGAAAACATTATCTATAAATATAAAACTGCATTTACAAGAAAAGCATTATGAATTTTGTGTACATTTGTTTTGTTGTATGAAGTTGTTTACTTGTGCTTAGTGTTTTGCTGTTTGCCGATACAATAGTGTTGGCATTGGTCTATCTTTCAGTAAAAGTTTCTTTGCAAACTCTGCATTAAATTGTGCCTGATCACAAACCCAAGTCTGTGAAATGATGAGAACAAACATAATCTTCCAACATGATGCTAGACATTGTTTAACAATAAACCATCAATTTGTTCCTAATGCTGGAGTCCTTCAGAAGGCTGTGTAGAACTTCCCTGACATCTTAATATTTAACTAGTTTAAAACTTAAAACCTAGTTTACACACCTGCTTGTCATCATCGTTGTCACCTGTGTCTTGTTTATCATCATCAGTTTCACCTGTCTTCACCTCGTTATTGTTCATCAGTTCCAATTCACAAAATTAACCAATTCACAAATTAACTGAATGCATAGCTGATATAAAAAATTGGATGATTAGTAATTTCCTACTACTAAATTCTGAAGAAACAGAGATTCTAATTATTGCACACAAAAAACTTCTACACGCAACTGCCTAGAATACTGTCTAACACTTGATGGCTGCTCTGTTAAGTCTTCGGTTAGGAACCTGGGTGTGCTCTTTGATACTAATCTCTCATTTGAAAGTCATGTGTCTAGTATTTGTAGAACCACATTTTTTCCATCTTAAAAATATATCTAAATTACGCCATATGCTCTCATTTACAAATGTGGAACAAATAGTTGATGCATTCATGACATCAAGGCTATATTATTGTAATGCTCTTCTGGGTGGGTTCTTACCAGAACGAGGAAGTATGACCATATTAGCCCGGTTCTGTCAACCCTGCATTGGCTGGCTATTAAACATTGTATAAATTTTAAAATATTGCTGATTACTTATAAAGCACTAAATGGTTTAGCTCCGCAGTACTTGAGCAAGCTATTAATGCATTATAGTCCTTCACGTCTATTGCAATCTCAAAACTCCGGCCAGTTGATAATACCTAGAATATCAAAATTGACTGCTGGTGGTAGATCGTTTTCCTATTTAGCACTAAAGCTACGGAACGCTCTTCCTAACATTGTCTGGGAAGCAGACACACTCTATCAGTTCAAATCTAGGCTAAAAGCACATCTCTTTGGCCTAGCATACACATAACACACAATAGACTTCCTAAATTCAAAATTAGGCTGCATAGTTTCGATCAGCCGGAACCGGAAACACGTCCCGTAAATCCTGATGCACTTGGTACATCAAAAGAAGGATGGTGTCTACACTAACACTATTTTCCATATTATTTGGGACCATAGAGGGACTCTATGGTGAACCTGCGCCTGGACCCATCCCGACTCATCCTCAAGTGCCGGCCTCATTGACACGACAGCCATCGGCACTGATCCTCAACATCTCGCCTCCAAACCGGTGTGATTACTCCGACATCCAAACAGATGGAAATGGATAAATTCTCTTAATTTTTCGATCCAATTTGTTTTGTAATCACTGTTCCTTCGTTGGCCAGAAGAGAACCAGCCCCCGACTGAGCCTGGTTTCTCCCAAGGGTTTTTTCTCCATTCAATCACCTGATGGAGTTTTGGTTCCTTGCCAATGTTGCCTTGGCTTTTGTCTTGCTTAGTTGGGGACATTTAATATTAAACAATTTTATTGATCTGTGTTATATTATTTTCATGTTATCACTGTGAAGCTGCTTTGATGCAATCTGTATTGTAAAAAGCGCTATATAAATAAATGTGACTTGACTTAAAAGTTCAGTTTGTCTTTGTCGGTCGTTGTTAATGTTTTGATGTGTTTTGTGGACCTTCTGCCCGTCTACCTGCCTGTACCAGTTTCTTTCAGTTTAAAATAGTAAATGTTTGAATTGAAGCTTTCTGTTCATTTACACTGACCTTAGGTATTATCTGACAAGAATCATTATTTGTCTCCTTTTGTCGTCTCTAACTGAATCTTGTTTATTCTTTCTTTAGATTTGTTGAACAAAATAAATCATCTGAATCATGGGAGAAAAGAAAGAGATTATTAAAACTGGATTTGTGTCTGCAAGCTGCTCTCCACCAGAAAGAGACAATAGAAGAAACTGTGAAGAAACTGTTGTCATCTGTGAATTATGAGAGATGTGATTTCCTGTTGGATCTGTGGTCACATGTGAAGGACTATGAGACTCAAACAGGCAGGAGTGTCCTTCCAGCATTACAGCCAGTTTATCAGTCAGCTCCTGCAGTCTGGATCATAAAGCTCTCAGAGAGAAAGATCTCCATCCTCCTAGAAGTGCTGAAACTGCAGACAGAGAAGAAACCAGTAGAGCTGATAGACTGGACAGATGAAGAGAGTGAAGTGAGGGGATTCCTCCAGTGTCTGCCCTACATCTCACAGCTCAGGTGAGTCTCATGGGGAAATACACTCATAGTTTGATTCAGTTTATTTTAATGTTGTCATTTAAATGCGTTAATAAATAATATAGTTCATTTAAATTAATTAGAAAAAACATTTATGTCAGATTCTGTAAACTTAATTTCTATTGTTTTAATGTAGCTGAAGATGTTAGCTGTAAGACTGTAAGACAGATCTGTTGTTTTGATTTTTAGTTCCCACTTTACATTCACTTGAGATGAACTGACTGCATTTACATTAATATTCAGCCAAAACACACTGAGAGCAGAAAAATGATGAAATCAACCTATTTTTTTTTTTTCATGATTGTGCACTTGAACAGATTTAAGGGGTCTTTACATGATGTATGTAATTATTTTAATATTTTCACTATTTTAAATACAGTCATATATTCAAAAATATAATTTTTAACCCTCATTTTGACCTTTTGTCACAAACACTTGGTTTGAGTGCTGTACATCTCCTTTAAGACTGGCCACTGTTATGATTGGCTAAGGTCATTTTATAGGAAAAAGTATCATTGCCTCCAATATTGCACATGGGTGTTTTGAAAACATTATCTATAAATATAAAACTGCATTTACAAGGAAAGCATTATGAATTTGTGTTTACATTTGTTTTGTTATGAAGTTGTTTACTTGCGCTTTGTGATTTGCTGTTTTCCAATCCAATATTGTTGGCATTGCTCATCTTTCAGTAAAAGTTTCTTTGCAAACTCTACATTAAATTGTGCCTGATCACAAACCCAAGCCTGTAGTGAAATGGTCAGAACAAACAATCTTCCAACATGATCCTAGACATTGTTTAATAATAAACCATCCATTCGTTCCTAATGCTGGAGTCCTTCAGAAGGTTGTGTAGAACTTCACTGACATCTTAATATTTGTAAAAATATATCAATAAATAAAAACTAGTTTAAACTTGCAGTAAGCTTCAGGTGCCTGTTAACATGAGTATCTCTATGGTCTTGGGTGACCTGCTCTCTCTTTCTTGTCATGCTGTTGTTCTTCCTCTTCTGGGCAGGTTAACAAAATGAAATGGTAAAGTAGGCGTTGATGTGTTGTTTTGGAGTTGGTCAGATGAAAATATCTACTATAGTCTAATGTCACAATGTGGAGGAAGTAGAAAACAAGTCATCTGGCAGCTTGATTTCAATTTATGTCGATTTTTGGGGGGTCTGAAGAGGGTTTTTTTTTTTCTATTGTACAATGACATCATGTATGTCAATCGATCAAAGATTTGATTCCTCATTCCATAAATGATTTATTGGTTAACAAACATAATACTGCTGGGGCTGATTCACCAGAGAAAAGAGGAAAGTTTGGCCCTGCTAATATCGACTTTGATAACTAGGAATGTGTGATTTTTATAGGAGTCTCAGCTAGGCAATACCTCTTCTGAAACGTGTTGGTCTTGTGTTCCCTATCGTAGTCACTTCGAGTTACGTCAGAAGTGACGGAGATTGGGGGTTTCGCATAGAAAGCCAATCCTCTTCGAGTATTAAAACACGAGCCAATGGCATGCAATGCCTTGGGGCTGCGGAAATTTGCATAGCGTACTCCGCCCTACTCCGTGAGTATAAAAGGAGGAAGTGAACGCAACCGCAGTATGTTTTCGCTTCGGAGCCAAGAGAACCTCTTCACTCCTCAAAGCTGATTCAAGACTCTTCGAGACGAGCGTCCTCTTCAGTGTTGGTGTGACGGCGGTACCCAGCGAGATTCTGCATTGCCTGCGATCTGTGCAGTGGTTTGCCAGACTTTGCGCTTCTCCCTGGTAGCCTCAGCGCTGAAAGAGTGAATTTCTCTCCTCTCTGTAAAAGAGCTGCACGCGGCACGTCTTTTTTAAAGATGGCTCGCCCGTGCCCTTCTGGATGTGGTAGATTTCTGTCGTCATCTGATGGTCACGAACGCTGCTTTGTTTGCTTGGGCATTCAGCATGCAGCAGCAGCGTTCGTGGGATGACTCATGTTCCTTCTGTGGGACCATGACCATCTCCACACTGAGGTCGCGGCTCAATGATCTCACTAGAGTGAGAGCCCCGGTCCCCCTACTCGATCGGCTTCCTTCACGAGAGGGGGCCCGTCGACCCGGGGACCGGGCGATCTAACGGTGACGGTGTGGGATAAAGCCCGACGATTCCTCGGGCCACACCTCCCGCCTCAGTGCGTGAGCCAGCGGGCGCTAGTTCGACTCGGTCGGTTGTCTCTTCGGCGGCACCGGCTGCTTCGAGCAGCGCCCCAGATGATGATGCGATGTCTATCACAGCATCACTAGGCGGGCTTGATTCCTCGGGAGAGGAAGATCCGGCTGCGTTGCCTCCTTCGGGAGTCCCAGCGTTGTCCGCGTCAGATCCCGAGATGACGGCCATGCTGTCTCGAGCCGCTGGGAGTATCGGGCTAGAATGGAAACCTCCATCCTGCCCCGACCTCTCACGGATGGATAATTGGTTTTTGGACAAGGCTGCCGCTGCAAAGCCACGGCCGACTCCAATACCTTTTTTCCCCGAGCTGCATGCGGAGTTATCGCGCTCTGGGGGGCTCCTTTGTCCACTCGAGAGCGCGATCTCTCCCCCGCCTTTCCCCCCCTCGACGGCGGGCCGCCCGTGGGTACACTGGGATGCCCCCGGTGGAGCGCTCTGTTGCGATGCAGCTGTGTCCACAGAGCGCCTCCACCGTGGTTCCTCCTAAGCACCCATCCAAAAGCCTGTGGGTTCTCGTCTGCTATGGCGGCGCGATCCTACAGAGCGGCGGGACAGGCGGCCTCCGCTCTGCATGCTATGACCACTTTGCAGGTCTTCCAAGCGAAGTTGCTCAGAGACATGCACGAGGGCGGGACTGACACGACGGCATTCAAAGAACTGCGGTCCGCCACTGACCTTGCTCTCCGGGCAACGAAAGTGGCTGCTCGCGCCGTTGGTCAGGTGATGGCCACTAGCGTGGTTCAGGAGCGTCATCTGTGGCTCAACCTGTCGGATACGCGGAGCGCTGAGCGGACTCGTCTGCTCGACGCTCCGCTGTCCCAGGTTGGCCTTTTCGGCGGTGCGGTCGAGGACTTCGCCCATCAGTTCTCCACCGCCCAGAAGCAGACGGAGGCCATCAAACACATCCTGCCCCGACGACCAGCTGCTGCCTCCACCCAGTCGTCGGCACAGGCGCCTCCCCCTGCTCGCCGCCGAGGACGCCCCCCTGCGGCTCCCCTCCCTCCCGCCCGGCCCCAGCAGCAGCCTTCACCCGGGCCCCGGCGTCGAGGAGGCCGCAGGCCGGCGTCACAGCCCTCAGGCCGCTCGCCCCGCTAAACGCCAGGCCAAGCGAAGATCCTGACACGGGCCGCTCAGTGACGATCTCGAGTCTTTCACAGGAGGCGGTAGCAGGCCCCCTCCTTCCCCCGGTGGAGGGCCGGGGGAGAATCTTTTGTTCTCAGCTCCCCGCTGCTCACCCACGGGTGGGCAGCACCCTGAACTGGTTAAAGAAAGACTTGACATCCTCACTGAGCTCACAGACTGGAGTGAGTGCCCCCGATGCCCCAGGGTGTCGGCCCACTCACTCCTCTCTGTCTCGGAGGGCGCGGAAGGGTGCGTGTGTCGTCCCCGGGCTACACCAATCCCTTCCCCCTCTCTCGCCAGACCCCCGCAGAACGGACCCCCGTGGAACGCTCCGCTTTCCCTGGTCCCTTCTGTCGGGGAGCGGGCTTCGACGCATCCGAGCGGGGTAACCCCTGCACGCGTGCCAGTCGACCCGCCACGCTGCCCCTCCGGGGGACGTCTGTGGTTCACATGACCCCGTTGGCTCACTTCCTGGAAGCCTGGCTAGCGCTTCCCGGGGTATCCCGCTGGGTCATCAGAACGATCAGATTCGGCTACGCGATTCAGTTCGCACGGTCTCCTCCCCGCTTCAGGGGAGTTCGCTCCACGATAGTCGGTGGCAATGCCCCAGTCCTGAGAGCGGAGATTGCGACCCTGCTGGCGAAGGGTGCAATCGAGACGGTCCCTCCAGCCGAGGTGAGGTCCGGGTTTTACAGCCCCTACTTCATTGTCCCCAAGAAGACCGGTGGGTTACGACCGATCCTGGACCTGCGCATTTTGAACCGTTCTCTCCATCGACTACCGTTCAAAATGCTCACGGCCAAACGCATTTTCGAATGTGTTCGGTATCAGGATTGGTTTGCAGCGATCGACCTGAAGGACGCGTACTTCCATGTGTCATCTTACCTCGACACAGACCGTTTCTTCGGTTTGCCTTCGAGGGCCAGGCATATCAGTACGCCGTTCTCCCATTCGGGTTAGCTCTGTCCCCTCGCGTCTTCACGAAGATCGTCGAGGCAGCCCTTGTTCCCCTTCGCGAACACGGGGTTCGCATCCTGAATTATCTCGACGACTGGCTGATACTAGCGCACTCTCGAGCTCAGCTTTGCGAACACAGAGACTTGGTGCTCCGGCACCTAGCCCGTCTGGGCCTTCGGGTCAACCGAGAAAAGAGCAAACTTTGCCCCGTGCAGAGGATCTCTTTTTCTCGGCGTGGAGATAGACTCGGTCGCCATGTCCGCGCAGCTCACGATCGAGCGCGCGCACTCACTGCTGACTTGTCTTCGTCAGTTCGAGGGCAAGAGTGCGGTTCCACTGAAACTTTTTCAGAGGCTCCTGGGGCATATGGCATCCGCGGCCGCGGCAACGCCGCTCGGTTTGCTTCATATGAGACCGCTTCAGCTGTGGCTTCGCGATCGAGTCCCGAGGTGGGCATGGCATCGCGGCTCGCTCCGAGTCCCAGTGACTCCGACATGCCGGCGAACCTTCTTCCCGTGGTCGAACCTCAGCTTTTTACGGACGGGCGTCCCTATTCAGCGAGTTTCCAGGCATCTCATCGTCTCCACGGATGCATCTACCACGGGTTGGGGTGCCATGTGCAATGGGCATGCAGCCGCCGGCTCCTGGACGGGGGCCCAGCGCCTCATGCACATCAATTGCCTCGAGCTGCTGGCAGTAC
This sequence comes from Pimephales promelas, assembly GCF_016745375.1. The sequence continues at coordinate 16,116,951 of NW_024121166.1, read as the reverse complement.
GGCTCGCCCTGCACCGCTTCAGAGCGTTGCTCAAGGGCCAGCATGTGCTTGTCCGCTCAGACAACACTACGGCTGTAGCGTACATCAACCACCAGGGGGGTCTACGCTCGCGCCGGTTGTCGCAGCTCGCCCGCCACCTCTTGATATGGAGTCAGAAGCACCTGAGGTCCCTTCGTGCAGTTCACATTCCTGGAGACCGGAACTGGGCAGCCGACGAGCTGTCTCGGGTCCGCCCTATCTCCGGCGAGTGGCGACTCCATCCCCAGTCGGTCCAGCTGATCTGGAAAGAGTTCGGGGAGGCACAGATAGATCTGTTCGCCTCCCGGCACTCAGCCCACTGCGCCCAGTTTTATTCTCTGACCTGGGGCACTCTCGGTTCGGATGCGCTGGCGCACAGCTGGCCACGGGGCCCACGCAAGTATGCGTTTCCCCCAGTGAGCCTCCTTGCACGGGTGTTGTGCAAGATCAAGGAGGACGAGGAGCAGGTCTTGCTGGTAGCCCCCTACTGGCCCACCAAGACGTGGTTCTCCGATCTCATGCTCCTCGCGACAGCACCTCCTTGGCCTATTCCTCTGAGACAAGACCTACTCTCTCAGAGACGGGGCACTCTGTGGCACCCTCGTCCCGATCTCTGGAGGCTGCACGTGTGGCTCCTGGACGGGACGAGGCAGGTTTGAGTTCGCTGCCACCTGCGGTGGCGGCAACCATCACTTCCGCAAGAGCGTTGTCCACGAGACACCTTTATGCGTTGAAGTGGAACCTCTTCGTCAATTGGTGCTCTTCTCGCGGAGAAGACCCCCGGAGATGTTCGATCAGTGTCGTGCTTTCCTTCCTGCAAGAGGGGTTGGAGCGCAGGCTGTCGCCCTCCACCCTTAAGGTTTACGTCGCGGCCATTGCCGCTTCTCATGAAGCAGTGGAAGGTAAGTCCCTAGGGAAGCACGACCTGGTCATCAGGTTCCTGAGGGGAGCGAGGAGGCTGCATCCGCCTCGTCCTCCCCTCGTACCCTCTTGGGACCTCTCGGTAGTTTTAAGTGCTCTGCAGAGGCATCCCTTTGAGCCTTTGCAATCAGTAGAGTTAAAGTTTCTGTCCATGAAGACAGCACTCCTGGTTGCATTGGCCTCCATCAAGAGGGTGGGGGACCTGCACGCATTCTCCGTTGACGAAGCGTGCCTGGAGTTCGGGCCGGCTTACTCTCACGTGATCCTGAGACCCCGGCCTGGATATGTGCCAAGGTTCCCACCACTCCCTTCCGGGACCAGGTGGTGAACCTGCAAGCGCTGCCCCCGGAGGAGGCAGACCCAGCCTTGGCACTGCTCTGTCCGGTACGTGCTCTCCGCACCTATGTCGACAGAACGCAGTGTTTCAGGACCTCAGACCAGCTCTTTGTCTGTCATGGAGGGAGCCAGAAGGGAAGGGCTCTCTCAAAGCAACGGCTGTCCCACTGGATAGTGGATGCCATTGCTTTGTCTTACCAGCAGCAAGGCCTTCCGTGCCCCCTTGGTGTGACGGCCCATTCCACTCGGAGTGTAGCCTCCTCTTGGGCTTTAGCGCACGGCGCCTCGCTAACAGACATCTGCAGAGCTGCAGGCTGGGCGACACCCAACACCTTCGCCAGATTCTATAATCTGCGAATTGAGCCGGTATCCTCTCACGTACTCGTTTCGGCCAGTTCTGGATCCGCTCAGGTGTCTTCGCTTGCTCGCCACTCCACTCCCCGGACTGGATAAGTGCGATATTTCCTCAGTTCTTCCATTGAAGTCTTGAGTCCTCCAGCACCGACGATGCGGGCACCACTGCGTGGCTCTGGATGCTAGCTAGGTGCCTCCATGCGCACGGTTCCCATGGTAACCGTCTCATGTGTATTATCCACTGTAAGCCTCTCTGAGCATGTGTCTTCCCTTGGCAAGCCATCTGCCACCCCTGGAGTTTAAATCAGTAGCCACCTGCGGTTGGTACTCCAGTGTTCCATATGTGTCCCTATGTGGCCATATGTGTATTCTTAAGTCCTCCCTTCGGTAGGCAGCTGGTAGCATGTCCCCTTCGGGATATGTTTCCCAGTGTACCTTGGTAATCCTGTGTCAAAGTCGGATCCCCAAAAAAAAAAAAAAAAAAAAAAAAAAAGAGGTAAGGCTCGGGGGTTCAGTCTTTCGCAGGGCACTGGAAGACAGCTTGAAGATGGCGTGATGGCACAGACCCCCAATCTCCGTCACTTCTGACGTAACTCGAAGTGACTACGATAGGGAACGTCTCGGTTACGTATGTAACCCTCGTTCCCTGAGTAAGGGAACGGAGACGTTACGTCTCCCTGCCACTTCTGCTGTATCGCTGGGTAGAGGCCGAGTTCAGTCTTGGCTCCTCAGCGAAGACATACTGCGGTTGCGTTCACTTCCTCCTTTTATACTCACGGAGTAGGGCGGAGTACGCTATGCAAATTTCCGCAGCCCCAAGGCATTGCATGCCATTGGCTCGTGTTTTAATACTCGAAGAGGATTGGCTTTCTATGCGAAACCCCCAATCTCCGTCACTTCTGACGTAACGTCTCCGTTCCCTTACTCAGGGAACGAGGGTTACATACGTAACCGAGACGTTTTGGTGACGAACAACAGGAGCTGGCAACACATCTGTTTGTGATCAGCGGTTCTGTGTTTCCTGAGTTTATAATGTTTTCTTCCACACAGCGAGACTGACAACTGATATGTCAATATATTTCGGTTTCTAGATATCTGGGAAATAAATGGTATTGGTTGACAGTGTAAATGCAGCCAAAGTGTTTACTAATGCATCTGTAATGGTGGAGCAACCGTCTGTCTGACAAAGAGTTACATTAACAGCAACTGAATCTGTTAATTAATAATTTAGAGCTTGTGGTTTCAGGAAATGTTTTAAATTACTGTATTTGTTTCATTGTTTCACAGTTTATTTGCAGATATCCACTCTTTTTTTGTTTGAAAAATTTAATTGATTTCAACTAGTGAGATTCTATTTGCCATCATTTGATATTTTGCTACAAAAAATGCAAAGAGCAAAACTGAAAATTAAAGATTATAATACAAATATTTGTTCATCACTTTTCACTGTTCAATTACACTGACCCTAGGTATTGTCTGACAAACTGTTTGATTCATTTAAATAATCTTTATTTGTCTCCTTTGTCGTCTCTAACTGAATCTTGTTCATTCCTTCTTTAGATTTGTTGAACCACAGAATAACTCATCTGAATCATGGGAGAAAAGAAAGAGATCTTTCCTACTGGATTTGTGTCTGCAAGCTGTTCTCCACCAGGAAGAGACAATAGAAGAAACTGTGAAGAAACTGTTGTCGTCTGTGTATTATGAGAGATGTGATTTCCTGCTGGATCTGTGGTCACATGTGAAGGACTATGAGACTCAAACAGGCAGGAGTGTCCTTCCAGCATTACAGCCAGTTTATCAGTCAGCTCCTGCAGTCTGGAGAATAAATCTCTCAGAGAGAAAGATCTCCATCCTCCTAGAAGTGCTGAAACTGCAGACAGAGAAGAAACCAGTAGAGCTGATAGACTGGACAGATGAAGAGAGTGAAGTGAGGGGATTCCTCCAGTGTCTGCCCTACATCTCACAGCTCAGGTGAGACTCTCATGGGGAACACACCAATCATGCTGGATTATTGTATTCAGTGTTCACAATAAAATTAATGAATTTAATGTCCAGTGTATGTTAGGAAGACAATATATTTGTGAACATGAACCATAATTGAAAACACTGTTGCATAAACTTCACAGTCTTACAAGTTAGTCATTTAATTATTTTACACTAGACTGATCAAAACTGTTTTAAAGCAGTTACATAAAGAGGTATTGGTGTAATTTGAATCTGAAAAGTAAGTGTGATTCACTCTAACTAACTGCTAGTTGTTCAGTCAGTGTTGGGCAGTAACTAGATAGGCTAGTGATGCGTTACAGTCATATTACTTTCTCTGTTAGTAGTGTTACTAATAACATGATTTTTTTTTTTGTCACAGTTGCTAATAATTTGAAATTCAGAAATCCAATAATCACTATCAATTTTCATAATCGTTGTTGTGTGTGTGCGCTCATGACATCATCAACGCTGCAAGTCTTTGTCTGAAGACGGAGAAGAACGTTTATAAACTATATCATATAGCGGCTGAAATACAGACTTTATTTTATTTTTTCTATGTTGCTGCTTTATTAAATACCAGAAGGGGTTTAAAACAATCGTGGCTCATCATCAGTTTGAGACAGTTGTACTCTTCGTTTATTTGTAACTTTCATGGATTCACAGGCTGCAAAAATTATTCAATTACCAGTTATTCGGAGGTGTAATGGAAGAGTAATGTAACTAGTGTAATTAATTACTGTTGTCCGGGAGTAATAAGTACAGTAATAATATTATTTTTGTAAGGAGTAACTAGTAATGAGTAAATGATCCATGTTTTGAGTAACGAGCCCAACACTGTTCTCTCATGACACAGTTTTAACTAAGCGTCTCTGTTTATGATCTGGCCGCTGACAGTCGTGTTGTGAGTAAATCTGTTGTTCAAATCCTTCTCTCACTCTTGTTCAGTCTCTGTAGAGATTGATTTTGTTCATGTATTTCTATTATATCAGCTTCATGCAGCTCACAGTCTGTTTATATATGCGGATATAATGTACAGTGGGTTTCTGCATAGTCTATCTGAGCCTCTTCATTTTGCGCTCACACATGATCCCTTCATGGTCAAAAGTGACCAAAGCCTTGAAATGTAACTTTTTTTTCTTCAGGGAAATCAATGTAATATGTTTTTTTGTTTATTAATATTTTTTGATTATTATTTATAAATTTGAGGGGATTTTATGACACAATGCAATTTTTATTAAAAAAAAATATTATGAGCTATTTTTTCCATTAATTAATATGAATATATATATATATATATATATATATATATATATATATATATATATATATATATATAAATTTTCAGTAAATGCAAAAGCATTTTAAAAAAATGATGTTTAATGTAAGAATAGTGTCACCTGGAGGCGTTAAAAAACAAAAACGTGTGATGTCATGGTGTAACCACCTCTCCCTATATAAATATATGGCTTTTGGATTCTCTCCAATTTATGTTTTATAAACACATTGTGTGTGTGTGTGTGTGTGTGTGTGCGTGTGTGTGTGTGTGTGTGTGTGTGATATTACTGATTGACTATTCTAGATTAAGTGTTTACTGTCAAATCAGAAAATCAACAGTGTAGAAACTGTGTCTGACGCAGGTTTATCTTCATATCAACTCAATATATGTGCCAATTACATGTTCTGGAAATTAAAGGTTTGAGGAAATGATTTCAGTTACTCAGACTTTTTTTTTTTTTTTTTTTTTTTTTTTTTAAGATTCTGAAAAATAAAAGCAATATAGAAATTCTTTTATTTACTAAATATTTAATATAGGATTATATTTATAACACACCACTCTAAAACCAACCAGCCTCTACAACTGAAATATAAACTGAATGAATAGTTAAATCCCAATGTTCATATATATTTTTATATTAATTAATAATTCAATGAGTCATGTTTTTCAATATTATATTCTCCTACACACAATAAAGTGATTATTATGTTTGTGTCTCCACAGATTTTCTGGCATTAGCGACGGGAAGAGAGAAACTGCTGTAAAGTTTCTGCTGAATCTGTTTGTTTCAGCATCAGAGTTTGATGCAAATACAGAAGAAAATTACACTGAACTATTAACATCTGTGTGCAGTTACACATCTTTCCCCTGTGATGAGAATAATTGTCATACCTGGATTCAGTGTGATTTCCTGCTGGATCTGTGTTCACATGTGAAGGACTATGAGACTCAAACAGGCAGGAGTGTCCTTCCAGCATTACAGTCAGTTTATCAGTCAGCTCCTGCAGTCTGGATAATAAAGCTCTCAGAGAGAAAGATCTCCATCCTCCTAGAAGTGCTGAAACTGCAGACAGAGAAGAAACCAGTAGAGCTGATAGACTGGACAGATGAAGAGAGTGAAGTGAGGGGATTCCTCCAGTGTCTGCCCTACATCTCACAGCTCAGGTGAGACTCTCATGAGGAACACACCAATCATGCTGGATTATTGTATTCAGAGCTCACAATAAAATTAATGAATTTAATGTACAGTGTATGTTAGGAAGACAATAATATCTGAATGTGAACCAGAATTGAAAACACTGTTGCATAAACTTCACAGTCTTACATGTTAGTCATCTAATTATTTTATACAAGACTGATCATAACTGTTTTAAATCAGTTTCATAAAGAGGTATTGGTGTAATTTGAATCTGAAAAGTAAGTGTGATTCACTCTAACTAACTGCTAGTTGTTCAGTCAGTGTTGGCCAGTAACTACTGTAGATAGGCTAGTAATGCGTTTCATTAATATTACTTTCTCTGTTAGTAGTGTAACCAATAACATTTATTTTCTTGTCACAGTTGCTAATAATTTGAAATTCAGAAATTCAATCATCTCTATCAATTTTCATAATCGCTGTGTGTGTGTGTGTGTGTGTGTGTGTGTGCACTCATGACATCATCAACGCTGCAAGTCTTTGTCTGAAGACGGAGAAGAACGTTTATAAACTATATCATATAGCGGCTGAAAATACAGACTTTATTTTATTTTTTCTATGTTGCTGCTTTATTAAATACCAGAAGGGGTTTAAACAAATCATGGCTCATCATCAGTTTGAGACAGTTGTACTCTTCGTTTATTTGTAACTTTCATGGATTCACAGGCTGCAAAAATTATTCAATTACCAGTTATTCGGAGGTGTAATGGAAGAGTAATGTAACTAGTGTAATTAATTTCTGTTGTCTGGGAGTAATAAGTACAGTAATAATATTATTTTTGTAAGGAGTAACTAGTAATGAGTAAATGATCCATGTTTTGAGTAACGAGCCCAACACTGTTCTCTCATGACACAGTTTTAACTAAGCGTCTCTGTTTATGATCTGGCCGCTGACAGTCGTGTTGTGAGTAAATCTGTTGTTCAAATCCTTCTCTCACTCTTGTTCAGTCTCTGTAGAGATTGATTTTCTTCATGTATTTCTATTATATCAGCTTCATGCAGCTCACAGTCCGTTTATATATGCGGTTATAATATAGGTACAATGGTTTTTTGCATAGTCGAGCTAAAATGGCAGAAGTTCGCATTAAAGGCAGAACGAGGATTAACTTTGGGCCAGTGTTTTCTGACGTGAGCTGAAGGAGGAGGATGGGGGGGCCGACCGATGCGTACTTGGCTGTCATGTTTTTGGGCTAGTAAGTACGTTATGTTGCTTGTATACTATCTCTTTGTTTTTGTTTTTTTGTCTGCCTTACTATGTTACGGAAGCTATCTTATCCTCCGTTTATCTTCAAAATAAAGTTAACTGGTCTTTTAACTTCTAAACGGCGTGTACAAGTTTGGTAGGGGCTACATTCTTACAAGTAAATATATAAGATGTACAAAATCATATTTTAGGATACCTAACATGCCTGTGATATTCGTTTATTTTATTGCCTCAAGCTATAATGCAAATCAATTTTTTAAAATTTGCAGATTAATTTATGGTAGCTTGAAATTATAATATTGATGATATATGGTTATTATCTACCACTCAAACATTGCATTGAAGCATCATATAGATTCAGTTAAACGGTAACTAATAGACTAGGCCAGTGTTTCCCAACCCTGTTCCTGGCGGCACACCAACACTGCGTGTATTCTTTGTAACCCTTATCAAACACACCTGACTCAACCCATCAGCTCATTAACCCACCTGATTATGAGCTGATGAGTTGAATCTGGTGTGTTTGATTAGGGAGACAAAGAAAACACGCAGTGTTGGTGTGCCGCCAGGAACAGGGTTGGGAAACACTGGACTAGGCTACTATAATGACGCTGGCTTGTAAGCTTGAGCATCGCGATCATTTGTCGTTAGAAAAAAAAAACCCATGAAATGATATTCATATTACATGCTGAAATATATGCCACTGTACCTGGGATGAAGACATTTCACACGCGACGCAAGCAGAACACCCGCATGTGACATCCTCCGACCTACAGTGTTCAGGGCTATCAAGGTGGTCAACAAATGCGCGTGCATGTACTGCAGGATGACAGAGTTTACGACAGTAGTAGAGGACAATACTGTTTCCCAACTGTAGGGGCACCCCCGAGAGCAAAAACTCCCTGGTGTTACTTTAAAATACATATTACAGTGAGAATAGTGTCACCTGAAGGCATTAAAACACAAAAATGTGTGATGTCATGGTGTAACCAGCTATATACATATATAGAGAGGCTTTTTGAAATTCTTTATAGTTAGTTTTATAAATAAATACTGTATACGTTGTGTGTGAGAGAGTCTTTTTTTATTATTTGATTGATTTATTTCACATATTCTCAATCTGCTCTGTTGCAGTCTAACCAGTTCTTTGTGCGTCTAACCATTTCTTTGTGCGTCTATGTTTGTGTGTGTGTGTGTGTGTGTGTGCGTGTGTGTGTGTGTGTGTGTGTGTGTGTGTGTGCGCGCATCTATTTTTGTGTTTGCGTGTGTATAAGCTCAGGTGATACTCTGGTGGTAAAAAAAGGCCACCATGCTTGTTTTATTGTATTCATTGCTCACAATAGAATTAATGTAATGCGTATTAAACAATATGGATGCAAACATAAACCAGAATTGAATTGTATGTCACCGTAAAATAAGAAAACACTACATTGACGTGTGGTTTTGCATATTCAAGCTACAATCTTCATATCTCTATCCAAATAAAACTGACACAATACATAGTCAAATATTTATAGAATTAAATACACAAAGTTCATTACCTCTGTCTTTCAGAGAATGTGCACAATGATGAAGCCAATAATAGTGTGATTACTGTAACAAATATAGCCTACATGCTGGATGAAAAAAACTACGTCTACTACAGATGATGACGAAACAGCACAGGACTGTAGACACTAGGAGAATAAATAGGGAGAACAAACAAAGGAGGTAACGGGGGAGAATTATTAAATTAAATCAATCAGGTTACGAGGAAGGACAGGTGGGGCAAATTGATCAATCAGGTAACTTTAATCAATCAGAGAAATTTGCCCTGGGCCCACAGGAGGACCTGGTGCACCAGTCTGCATAGAGGGCGTGATCTCAGCCCCCCTGTTGATTTAAATAGGAGACCACTGACGTATTGTCTGTCCGTACCAGAACATGATGGTCTCTGAGGTCTGGAAGAAAGTGCTTGAGAGCCAGAATTACCACCAACATCTCCAGGCAGTTGATGTGCCAAGATAGATGGTGGTCCTTTCAAGGACCCCTGGTGTATCGGCCTTCCATAACCGCAGCCCAGCCTGTTAGGGAAGCATCCGTGGTCACAATTTTTCGCTGACAAGGTGCCCCCAACACAGGATAGGGACAGGAACCAAGGTTTCTTCCACTATATATGATTTTATGTATCAAAGACACATTTGAGTGTTTTATTAGATTATCAAGACTAAGTAGCCTAAATCATATTTGACCAGCATATGACAGTGTAATGACGTGTCTTTTTATCATGAATCTTGAGGCAGTTTTTATACAGAGAATCTATGGGTTTTATGAGATCAGGATGTAATGCAGTACAAAAGGTGGGAAAGGATCATTGCATTTAAATATGTACTGGATGTAGCAGTGGTGAGAGAGTTTCTTTTGTATCTGAAATCTATTAAATACAATTTCAATTTATTGCACAAATTTTTAACATGACCTTTAAAGCTAAGTGTCGAATCTAGAGTTACCGCCAGATATTTAAATGTCTGTAATAATGATATTCAGCAGACAAGCACAGTCTAAGAACTGTCTGTCTGACGCAGTTGTACCTTCATAATAACTGATTCAATGGCTTAAATAAATTTGAAAGAATGTGAAAGAAATTAATTACATAATTTGAATGTTTTTTTTTTTGTTTTTTTTTTTGTTTTTGTTTTTGTTTGTTTGTTTTTTCATTTTGTTAAGTGTCACCATTATGTTCAGTTTGTTTTGTTCCTGGACTTTTAGTTTGTAATCTTTCAGTTCCTGGTTTCCCTTTGTTTAGATTCTCGCCACTAGTTAGTTTCTATGGTTACTGTCATTAGTTAGTTTAGTTCATATGTTCACCTCATTATCGTTTGTATATTAGTTCATGTCTGTTACCTTTGAGTTTGTCTGGTCACCGTTATACTTATGTGTGTTACACTACTGTCTGTTTGGATCAGTAATCTTTGTGTCGGATCTTTATTCTTCTGTGTGTTTGTCTACCTGCACACACACACATGACAGTCAGTTTCATTTTTAGAAACCTGAGTCACAAAATGAATTCCCAGAAAAGCTTGATTCTTAAAATACATGTATAATTGTATTTGAAAGACCGGTACACACTTTCTATTCAGCCATAAAACAACAGAAGATGGGAAAACAAATAATTTATATGGTGGATCACATACAGGATTTTATTTTATCCAGATCTGGATATTAACATTCTCATTTTGTTTGTTTCCACAGAATTGATGAAGATGCTTTAGAGATGAACGAATCTGCTGCCCAGTTTCTGCTGAGTCTGACTGTTGCAGCTTCAACATGTGTTACAACTACAGGAGAGAATTACATTGAGCTTTTAACATCTGTGTGCAGCTACAGATCATTTCTCTGTTATGATGATTATGATGATGATGATGATTATGAGCATCAGGTTGATCAGTGTGATTTCCTGCTGGATCTGTGTTCACATGTGAAGGACTATGAGACTCAAACAGGCAGGAGTGTCCTTCCAGCATTACAGTCAGTTTATCAGTCAGCTCCTGCAGTCTGGAGAATAAATCTCTCAGAGAGAAAGATCTCCATCCTCCTAGAAGTGCTGAAACTGCAGACAGAGAAGAAACCAGTAGAGCTGATAGACTGGACAGATGAAGAGAGTGAAGTGAGGGGATTCCTCCAGTGTCTGCCCTACATCTCACAGCTCAGGTGAGACTCTCATGGGGAAATACTCTCATAGTTTGATTCAGTTTATTTAAATATTGTCAATGTTGTCAAAAACATTTATGTCAGATTCTCTAAGCTTAATTTCTATTGTTTTAATCTAGCTGAAGATTTTAACTGTAAGACGGATCTGTTGTTTTAATTTTTAGACTGCATTTACATTAATTTTGAGCCAAAACACACTGGCCCTCATTTATCAATCTTGTGTAGAAACGGGTGTATATGTTGGCGTAATATTATGCTTACACTCCTCTCACCACCTGATTTATGAAGATGTGCGTACCTTTGAAATCCAGGTGTACGCAATGCCTGCCCTTGATAAATCCCGCGGCCAAAAACGATCGTCATTAGAATAACACGCCCCTAAATATTCAAATCTCCGCTCCCCCCACGCCCCCATTTTACGCCATGGACACACGGAAGACGGCAAAGAAGAGAAAGTTCTCTGACGTGTGCCGAAATGACCTATCACAACGCATTATTTTACAGCACGTCTTTTGAAATAGCATTCAATTTAGAATCACTTCACGTGTATTGGGGTTTACAATAGTGATGATGATGGTGTGATGTGGAGTACCATTCATTAACATTAATAATTGCATGACAATTTGCAATATTCTTCTTCTTAATATTATGATTTGTATTATTAATGGCGCTTGTTATTTAGAAGAAGAATGTCGTTATTATTATTATTTGTATTATAATTTTATGTAAAAGAAGAGGAATGTATTTTTTATTATTTTGTCAGTCTGAATTATTTTTTGGTCATTGAAAGCCTTTCATTACCGAACCCAGTCCGTGCGCACCTGCCGGGGCTTACCCTGAAACGTAAAGTACCTTACCCAGGGTAAAGTCCACAGGCTCGCAACTGAAGGAATGCTACAAATCAAATGCCTTGGTAAAGTCTCATAAATTAAACATTGAAGTCCATCTTGCACAAAAATAAAAACTGAAGTTTATAATTACTATGTTGTTTTTACACTGGTTCATAATATATCATATATTTTAGTTTGCCAGTGGGTTTTGTGGTGTTAGGAATTTATCTGCGCATTTCCGCTCTAACTCAAAACGTGCGTACACCACCTCCTGAGCTGGTGTAGGATTTGAGCGTTCCGTACGCCAACGTCCATATTGATAAATCTCAAAGTCACCGTGGTTTTGGGTGTACGCTGGAAATTTGGTGTACGCACTTTTGATAAATGAGGGCCACTGAGAGCAAAGAAGTGACGAAATCAACCTATTTTATCATGACCGTGCACTTGAACAGATGTAAGGGGTCTTTATGTGTTGTTTGTAATTATTTTAATATTTTCACTATTTTAAATATGGTCATATATTCAAAAATATTATTTTCAACCCTCATTTTGACCTTTTGTCACAAACACTTGGTTTGAGTGCTATACATCTCCTTTAAGACTGGCCACTGTTATGATTGGCTAAAGTCATTTTATAGGAAAAAGTATCAGTGCCTCCAATATTGCACATGGGTGTTTTGAAAACATTATCTATAAATATAAAACTGCATTTACAAGGAAAGCATTATGAATTTGTGTTTACATTTGTTTTGTTATGAAGTTGTTTACTTGCGCTTTGTGATTTGCTGTTTTCCGATACAATAGAGTTGGCATTGCTCATCTTTCAATAAACATTTCTTTGCAAACTCTACATTAAATTGTGCCTGATCACAAACCCAAGTCTGTAGTGAAATGGGCAGAACAAACATAATCTTCCAACATGATCCTAGACATTGTTTAATAATAATTAATAATAAACCATTAATAATAAACCATCCATTCGTTCCTAATGCTGGAGTCCTTCAGAAGCCTGTGTAGAACTTCACTGACATCTTAATATTTGTAAAAAATAAATAAATAAATAAAAACTAGTTTAAACTTGCAGTAAGCTTCAGGTGCCTGTTAACATGAGTAGCTCTATGGTCTTGGGTGACCTGCTCTCTCTTTCTTGTCAAGTCATTGTTCTTCCTCTGCTGGGCAGGTTATCAAAATGAAATGGTAAAGTAGGTGTTGATGTGTTGTTGTGGAGTTGGTCAGATGAAAATATCTACTATAGTCTAATGTCACAGTGTGGACGAAGTAGAAAACAAGTCATCTGGCAGCTTGATTTCAGTTTATGCCGATTTTTGGGGGTCTGAAGAGTAATTTTTTTTCCATTGTACAATGACAACATGTATGTCAAACGATCAAAGATTTGATTCCTCATTCCATAAATACTATTGGTTAACAAACATAATACTGCTGTGGCTGATTCACCAGAGAAAAGGGGAAAGTTTGGCCCTACTAATATCGACTTTGGTAACTAGGAATGTATGTTTTAGACAAGAAGTCTCAGCTGGCAATACCTCTACTGAAACGTGTTGGTCTTGTGTTTTGGTGACTAACAACAGGAGCTGGCAACACATCTGTTTGTGATCAGCGGTTCTGTGTTTCCTGCGTTTATAATGTTTTCTTCCACACAGCGAGACTGACAACTGATATGTCAATATATTTCGGTTTCTAGATATCTGGGGAATAAATGGTATTGGTTGACAGTGTAAATGCAGCCAAAATGTTACTAATGCATCTGTAATGGTGGAGCAACCGTCTGTCTGACAAAGAGTTACATTAACAGCAACTGAATCTGTTAATTAATAATTTAGAGCTTCTGGTTTCAGGAAATGTTTTAAATTACTGTATTTGTTTCATTGTTTCACAGTTTATTTGCAGATATGCACTCTTTTTTTGTTTGAAAAATGTAATTGATTTCAATAGTGTGGTTCTGTTTGCCAATAATCATTTGATATTTTGCTACAAAAAAATTCAAAGAGCAAAACTGAAAACTAAAGATAATAATAAAAATATTTGTTCATCACTTTTCCCTGTTCAATTACACTGACCTTAGGTATTGTCTGACAAACTGTTTAATTAATTTAAATAATCTTTATTTGTCTCCTTTGTCATCTCTAACTAAATCTTGTTTATTCTTTCTTTAGATTTGTTGAACCACAGAATAACTCATCTGAATCATGGGAGAAAAGAAAGAGATCTTTCATACTGGATTTGTGTCTGCAAGCTGTTCTCCACCAGAAAGAGACAATAGAAGAAACTGTGAAGAAACTGTTGTCATCTGTGTATTATGAGAGATGTGATTTCCTGCTGGATCTGTGGTCACATGTGAAGGACTATGAGACTCAAACAGGCAGGAGTGTCCTTCCAGCATTACAGCCAGTTTATCAGTCAGCTCCTGCAGTCTGGATCATAAAGCTCTCAGAGAGAAAGATCTCCATCCTCCTAGAAGTGCTGAAACTGCAGACAGAGAAGAAACCAGTAGATCTGAGAGACTGGACAGATGAAGAGAGTGAAGTGAGGGGATTCCTCCAGTGTCTGCCCTACATCTCACAGCTCAGGTGAGAGTCTCATGATGAACACACCAACCATGCTGGATTATTGTATTTGTTTATTTGTTTATTTTTAAGATCCCATTTGCTGAAGTCTGTGCAATCAGCAAATCTTCCTGGGGTCCATTACAAGCACAATTAACCATCACAATCAACACATATACACATTTCATATATGCACATACATACACAAACACACACTCATACATATATACAAACTAGTATCAATTCATAAAAAAAATGAATAAGTAAACACAAATACCATCTTATTTACAATTACCTTAATCGATATAAGAACCTACATCAACACATAACATCTTAGACTTATTTTAAATGACAGCTTATTACAAAACTGATATTAAATGTTATTCCAGATGACTACAGCTTTATACAGGACGGTTTTCTTCATAAAATTAGTTTTTGGATGGGGGACCATTATATGACCATTATTTGTCTTTCTGGTGTTATGATTTTGCACAGAATTACAATATACTAGTTGATTAAACAGAGAAATAGGCATTTCCATCATCAATGTGTTATGTATCATAGTGTTTAAAGTTACTGTTATTCTTTGGTTTAACGTGAGCCATGAAAGAGTAGAATACATCTGATCTGGACTTGTTGTAATTGAGCAGCCCAGAACAAGTCTTGATGCTTTATTTTGCGCAACCTGAATTTTTGTCAAGTCCGTTTTAATTGCAGAAAACCACACCTCAGTGCAGTATGATAAGTGACACAATATTAATGACTCTGTTACTATTTTTAAAGTTTTCCAATTCACAAAATGACAACATTTTTTAGTTAATGCAGTGCCGCATCCTATTCTGTTAACAATAGTATTTATGTGTTCTGTCCAAGAAAGACTACTATCAATAACCAAACCCAACAGTTTGGCCTTTTCTACTCGTTGTATTCTTTGCTCGGCTATATACTTTTATTCTGATCTAAGCATCAAATTTTGTATACAGAGCTCACAATAAAATGTATACATTTAATGTTCAGTGTATGTTAGGAAGACAATATATTTGTGAACGTGAACCAGAATTGAAAACACTGTTGCATAAACTTCACAGTCTTACAAGTTAGTCATCTAATTATTTTACACAAGACTGATCAAAACTGTTTTAAATCAGTTACATAAAGAGGTATTGGTGTAATTTGAATCTGAAAAGTAAGTGTGATTTGCCCTAACTAACTGCTAGTTGTTCAGTCAGTGTTGGCCAGTAACTAGATAGGCTAGTAATGCGTTACAGTAATATTACTTTCTCTGGTAACTAGTAGTGTAACTAATAACATTTATTTATTTTCACAGTTGCTAATAATTTGAAATTTAGAAATCCAATCATCCCTATCAATTTTCATAATCGCTGTGTGTGTGTGCGCTCATGACATCATCAACACAGCAAGTCTTTGTCTGAAGACGGAGAAGAACGTTTATAAACTATATCATATAGCGGCTGAAAATACAGCTTTTATTTTATTTTTTCTATGTTGCTGCTTTATTAAATAACAGAAGGGGTTTAAAACAATCGTGGCTCGTCATCAGTTTGAGACAGTTGTACTCTTCGTTTATTTGTAACTTTCATGGATTCACAGGCTGCAAAAATTATTCAATTATCAATTATTTGGATTTTGGATTAGGTGTAATGGAAGAGTAATGTAACTAGTGTAATTAATTACTGTTCTCTGGGAGTAATAATATTATTTTTGTAAGGAGTAACTAGTAATGAGTAAATGATCCATGTTTTGAGTAACGAGCCCAACACTGTTCTCTCATGACACAGTTTTAACTAAGCGTCTCTGTTTATGATCTGGCCGCTGACAGTCGTGTTGTGAGTAAATCTGTTGTTCAAATCCTTCTCTCACTCTTGTTCAGTCTCTGTAGAGATTGATTTTATTCATGTATTTCTATTATATCAGCTTCATGCATATATATGCGGTTATAATCGAGCTACAGTGGGTTACTGCATAGTCGATCTTAAAGGGTTAGTTCACCCAAAAATGAAAATTATGTCATTAATGACTCACCCTTATGTTGTTCCAAGCCCGTAAGTTCATCTTCGAAACACAGTTTAAGATATTTTAGATTTAGTCGGCGAGCTTTCTGTTCCTCCATTGAAAATGTATGTACCTTATACTGTCCATGTCCATAGAGGCAATAAAGACATCATCAAAGTAGTCCATGTGACATGAGTGGGTTAGTTCGATTTTTTTTGAAGCATCGAAAATATGAACTGAACAGATCATGTCTGTTCTGTTTGAGTTTGTCCAGTTTGTCTGGGAAAACAAATAATTTATATGGTGGATCACATACAGGATTTTATTTTATCCAGATCTGGATATTAACATTCTCATTTTGTTTGTTTCCACAGAATTGATGAAGATGCTTTAGAGATGAACGAATCTGCTGCCCAGTTTCTGCTGAATCTGACTGTTGCAGCTTCAACATGTGTTACAACTACAGGAGAGAATTACATTGAGCTTTTAACATCTGTGTGCAGCTACAGATCATTTATCCGTTATGATGATGATGATGATTGGCTTTATAATGAGGACTGTCAGGTTGAACACTCTAATTTCCTGCTGGATCTGTGGTCACATGTGAAGGACTATGAGACTCAAACAGGCAGGAGTGTCCTTCCAGCATTACAGTCAGTTTATCAGTCAGCTCCTGCAGTCTGGATAATAAAGCTCTCAGAGAGAAAGATCTCCATCCTCCTAGAAGTGCTGAAACTGCAGACAGAGAAGAAACCAGTAGATCTGATAGACTGGACAGATGAAGAGAGTGAAGTGAGGGGATTCCTCCAGTGTCTGCCCTACATCTCACAGCTCAGGTGAGACTCTCATGGGGAAAATACACCAATCATGCTGGATTATTGTATTCAGTGCTCACAATAAAATTAATGAATTGAATATGGAGTATAGAGTGTATATATATATATATATATATGGGCAACGATTAATCACGATTAATCACATCCAAAATAAATGTTTGTGTTTACATAAAATATGTGTACAATAATACAATGCAATTTTTATTAAAAAAAAATGATGAGCTATTATTTATAGATTTTTTTTTAATTAAAGGTGCTAAATGTAACTTTTTTTCTAAAATGAATCTCTTTTTTTATCTCTTTTTTATTGCCTGTGTGTTAAGGGGTTGTAATCACACATTACAATGATCCTCTTGTCGGGTTTTGCTATTACCTCTGAAGGCCATATTCTTAGTCTCTGAGTCGGATGTGATGTGCACGCGTGCTCCCGAGCCTCTCTCCTTATAAATACAGTCTATGCGACGGCACTGCGGCGAACGACATGAGTCTGATAACACCAACACACTCCTGCCTCCAGCAGAACACACACTCAAACACAAACTCCACAAAAATATAAAAAACAAAACGAAACAAAAATCTCAGTTTCTTCTGAAGCTCGTCAGGCCAAACGTGAATTGCATCGACTTTGGACGAAAACACGGATCAACATCAGCAGAGCGTCTGAATTATGGAGAGACCTTCGCTATTTTTATTGTGATGATAAATCACAAGTTTTCAGATATGCTGAAATAGTTAACTGTAATGAAATAGCAGAGTAAACTACAACATACATGAGACATGAAATAAATACAAAAGACTGTTCCAGAATAACAAAAAGTAGGTGCTTTAGGATGGAACTTTTATTTTATGTTTTATTTTACTTTTGCCGTTGGCTTGCTCAGTTGGGGATATTCAAATTAAATGACCCATCATACCATTGATCAGCTCTACCAAACTTGATTGTCTTTTTTTCCATGAATAAACAAACACTGTTTAGTTGTCTTGATTGATACTGAAGCAGCTTTGATACAATCTGTATTGTGAAAAGCGCTATATAAATATATTTGACTTGACTTGACTTTATGTTCTAGATCTCATGTCTAACGTCACTCATCCCACTACTACCATATTGTTTATAATACACATTTCCAGACACGTTCAGTACAGTCATGTTACTTCCTACGATCTTACTGTTACACTGAGATGAGCATGGAGCGTTACTGTAGTTCAACGTCAAGCTGATAACAGTATCCTATTATTAATGGTGCAGTGGGAGTTTACATGAGTTTCCAGCATGTTGTGTGATGCTTTCTCCGGTGTGTTGAAAGTCTCAGTGTGGTCGTGTACTGTGAGTGCTGCTCGCTCTTGTGTAAGAGTACGAGCGCTCTCGTAAAAATTGGTTGCAATCTGAAACATCCCCGATAGAGGCCGCTAAAAAATACATAGAGCACCTTTAATTTTCAGTAAATGCAATTGAAAGCCTTTTAAAAAAATGTTTAACGTGAGAATAGTGTCACCTGGAGCCGTTAAAAAACAAAAACATGTGATGTCATGGTATAACCATCTCTCCCTGGAGGCTTTTGGATTCTCTACAATTTATGTTTTATAAACACATTGTGTGTGTGTGTGTGTGTGTGTGTGTGTGTGTGTGTGAGAGAGACTCTTTTGTATTTTATTTATTTATTTCAAATATTCTCAAAATCTGCTGATGCAGTCTTATCAGTTCATTTCTGTTTTTGTGTGTGTGTGTGTGTGTGTGTGATATTACTGATTGGCTGTAATGTGTCTGTAATGTTTTGTTTAGTAATATTTGTAGATTATTATTTAGAATTTTAAGGGGATTTTATGATACAATGCAATATTTTTTTAATTAATTTTCAGTAATTGCAAAAAAATGTTTAATGTGAGAATAGTGTCACCTGGAGGCGTTAAAAAACAAAAATGTGTGATGTCATGGTGTAACTAGCTCTTAATTTCTATCTTTGTGTGTGTGTGTGTGTGTGTGTGTGTGTGTGTGTGTGTGCGTGCGTGTGTGTGATATTGCTGATTGACTATTCTAGATTAAGTGTTTACTGTCAGAAAATCAACAGTGTAGAAACTGTGTCTGACGCAGGTTTATCTTCATATCAACTCAAATGTGCCAATTACATGTTCTGGAAATTAAAGGTTTGAGGAAATTAATTAAGTAACTCAAACTTTGTTTTTTGTTTTTTTGTTTTTTGATTCCGAAAGATGTACTTTTTATTTACTAAATATTTAATTTAGGATTATGTTTATATCACACCACTCAATAGCCACTAACTGAAATATAAACTGATAATAGTTAATAGATCATTAATAGTTGAATCTGAATGTTCATATATATTTGTATATTAATTAATAATTCAATGAGTCACGTTTTTCAATATTATATATTCTCCTACACACAATAAAGTGATAATTATGTGTGTCTCCACAGATTTTCTGGTATTATCGACGGGAAGAGAGAAACTGCTGTAAAGTTTCTGCTGAATCTGTTTGTTTCAGCATCAGAGTTTGATGCAAATACAGAAGAAAATCACACTGAACTATTAACATCTGTGTGCAGTTACACATCTTTCCCCTTTGATGAGAATTATTATGAAGAAACTGAGGATACAATTTATCAGTGTGATTTCCTGCTGGATCTGTGGTCACATGTGAAGGACTATGAGACTCAAACAGGCAGGAGTGTCCTTCCAGCATTACAGTCAGTTTATCAGTCAGCTCCTGCAGTCTGGATCATAAAGCTCTCAGAGAGAAAGATCTCCATCCTCCTAGAAGTGCTGAAACTGCAGACAGAGAAGAAACCAGTAGATCTGATAGACTGGACAGATGAAGAGAGTGAAGTGAGGGGATTCCTCCAGTGTCTGCCCTACATCTCACAGCTCAGGTGAGACTCTCATGATGAACACACCAACCATGCTGGATTATTGTATTTGTTTATTTATTTATTTTTAGGATCCCATTTGCTGAAAGTCTGCGCAATCAGCTAATCTTCCTGGGGTCCATTACAAGCACAATTAACCATCACAATCAACACATATACACATTTCATATATGCACATACATACACAAACACACACTCATACATATATACAATCTAGTATCAATTCATAAAAAAATTAATAAGTAAACACAAATACCATCTTATTTACAATTACCTTAATCAATATAAGAACCTACATCAACACATAACATCTTAGACTTCTTTTAAATGACAGCTTATTACAAATTATTATTTGCCTTTCTGGTGTTATGATTTTGCACAGAATTACAATATACTAGTTGATTAAACAGAGAAATAGGCATTTCCATCATCAATGTGTTATGTATCATAGTGTTTAAAGTTACTGTTATTCTTTGGTTTAACGTGAGCCATGAAAGAGTAGAATACATCTGATCTGGACTTGTTCTAATTGAGCAGCCCAGAACAAGTCTTGATGCTTTATTTTGCGCAACCTGAATTTTTGTCAAGTCCGTTTTAATTGCAGAAAACCACACCTCAGTGCAGTATGATAAGTGACACAATATTAATGACTCTGTTACTATTTTTAAAGTTTTCCAATTCACAAAATGACAACATTTTTTAGTTAATGCAGTGCCGCATCCTATTCTGTTAACAATAGTATTTATGTGTTCTGTCCAAGAAAGACTACTATCAATAACCAAACCCAGCAGTTTGGCCTTTTCTACTCGTTGTATTCTTTGCTCGGCTATATATTTTAATTCTGATCTAAGCATCAAATTTTGTATTCAGAGCTCACAATAAAATGTATAAATTTAATGTACAGTGTATGTTAGGAAGACAATATATATGTGAACATGAACCAGAATTGAAAACACTGTTGCATAAACTTCACAGTCTTACAAGTTAGTCATCTAATTATTTTACACAAGACTGATCATAACTGTTTTAAATCAGTGACATAAAGAGGTATTGGTGTAATTTGAATCTGAAAAGTAAGTGTGATTTGCCCTAACTAACTGCTAGTTGTTCAGTCAGTGTTGGCCAGTAACTAGATAGACTACTAGAAATGCGTTTCATTAATATTACTTTCTCTGGTAACTTGTGTAACTAATAACATTTATTTTCTTGTCACAGTTGCTAATAATTTGAAATTCAGAAATCCAATCATCTCTATCAATTTTCATAATCGTTGTTGTGTGTGTGCGCTCATGACATCATCAACGCAGCAAGTCTTTGTCTGAAGACGGAGAAGAGCATATATAAACCATATCATATAGTGGCTGAAATACAGATTTTATTTTATATTTTCTATGTTGCTGCTGTCACAGTCCTTCGTCTGCACCAGTCTGTCTCGTCATCTGCACTACACTTCCCCGGATCCTTTTGTTTCTACTCCCGGACTCACTCCCCAATCAGCCACCTGTTCCTCGTCCTGTCATCATCATTCTCACCTGTTTGCACCTCGTTTAGTTTGATTCCCCTGTGTATTTAGTTCTCTCTCCTCCAGTCTGTCTTTGTCGGTCAATGTGAATGTTACCCTGTGTTCCGCCTGTATCCTGTTTATTTGTTATTAAACCTTTTTGTATTGGAGCTTTTTGGACTCTGCCTGTTCGTCTGCCTGCACCCACCCCGTGACAGCTGCTTTATTAAATAACAGAAGGGGTTTAAAACAATCGTGGCTCGTCATCAGTTTGAGACAGTTGTAATCTTCGTTTATTTGTAACTTTCATGGATTCACAGGCTGCAAATATTATTCAATTATAATTTTGAATAATTAGAACAAAATAGAACTTGACTTAAATGGATATGGAAGTTAAATAATGACAAATGTTTTTGAAACAATAAATCTTGTTGAATTGCATTACTTGAAAAAATATGCATTGCATAAACCCCGCTTGCATTTTAATGCATTGTATTTTTAGGGCTTGCATTTTTATGGGCTGAAAGTCTACATGGTTACATATTCAAACTATTTAAAATTTTAAATTCAAAACATTTCACACACATTTTAATTATTAAAGATTCAATAATCCATTTTGAACTTTCAGATTTCATTTCCAAAATATGAATTCTGTTTAAAAGTACAATCCATAATATTTGACTGGCAATTTTTGGCCCATTTTATTTTGCTTCACAAATTCACTTCCATAAATTCAGTGGTTGAAATTGACAGGAATTTTGCTCAAAAGTTCTCAAACTTTTTTTTTTCTATTCCAAAAGATAGAAGCTATACAGAAATACTGATTTTACAAAATATTCAATTTAGGATTATATTTTCACTTGTATTCAATATTTTATATTCTCCTACACTGGACAATAAAGTGATAATTATGTGTGTCTCCACAGATTTTCTGGCATTATTGACGGGAAGAGAGAAACTGCTGAAAAGTTTCTGCTGAATCTGTTTGTTTCAACATCAGAGTTTGATGCAAATACAGAAGAAAATTACACTGAACTATTAACATCTGTGTGCAGTTACACATCTTTCCCCTATGATGAGAATAATTGTTATACCGGGACTCAGTGTGATTTCCTGCTGGATCTGTGGTCACATGTGAAGGACTATGAGACTCAAACAGGCAGGAGTGTCCTTCCAGCATTACAGCCAGTTTATCAGTCAGCTCCTGCAGTCTGGATCATAGATCTCTCACAGAGAAAGATCTCCATCCTCCTAGAAGTGCTGAAACTGCAGACAGAGAAGAAACCAGTAGATCTGATAGACTGGACAGATGAAGAGAGTGAAGTGAGGGGATTCCTCCAGTGTCTGCCCTACATCTCACAGCTCAGGTGAGTCTCATGGGGAACACACCAACCATGCTGGATTATTGGATTCAGTGCTCACAATAAAATTATTTAATTTAATGTTCAGTGTATGTTAGGAAGACAATATATTTGTGAACATGAACCAAAATTGAAAACACTGTTGCATAAACTTTATAGACTAGCCTTACACGTTAGTCATCTAATTATTTTACACAAGATCATAACTGTTTTAAATCAGTGACATAAAGAGGTATTGGTGTAATTTGAATCTGAAAAGTAAGTGTGATTCGCCCTAACTAACTGCTAGTTGTTCAGTCAGTGTTGGCCAGTAACTAGATAGACTACTAGAAATGCGTTTCATTAATATTACTTTCTCTGGTAACTTGTGTAACTAATAACATTTATTTTCTTGTCACAGTTGCTAATAATTTGAAATTCAGAAATCCAATCATCTCTATCAATTTTCATAATCGTTGTTGTGTGTGTGCGCTCATGACATCATCAACGCAGCAAGTCTTTGTCTAAAGACGGAGAAGAACATATTATAAACCATATCATTTAGCGGCTGAAATACAGACTTTTTTTATTTTTTCTATGTTGCTGCTTTATTAAATAACAGAAGGGGTTTATAGAAGTGTGGCTCATCATCAGTTTGAGACAGTTGTACTCTTCGTTTATTTGTAACTTTCATGGATTCACAGGCTGCAAAAATTATGCAATTACCAGTTATTTGGAGGTGTAATGGAAGAGTAATGTAACTAGTGTAATAAATTACTGTTGTCTGGGAGTAATAAGTAAAGTAATAATATTATTTTTGTAAGGAGTAACTAGTAATGAGTAAATGATCCATGTTTTGAGTAACGAGCCCAACACTGTTCTCTCATGACACAGTTTTAACTAAGCGTCTCTGTTTATGATCTGGCCGCTGACAGTCGTGTTGTGAGTAAATCTGTTGTTCAAATCCTTCTCTCACTCTTGTTCAGTCTCTGTAGAGATTGATTTTATTCATGTATTTCTATTATATCAGCTTCATGCAGCTCACAGTCCGTTTATATATGCGGTTATAATATAGGTACAATGGTTTTTTGCATAGTCGAGCTAAAATCTTAATCTCTCTGTCTAAATATACATCTCACAATACATAATCAAATATTCACAGGATTTGATCCTCTTCATTTTGGGCTCACACTTGATCCCTTCATGGTAAAAAGTGGCCAAAGCCTTGAAATGTAATAATTTTTTGTTCAATATTTTTTTTTTTATTATTTATTTATCGTTTTGAGAGAATTTTACGATACAAAGCAATTTTTATAAAATTTCATGAGCTTTTTTTTAATTAAAATTAATATAATTTTTTACAATTATTTTTCAATAAATGCAATATTATGAAAACCATTAAAGTAACACCAGGGAACTTTTCAACCTTCATAATATATTTCCAAGTCTCTTGTGATGGTGCATCGACTTACAATAGGTTGAATGACACGTCTGCCATAGCCTGACGGGGTCTGTAGCGTTTTTAATCGTACTTTTAAACTTCGGGTTTCGGGTAGTAACCCCGCGAACAAAACTACAATATTTGACTGCTTGACGGCATATACGTCACTTCCACCACCACCCCCACTTCCTTAAAATTGGACGTGCGAGCCAAATGTTATAGTCAACGGCTCTGTCATGACCGAAGCAGCACAAAAAAAAACAAGAAAGCAAAGGTTTTATCGGAGCAAAGCAAAAAGAGAAAGTGATCGCATTAAAGGCAGAACGAGGATTAACTTTGGGCCAGTGTTTTCTGACGTGAGCTGAAGGAGGAGGATGGGGGGGCCGACCGATGCGTACTTGGCTGTCATGTTTTTGGGCTAGTAAGTACGTTATGTTGCTTGTATACTATCTCTTTGTTTTTGTTTTTTTGTCTGCCTTACTATGTTACGGAAGCTGTCTTATCCTCCGTTTATCTTCAAAATAAAGTTAACTGGTCTTTTAACTTCTAAACGGCGTGTACAAGTTTGGTAGGGGCTACATTCTTACAAGTAAATATATAAGATGTACAAAATCATATTTTAGGATACCTAACATGTCTGTGATATTCGTTTATTTTATTGCCTCAAGCTATAATGCAAATCAATTTTTTTAAATTTGCAGATTAATTTATGGTAGCTTGAAATTATAATATTGATGATATATGGTTATTATCTACCACTCAAACATTGCATTGAAGCATCATATAGATTCAGTTAAACGGTAACTAATAGACTAGGCTACTATAATGACGCTGGCTTGTAAGCTTGAGCATCGCGATCATTTGTCGTTAGAAAAAAAAAACCCATGAAATGATATTCATATTACATGCTGAAATATATGCCACTGTACCTGGGATGAAGACATTTCACACGCGACGCAAGCAGAACACCCGCATGTGACATCCTCCGACCTACAGTGTTCAGGGCTATCAAGGTGGTCAACAAATGCGCGTGCATGTACTGCAGGATGACAGAGTTTACGACAGTAGTAGAGGACAATACTGTTTCCCAACTGTAGGGGCACCCCCGAGAGCAAAAACTCCCTGGTGTTACTTTAAAATACATATTACAGTGAGAATAGTGTCACCTGAAGGCATTAAAACACAAAAATGTGTGATGTCATGGTGTAACCAGCTATATACATATATAGAGAGGCTTTTGATTCTTTACAGTTAATAAATACTGTATATGTTGTGTGAGAGAGAGTCTTTTTTTATTGATTGATTGATTGATTTCACATATTCTCAATCTGCTCTGATGCAGTCTAACCAGTTCATTTCTTTGTGCGTCTATGTTTGTGTGTGTGTGTGTGTGTGTGTGTGCGTGTGTGTTTGTGTGTGTGTGTGCGCATCTATTTTTGTGTTTGCGTGTGTATAAGCTCAGGTGAGACTTTGCTGGTAAAAAAAAGGCCACCATGCTTGTTTTATTGTATTCATTGCTGACAATAGAATTAATGTAATGCGTATTAAACAATATGGATGCAAACATAAACCAGAAATGAATTGCATGTCACCGTAAAATAAGAAAACACTACATTGACGTGTGGTTTTGCATATTCAAGCTACAATCTTCATATCTCTATCCAAATAAAACTGACACAATACATAGTCAAATATTTATAGAATTAAATACACAAAGTTCATTACCTCTGTCTTTCAGAGAATGTGAACAATGATGAAGCCAATAATAGTGTGATTACTGTAACAAATATAGCCTACATGCTGGATGAAAAAAACTACGTCTACTACAGATGATGACGAAACAGCACAGGACTGTAGACACTAGGAGAATAAATAGGGAGAACAAACAAAGGAGGTAACGAGGGAGAATTATTAAATTAAATCAATCAGGTTATGAGGAAGGACAGGTGGGGCAAATTGATCAATCAGGTAACTTTAATCAATCAGAGAAATTTGCCCTGGGCCCACAGGAGGACCTGGTGCACCAGTCTGCATTGAGGGCGTGATCTCAGGCCCCCCTGTCGATTTAAATAGGAGACCACTGACGTATTGTCTGTCCGTACCAGAACATGATGGTCTCTGAGGTCTGGAAGAAAGTGCTTGAGAGCCAGAATTACCACCAACATCTCCAGGCAGTTGATGTGCCAAGATAGATGGTGGTCCTTTCAAGGACCCCTGGTGTAGCGGCCTTCCATAACCGCAGCCCAGCCTGTTAGGGAAGCATCCGTGGTCACAATGTGCCCCCAACACAGGATAGGGACAGGAACCAAGGTTTCTTCCACTATATATGATTTTATGTATCAAAGACACATTTGAGTGTTTTATTAGATTATCAAGACTAAGTAGCCTAAATCATATTTGACCAGCATATGACAGTGATGATAATGACGTGTCTTTTTATCATGAATCTTGAGGCAGTTTTTATACAGAGAATCTATGGGTTTTATGAGATCAGGAGGTAATGCAGTACAAAAGGTGGGAAAGGATCATTGCATTTAAATATGTACTGGATGTAACAGTGGTGAGAGAGTTTCTTTTGTATCTGAAATGTATTAAATACAATTTCAATTTATTTCCCAAATTTTTAACATGACCTTTAAAGCTAAGTGTCGAATCTAGAGTTACCGCCAGATATTTAAATGTCTGTAATAATGATATTCAGCAGACAAGCACAGTCTAAGAACTGTCTGTCTGACGCAGTTGTACCTTCATAATAACTGATTCAATGGCTTAAATAAATTTGAAAGAATGTGAAAGAAATTAATTACATAATTTGAATGTTTTTTTTGTTTGTTTTTTTGTTTTTGTTTGTTTGTTTTTTCATTTTGTTAAGTGTCACCATTATGTTCAGTTTGTTTTGTTCCTGGACTTTTAGTTTGTAATCTTTCAGTTCCTGGTTTCCCTTTGTTTAGATTCTCGCCACTAGTTAGTTTCTATGGTTACTGTCATTAGTTAGTTTAGTTCATATGTTCACCTCATTATCGTTTGTATATTAGTTCATGTCTGTTCCCTTTGAGTTTGTCCGGTCACCGTTATACTTATGTGTGTTACACTACTGTCTGTTTGGATCAGTAATCTTTGTGTCGGATCTTTATTCTTCTGTGTGTTCGTCTGCCTGCACACACACATGACAGTCAGTTTCATTTTTAGAAACCTGAGTCACAAAATGAATTCCCAGAAAAGCTTGATTCTTAAAATACATGTATAATTGTATTTGAAAGACCGGTACACACTTTCTATTCAGCCATAAAACAACAGAAGATGGGAAAACAAATAATTTATATGGTGGATCACATACAGGATTTTATTTTATCCAGATCTGGATATTAACATTCTCATTTTGTTTGTTTCCACAGAATTGATGAAGATGCTTTAGAGATGAACGAATCTGCTGCCCAGTTTCTGCTGAGTCTGACTGTTGCAGCTTCAACATGTGTTACAACTACAGGAGATAATTACATTGAGCTTTTAACATCTGTGTGCAGCTACAGATCATTTATCCGTTATGATGATGATGATGATGATGATGAGCATCAGGTTGAACACTGTGATTTCCTGCTGGATCTGTGTTCACATGTGAAGGACTATGAGACTCAAACAGGCAGGAGTGTCCTTCCAGCATTACAGTCAGTTTATCAGTCAGCTCCTGCAGTCTGGAGAATAAATCTCTCAGAGAGAAAGATCTCCATCCTCCTAGAAGTGCTGAAACTGCAGACAGAGAAGAAACCAGTAGATCTGAGAGACTGGACAGATGAAGAGAGTGAAGTGAGGGGATTCCTCCAGTGTCTGCCCTACATCTCACAGCTCAGGTGAGAGTCTCATGGGGAAATACTCTCATAGTTTGATTCAGTTTATTTAAATATTGTCAATGTTGTCAAAAACATTTATGTCAGATTCTCTAAGCTTAATTTCTATTGTTTTAATCTAGCTGAAGATTTTAACTGTAAGACGGATCTGTTGTTTTAATTTTTAGACTGCATTTACATTAATTTTGAGCCAAAACACACTGGCCCTCATTTATCAATCTTGCGTAGAAACGGGTGTATATGTTGGCGTAATATTATGCTTACACTCCTCTCACCGCCTGATTTATGAAGATGTGCGTACCTTTGAAATCCAGGTGTACGCAATGCCTGCCCTTGATAAATCCCGCGGCCAAAAACGATCGTCATTAGAATAACACGCCCCTAAATATTCAAATCTCCGCTCCCCCCACGCCCCCATTTTACGCCATGGATACACGGAAGACGGCAAAGAAGAGAAAGTTCTCTGACGTGTGCCGAAATGACCTATCACAACGCATTATTTTACAGCACGTCTTTTGAAATAGCATTCAATTTAGAATCACTTCACGTGTATTGGGGTTTACAATAGTGATGATGATGGTGTGATGTGGAGTACCATTCATTAACATTAATAATTGCATGACAATTTGCAATATTCTTCTTCTTAATATTATGATTTGTATTATTAATGGCGCTTGTTATTTAGAAGAAGAATGTCGTTATTATTATTATTTGTATTATAATTTTATGTAAAAGAAGAGGAATGTATTTTTTATTATTTTGTCAGTCTGAATTATTTTTTGGTCATTGAAAGCCTTTCATTACCGAACCCAGTCCGTGCGCACCTGCCGGGGCTTACCCTGAAACGTAAAGTACCTTACCCAGGGTAAAGTCCACAGGCTCGCAACTGAAGGAATGCTACAAATCAAATGCCTTGGTAAAGTCTCATAAATTAAACATTGAAGTCCATCTTGCACAAAAATAAATACTGAAGTTTATAATTACTATGTTGTTTTTACATTGGGTCATAATATATCATATATTTTAGTTTGCCAGTGGGTTTTGTGGTGTTAGGAATTTATCTGCGCATTTCCGCACTAACTCAAAACGTGCGTACACCACCTCCTGAGCTGGTGTAGGATTTGAGCGTTCCGTACGCCAACGTCCATATTGATAAATCTCAAAGTCACCGTGGTTTTGGGTGTACGCCAAGTGTACGCTGGAAATTTGGTGTACGCACTTTTGATAAATGAGGGCCACTGAGAGCAAAAAAGTGACGAAATCAACCTATTTTATCATGACCGTGCACTTGAACAGATGTAAGGGGTCTTTATGTGTTGTTTGTAATTATTTTAATATTTTCACTATTTTAAATATGGTTATATATTCAAAAATATTAATTTAAACCCTCATTTTGACCTTTTGTCACAAACACTTGGTTTGAGTGCTATACATCTCCTTTAAGACTGGCCACTGTTATGATTGGCTAAAGTCATTTTATAGGAAAAAGTTTCAGTGCCTCCAATATTGCACATGGGTGTTTTGAAAACATTATCTATAAATATAAAACTGCATTTACAAGGAAAATATTATGAATTTATGTGTACATTTGTTTTGTTATGAAGTTGTTTACTTGCGCTTTGTGATTTGCTGTTTTCCGATCCAATATTGTTGGCATTGCTCATCTTTCAATAAACATTTCTTTGCAAACTCTACATTAAATTGTGCCTGATCACAAACGCAAGCCTGTAGTGAAATGATCAGAACAAACATAATCTTCCAACATGATCCTAGACATCGTTTAATAATAATTAATAATAAACCATTAATAATTAACCACCCATTCATTCCTAATGCTGGAGTCCTTCAGAAGGTTGTGCAGAACTTCCCTGACATCTTAATATTTGTAAAAATAAATAATCAGATAAAAACTAGTTTAAACTTGCAGTAAGCTTCAGGTGCCTGTTAACATGAGTAGCTCTATGGTCTTGGGTGACCTGCTCTCTCTTTCTTGTCATGCTGTTGTTCTTCCTCTGCTGGCCAGGATATCAAAATGAAAGGGTAAAGTAGGCGTTGATGTGTTGTTTTGGAGTTGGTCAGATGAAAATATCTACTATAGTCTAATGTCACAGTGTGGAGGAAGTAGAAAACAAGTCATCTGGCAGCTTGATTTCAATTTATGCCAATTTTAAGGGGGTCTGAAGAGTTTTTTTCCATTGTACAATGACATCATGTATGTCAATCGATCAAAGAAAATGTGATTCCTCATTCCATAAATACTATTGGTCAACAAACATAAAACTGCTGTGTTTTATTCACTAGAGAAAAGGGAAAAGTTTGGCCCTGCTAATATCGACTTTGGTAACTAGGAATCTGTGATTTTGATAGGAGTCTCAGCTAGGCAATACCTCTACTGAAACATGTTGGTCTTGTGTTTTGGTGACTAACAACAGGAGCTGGCAACACATCTGTTTGTGATCAGCGGTTCTGTGTTTCCTGCGTTTATAATGTTTTCTTCCACACAGCGAGACTGACAACTGATATGTCAATATATTTCGGTTTCTAGATATCTGGGGAATAAATGGTATTGGTGGACAGTGTAAATGCAGCCAAAGTGTTTACTAATGCATCTGTAATGGTGGAGCAACCGTCTGTCTGACAAAAGAGTTACATTAACAGCAACTGAATCTGTTAATTAATAATTTAGAGCTTCTGGTTTCAGGAAATGTTTTAAATTGCTGTATTTGTTTCATTGTTTCACAGTTTATTTGCAGATATGCACTCTTTTTTTGTTTGAAAAATGTAATTGATTTCAACTAGTGAGATTCGATTTGCCATCATTTGATATTTTGCTATAAAAAAATCCAAAGAGCAAAACTGAAAATTAAAGATTATAATACAAATATTTGTTCATCACTTTTCACTGTTCAATTACACTGACCCTAGGTATTGTCTGACAAACTATTTGATTCATTTAAATAATCTTTATTTGTCTCCTTTGTCGTCTCTAACTGAATCTTGTTCATTCCTTCTTTAGATTTGTTGAACCACAGAATAACTCATCTGAATCATGGGAGAAAAGAAAGAGATCTTTCCTACTGGATTTGTGTCTGCAAGCTGTTCTCCACCAGAAAGAGACAATAGAAGAAACTGTGAAGAAACTGTTGTCATCTGTGAATTATGAGAGATGTGATTTTCTGCTGGATCTGTGTTCACATGTGAAGGACTATGAGACTCAAACAGGCAGGAGTGTCCTTCCAGCATTACAGCCAGTTTATCAGTCAGCTCCTGCAGTCTGGAGAATAAAGCTCTCAGAGAGAAAGATCTCCATCCTCCTAGAAGTGCTGAAACTGCAGACAGAGAAGAAACCAGTAGAGCTGATAGACTGGACAGATGAAGAGAGTGAAGTGAGGGGATTCCTCCAGTGTCTGCCCTACATCTCACAGCTCAGGTGAGACTCTCATGGGGAACACACCAATCATGCTGGATTATTGTATTCAGTGTTCACAATAAAATTAATGAATTTAATGTACAGTGTATGTTAGGAAGACAATATATTTGTGAACATGAACCAGAATTGAAAACACTGTTGCATAAACTTCACAGTCTTACATGTTAGTCATCTAATTATTTTACACAAGACTGATCATAACGGTTTTAAATCAGTTACATAAAGAGGTATTGGTGTAATTTGAATCTGAAGAGTAAGTGTGATTCACTCTAACTAACTGCTAGTTGTTCAGTCAGTGTTGGGCAGTAACTACTGTAGATAGGCTAGTGATGCGTTACAGTTATATTACTTTCTCTGTTAGTAGTGTTACTAATAACATGAATTTTTTTTTGTCACAGTTGCTAATAATTTGAAATTCCGAAATCCAATAATCACTATCAATTTTCATAATCGTTGTTGTGTGTGTGTGCGCTCATGACATCATCAACGCTGCAAGTCTTTGTCTGAAGACGGAGAAGAACATTTATAAACCACATCATATAGCGGCTGAAATACAGACTTTATTTTATATTTTCTATGTTGCTGATTTATTAAATAACAGAAGAGGTTTAATCATGGCTCATCATCAGTTTGAGACAGTTGTACTCTTCGTTTATTTGTAACTTTCATGGATTCTCGGACTACAAAACTTATTCAATTACCAATTATTTGGAGGTGTAATGGAAGAGTAATGTAACTAGTGTAATTAATTTCTGCTGTCCGGGAGTAATAAGAAAAGTAATAATATTATGTTTGTAAGGAGTAACTAGTAATGAGTAAATGATCCATGTTTTGAGTAACGAGCCCAACACTGTTCTCTCATGACACAGTTTTAACTAAGCGTCTCTGTTTATGATCTGGCCGCTGACAGTCGTGTTGTGAGTAAATCTGTTGTTCAAATCCTTCTCTCACTCTTGTTCAGTCTCTGTAGAGATCGATTTTCTTCATGTATTTCTATTATATCAGCTTCATGCAGCTCACAGTCTGTTTATATATGCGGTTATAATATAGGTACAATGGTTTTTTGCATAGTCGAGCTACAATCTTAATCTCTCTGTCTAAATATACATCTCACAATACATAATCAAATATTCACAGGATTTGATCCTCTTCATTTTGGGCTCACACTTGATCCCTTCATGGTAAAAAGTGGCCAAAGCCTTGAAATGTAATAATTTTTTGTTCAATATTTTTTTTTATTATTTATTTATCGTTTTGAGAGAATTTTACGATACAATGCAATTTTTATAAAATTTCATGAGCTTTTTTTTAATTAAAATTAATATAATTTTTTACAATTATTTTTCAATAAATGCAATATTATGAAAACCATTAAAGTAACACCAGGGAACTTTTCAACCTTCATAATATATTTCCAAGTCTCTTGTGATGGTACATCGACTTACAATAGGTTGAATGACACGTCTGCCATAGCCTGACGGGGTCTGTAGCGTTTTTAATCGTACTTTTAAACTTCGGGTTTCGGGTAGTAACCCCGCGAACAAAACTACAATATTTGACTGCTTGACGGCATATACGTCACTTCCACCACCACCCCCACTTCCTTAAAATTGGACGTGCGAGCCAAATGTTATAGTCAACGGCTCTGTCATGACCGAAGCAGCACAAAAAAAAACAAGAAAGCAAAGGTTTTATCGGAGCAAAGCAAAAAGAGAAAGTGATCGCATTAAAGGCAGAACGAGGATTAACTTTGGGCCAGTGTTTTCTGACGTGAGCTGAAGGAGGAGGATGGGGGGGCCGACCGATGCGTACTTGGCTGTCATGTTTTTGGGCTAGTAAGTACGTTATGTTGCTTGTATACTATCTCTTTGTTTTTGTTTTTTTGTCTGCCTTACTATGTTACGGAAGCTATCTTATCCTCCGTTTATCTTCAAAATAAAGTTAACTGGTCTTTTAACTTCTAAACGGCGTGTACAAGTTTGGTAGGGGCTACATTCTTACAAGTAAATATATAAGATGTACAAAATCATATTTTAGGATACCTAACATGTCTGTGATATTCGTTTATTTTATTGCCTCAAGCTATAATGCAAATCAATTTTTTTAAATTTGCAGATTAATTTATGGTAGCTTGAAATTATAATATTGATGATATATGGTTATTATCTACCACTCAAACATTGCATTGAAGCATCATATAGATTCAGTTAAACGGTAACTAATAGACTAGGCTACTATAATGACGCTGGCTTGTAAGCTTGAGCATCGCGATCATTTGTCGTTAGAAAAAAAAAACCCATGAAATGATATTCATATTACATGCTGAAATATATGCCACTGTACCCGGGATGAAGACATTTCACACGCGACGCAAGCAGAACACCTGCATGTGACGACCTCCGACCTACAGTGTTCAGGGCTATCAAGGTGGTCAACAAATGCGCGTGCATGTACTGCAGGATGACAGAGTTTACGACAGTAGTAGAGGACAATACTGTTTCCCAACTGTAGGGGCACCCCCGAGAGCAAAAACTCCCTGGTGTTACTTTAAAATACATATTACAGTGAGAATAGTGTCACCTGAAGGCATTAAAACACAAAAATGTGTGATGTCATGGTGTAACCAGCTATATACATATATAGAGAGGCTTTTGGATTCTTTACAGTTAATAAATACTGTATATGTTGTGTGAGAGAGAGTCTTTTTTTATTGATTGATTGATTGATTTCACATATTCTCAATCTGCTCTGATGCAGTCTAACCAGTTCATTTCTTTGTGCGTCTATGTTTGTGTGTGTGTGTGTGTGTGCGTGCATCTATTTTTGTGTTTGCGTGTGTATAAGCTCAGGTGATACTCTGGTGGTAAAAAAAGACCACCATGCTTGTTTTATTGTATTCATTGCTCACAATAGAATTAATGTAATGCGTATTAAACAATATGTATGCAAACATAAATCAGAATTGAATTGTATGTCACCGTAAAATAAGAAAACACTACATTGATGTGTGGTTTTGCATATTCAAGCTACAATCTTCATATCTCTATGCAAATAAAACTGACACAATACATAGTCAAATATTTATAGAATTAAATACACAAAGTTCATTACCTCTGTCTTTCAGAGAATGTGCACAATGATGAAGCCAATAATAGTGTGATTACTGTAACAAATATAGCCTACATGCTGGATGAAAAAAACTACGTCTACTACAGATGACGACGAAACAGCACAGGACTGTAGACACTAGGAGAATAAATAGGGAGAACAAACAAAGGAGGTAACGAGGGAGAATTATTAAATTAAATCAATCAGGTTACGAGGAAGGACAGGTGGGGCAAATTGATCAATCAGGTAACTTTAATCAATCAGAGAAATTTGCCCTGGGCCCACAGGAGGACCTGGTGCACCAGTCTGCATAGAGGGCGTGATCTCAGCCCCCCTGTTGATTTAAATAGGAGACCACTGACGTATTGTCTGTCCGTACCAGAACATGATGGTCTCTGAGGTCTGGAAGAAAGTGCTTGAGAGACAGAATTACCACCAACATCTCCAGGCAATTGATGTGCCAAAATAGATGGTGGTCCTTTCAAGGACCCCTGGTGTAGCGGCCTTCCATAACCGCAGCCCAGCCTGTTAGGGAAGCATCCGTGGTCACAATTTTTCGCTGACAAGGTGCCCCCAACACAGGATAGGGACAGGAACCAAGGTTTCTTCCACTATATGTGATTTTATGTATCAAAGACACATTTAAATGTGTTTTATTAGATTATCAAGACTAAGTAGCCTAAATCATATTTGACCAGCATATGACAGTGTAATGACGTGTCTTTTTATCATGAATCTTGAGGCAGTTTTTATACAGAGAATCTATGGGTTTTATGAGATCAGGATGTAATGCAGTACAAAAGGTGGGAAAGGATCATTGCATTTAAATATGTACTGGATGTAGCAGTGGTGAGAGAGTTTCTTTTGTATCTGAAATGTATTAAATAAAATTTCAATTTATTTCCCAAATTTTTAACATGATCTTTAAAGCTAAGTGTCGAATCTAGAGTTACCGCCAGATATTTAAATGTCTGTAATAATGATATTCAGCAGACAAGCACAGTCTAAGAACTGCCTGTCTGACGCAGTTGTACCTTCATAAAAACTGATTCAGTGGCTTAAATAATTTTGAAAGAATGTCTCAAAGAAATGAATTACATAATTGGAATGTTTTTTTTTTGTTTGTTTTTGTTTTTCTTTTTTTTTTTCAGTTTGTTAAGTGTCACCATTATGTTCAGTTTGTTTTGTTCCTGGACTTTTAGTTTGTAATCTTTCAGTTCCTGGTTTCCCTTTGTTTAGATTCTCGCCACTAGTTAGTTTCTATGGTTACTGTCGTAGTTAGTTTAGTTCATCTGTTCACCTCATTATCGTTTGTATATTAGTTCATGTCTGTTACCTTTGAGTTTGGATCAGTAATCTTTGTGTCGGATCTTTATTCTTCTGTGTGTTCGTCTGCCTGCACACACACATGACAGTCAGTTTCATTTTTAGAAACCTGAGTCCCAAAATAAATTTCCAGAAAAGCTTGATTCTTAAAATACATGCATAATTGTATTTGAAAGACCGATACACACTTTCTATTCAGCCATAAAAAAAACAGTAGAAGGTAAAAACAAATTTTTTTTTTTTGGCCTGGGGTGGGGGACTGCTCCGAAGAGGTGGTCCAAAGCCACAAAGAAGGAGAGGAAAGAGCTAGTGATTTCTGAGGTGGTCAGGACAGAGGAGGAGAACTACCAGATCAAAGCCCTTAGCCAAAGTCAGCAAGGACGCTGGACGACCTGGGAGGGAGTAATAAGCAGGACCGTAGGGTGGGCTGACATGTGGAGAATCCCCCAAGCCAGGCTGAGCTTCCTCATAAGGTCCACATATGACACCCTCCCAAGCCCCAGCAACCTCTGTCTGTGGTATGGCTCAGAGGAGTGCTGCCAGCTTTGTAATGCCCCAAATCCTAATCTGCAGCACATTCTATCAAGCTGCAAAACAGCACTAACCCAGGGTCGGTATAGGTGGCGCCACGACCGTGTCCTGCGGAAGCTGGCAGAGATCCTGGAGGTGCGCAGGGCGGAATCAGCCAGGGAACGCCGACCACTAAAATTAAGACGGCCGATCCACTTTGTCAGAGAGGGAGGAGGGGCCACCAAAATCACGCAGCCACAGAGATCAGCCCTGGCAGGCAGTTGCGATTGGAACCTGAGAGTGGACCTCGATCGGCAGCTCAGGTTCCCAACAGAGATCACCACAACCAACCTCCGACCAGACATCATTCTCTGGTCCGCCACAACCCGGGCAGTAATTTTGGCAGAGCTTACTGTCCCGTGGGAGGGAGGAATGGAGGCAGCCCATGAGAGGAAGAAAGATCGCTACCTCGACCTTACAGCCGAATGCAGAGAGGCTGGGTGGTCAGCTGTCAGCTACCCGGTGGAAGTCGGCTGTAGGGGGTTCGTGGGAACATCCACCCAGCGTTTCCTGAAGAGCATGGGAGTCACCGGCCCCAAACTCAGAAATGCTATGAAAGTCCTTGCCGAGGAGGCCGAGCAGGGAAGCTTTTGGCTTTGGTTAAGAAGGAAGGATCAGGCGTGGGGAAAACAAGGGTCCTAGGGTTAGCTGCAGGGGGCAGCAGGGAGACGTCCCTGCTGCCGCTCCACCACCGTGAGATGTTCCGGGATTAATGGAGCGAAACATCAATGAAGGGTGGCTCCCGGCTGATGACCCTGCAGCTACCCGAAATGGCACCGTCGGAGGTGCGGCAAGCAGAAATGCTCAGCAGGCAGTCAGTTGCCTGTGCTACCACCTTTTTATATGGTGGATCACATACAGGATTATTTTTTCCAGATCTGGACATTAACATTCTCATTTTGTCTGTTTCCACAGAATTGATGAAGATGCTTTAGAGATGAACGAATCTGCTGCCCAGTTTCTGCTGAGTCTGACTGTTGCAGCTTCAACATGTGTTACAACTACAGGAGAGAATTACATTGAGCTTTTAACATCTGTGTGCAGCTACAGATCATTTATCTGCTTTGACATTGATGAGATTTATGATGAGAATCAGGTTGATCACTGTGATTTCCTGCTGGATCTGTGTTCACATGTGAAGGACTATGAGACTCAAACAGGCAGGAGTGTCCTTCCAGCATTACAGCCAGTTTATCAGTCAGCTCCTGCAGTCTGGATCATAAAGCTCTCAGAGAGAAAGATCTCCATCCTCCTAGAAGTGCTGAAACTGCAGACAGAGAAGAAACCAGTAGATCTGATAGACTGGACAGATGAAGAGAGTGAAGTGAGGGGATTCCTCCAGTGTCTGCCCTACATCTCACAGCTCAGGTGAGAGTCTCATGGGGAACACACTGTTTCATACTGAATATTTCATACACGTTTCAACACACTGTCACACTAATCATAACTGTTTTAAAGCAGTTACATAAAGAGGTATTGGTGTAATTTGAATCTGAAAAGTAAGTGTGAATCGCACTAACAGCTACACTCTAAAAAATGCTGGGTTGTTTCAACCCAAATGTGGGTCAAATATGGACAAACCCAGCCATTGGGTTAATTTTTTTAATTGCATTTTTAATCCAAAGTTTGGGTTTGTCCATATTTGACCCCAAATTGGGTTGAAACAACCCAGCCTTTTTTTAGAGTGTAGTTGTTCAGACTTGTGCAGTGTTGGGCAGTAACTAGATAGGCTACTAGTAAAGTGTGTTACAATAATATTACTTTCTCTGGTAACTAGTAGTGTAACTAATAACATTTATTTTTTGTCACAGTTTATGATTTGAAATTCCGAATCAAGACTAAGTCCTAAATCATTTTTGACCAGCATATGCCAGTGATGATAATGACGTGTCTTTTTATTATGAATTATGAATTATGCTGGATTATTGTATTCAGAGCTCACAATAAAATTAATGAATTTAATGTTCAGTGTATGTTAGGAAGACAATATATGAACTTGAACTAGAATTGAAAACAGTGTTTCATAAACTTCACAGTCTTACAAATTAGTCATCTAATTATTTTACACAAGACTGATCATAACTGTTTTAAATCAGTTACATAAAGAGGTATTGGTGTAATTTGAATCTGAAAAGTAAGTGTGATTCGCTCTAACTAACTGCTAGTTGTTCAGTCAGTGTTGGGCATTAACTAGATAGGCTAGTAGTGATGTGTTACAGTAATATTACTTACTAGAAATGTGTTACAGTCATATTACTTTCTCTGGTAACTAGTTGTGTAACTAATAACATTTAATTTTTTTTGTCACAGTTGCTAATGATTTGAAATTCAGAAATCCAATAATCCCTATCAATTTTCATAATCCTTGTGTGTGTGCGCTCATGAAGACGGAGAAGAACATCAGAATCAAAATATTTTAAAATACAGCCTGTATTTTATTTTTTACTTTATTTAATAACACAAGGGGTTAAACAATTGTGGATTATCATCAGTTTGAGACAGTTGTACTCTTTGTTTGTAACTTTTATGGATTTAAAATTATGCAATTACCAATTTTTTAGAGATGTAATGGAAGAGTAATGTAACTAGTGTAATTAATTACTGTTGTCCGGGAGTAATAAGTACAGTAATAATATTATTTTTGTAAGGAGTAACTAGTAATGAGTAAATGATCCATGTTTTGAGTAACGAGCCCAACACTGTTCTCTCATGACACAGTTTTAACTAAGCGTCTCTGTTTATGATCTGGCCGCTGACAGTCGTGTTGTGAGTAAATCTGTTGTTCAAATCCTTCTCTCACTCTTGTTCAGTCTCTGTAGAGATTGATTTTCTTCATGTATTTCTATTATATCAGCTTCATGCAGCTCACAAATCGTTTATATATGTGGTCATAATCGAGCTACAGTGGGCTTCTGCATAGTCGAGCTACTATCTTAATCTCTCTGTCCAATATTTATATATATATATATATATATATATATATAATATAATACCACACAAAACATATTCAAATATTCACAGGATCTGATCCTCTTCATTTTGGGCTCACACTTGATCTCTTCATGGTCAAAAGTGGTCAAAGCCTTGAAATGGAACTTTTTTCAGGGAAATCAATTTAATGTTTCTTTCTTCAATAATTTTTTTTGATTATTGTTTATAAGTTTGAGAAGATTTTATGATACATTGCAATTTTTAACAAATTTGATGAACAATTTTGTTTTCAATAAATCCAATATTATGAAAGCTTTTTAAATACATTTTTGAAGTGAGAATAGTGTCACATGGAGGCGTTAAAAAAACTAAAATGTGTGATGTCATGATGAAACCACCTATACCTCCCTATATACATATATAGAGAGGCTTTTGGATTATCTACTCTTTCTGTTTGTGTGTGTGTGTATGTGTGTGTAAGATTACTGATACAGATAATACAGGGCAAAACAGCACTTTTCTTTAATGGAGCTCTAGATAAAGTCTTTACTGTCAAATCAGAAAATAAAACAGTGTAGAAACTGTCAATTACATGTGTTTGAAATGAAAGGACAATTAAGTGAATTAGTCAGAATTTGTTTTTTTATTGTTGTATTTAGATTATAAAAATACTTATTCAATTTAGGATTATATTTTGACTTTTATTCAATATTTTATATTCTCCTACACTGGACAATAAAGTGATAATTGTGTGTTTCCACAGATTTTCTGGTATTATCGACGGGAAGAGAGAAACTGCTGTAAAGTTTCTGCTGAATCTGTTTGTTTCAGCTTCAGAGTTTGATGCAAATACAGAAGAAAATTACACTGAACTATTAACATCTGTGTGCAGCTACACATCTTTCCCCTATGATGAGAATAATTGTTATACCTGGACTCAGTGTGATTTCCTGCTGGATCTGTACTCACCTGTGAAGGACTATGAGACTCAAACAGGCAGGAGTGTCCTTCCAGCATTACAGCCAGTTTATCAGTCAGCTCCTGCAGTCTGGATCATATATCTCTCAGAGAGAAAGATCTCCATCCTCCTAGAAGTGCTGAAACTGCAGACAGAGAAGAAACCAGTAGAGCTGAGAGACTGGACAGATGAAGAGAGTGAAGTGAGGGGATTCCTCCAGTGTCTGCCCTACATCTCACAGCTCAGGTCTGTGTGAAATACTTTTAAAATACCATTTTAAATGCCTTTATATTTAATTAATGATGTATGCTTTTTCAACCACAGATAGCAAACATAAATCAGTATGCTTGTATATTACCATGGCAGGATACTTTTGTATATCTATATTTAATAATTTTCATTGATTAAATCCTCGTCCTGTAGGAATGCTGATCGGTTCATCCCGTCACTATGTAAAGTGTTGGGGCCGAGAGTGAAGGCAGATCAGGTGACTCCTCTGCTCCGGGCTTTAGACTTCACTGTTACTCTGAGTGGGAAATTACCCAGCAGCTCCTGCAGATCTGTGGGGAGAGTTCTGGGCCGCTCGCCCTCCAAACTAACCCTGACTCTGAAGACACTCGCCATCTCTCTCAGAGGACTCAAACTGCTCTTCAAACACATCACACACCTGCACAAACTGAGGTTTCACATTCATCATCTGCATTCACACTTTTAAATCATCCTGAAATACTCTTTGAATGTTTCTCATGATCTCTGATTTTGTCTTTGACAGTGTGGAAGACGAACTGATAGTGAAGATGTTCAGAGCGCTGAGATCATTGAATGGTCCTTTTCCACTGATAGAGGAGTTTTCACTCACAAAAGACTCGAAGCGAAATCTCTCTCGTATCTTGAGCAGCTTGACGTCTCTCCTGAGACTGTTTTCTGTTCAGTGTTTGGATCTTACTGAGTGTAAATCAGAGACTCTGTCTCTCACGGCTCTGTTGGGTCTCAAGGAACCTGTGACTATCAGGTCTGTGTGTGTTCAGCAAGTTGGTCCATTTTCTGTGAGTAAATCAACCGGTTTAACAAACTGACCAGTTGTGTGTGTGTGTGTGTTCAGGTTCTCTAAAGAGACTCTTCAGCGGCTGGTTTCTGTGGTGTATGAAGCACAGGATGATGAACTGACACACTCTTTCCTGAAGAAAGTGTCGACGGATTTGACTTCCTGCTCACTGACCTGGGAAGTGATTCATTACCTACTGACACATCAAGCTCTGAATCTGAAGTTGGACGTGAGAAAGAGCAAAATCTCTTGTGAAAACATCCGAGAACTTCTGCCTTTGATAGAGAGAATCAAGTTGAAAAGGTAAAAATAATCCATCACGAATAGAGCCATGGTTTCCCTCCCTAATTTCATTTCATTTATATATATATATATATATAAAAAAATTTTTACATACCTCAAATGTGAGTTGTGAAACCACTGTGTGCTTTAAAAACATAAGTTGCTAACAAGTTGCTTCTGGTTTTTCAGAGTCCCCTGGCTTATTTCTCAATCATTGAAGAAACTCGTAAATAAAATCAATAAATAAAAATAAGACTTTAATGTTTGTTGTAGAACAAAATCTTTTAAAGTAATGTTTGACCACAGACTTTATATTTGCTCATGAATAGAAAACCACTATTCTAAATACATATTAGAAAGTTTGCAGGCTGTCCCGTGGCAAATTAGATTTCTGGGTCACTTTCTGGATAAACCATTGCATCTTTATTAAAGAACATGTATTTTTCTTCTCTGTATTCACCGAGTGACTTTGATTCAATAGATTTTACTGAATGATCTTATTCTCCACAGGATGAGTCCCAGCTTTACTCTGTCCATCATTATGGAGATTTACGAGACTCGCTCTCCTCAGTATGTGTCCAGTCTGATGAGTTCAGCAGGAAATGACATCAACCTGAACAGCAGAGTGTTGGACTCTGTTCACTGCGCTGCCCTGCGCTTCACTCTCGAGAACTGCAACACTGTTAAACTCAGTCTGCTCTGGACCTCCATACCAGAGAGGGAGCTGGAGAGCTTTCTGCCTTTGCTCAGCGGAGTCACACGACTCAGGTCAGCTCATTTAACAGCAATGATATTATAATGCCTGTTGTTTTGCTCAAGAATCTCTCCGTTAAAAGTGTGTGTGTGTGTGTGTGTGTGTGTGTGTGTGTGTGTGTAGTGTTGACAGGCTGCTGCTGCTGAAGCTGCTTCATGGCTGCAGTTCCTCTGATCTCCAGCAGGGGACAGCATCTGTTCTGCTCTCTGCTCTTCACAACACACTGGACTTCTCCTGCGGATCGGCTCTGGATTTAACAGACACGCTGGAAAATCAACAACATTTGATACTCACTGATAAAGACTGTAAAATAATCACATCTGTGCTTCAGAAAACCCAAAGTGTTGTGAAGTTGGTTTTACAGGACTGTAAGATCTCTGATACGGCCCTGAAACAACTTTGGCCACTCCTGCCTCGAGTCCAGCTGAGGTGAGAAATATCTGACTGATACCTCTCATTACTGATATCACACAGTCCAATTATTTATCTGCATATAAACTCCCTGTATATTATCATTGTGTTGTTCTTCCTCTCTTCAGTTGCAGTAAAGCTTTACTGCTGCAGTTTCTGGCTTGTATCAGTAAAGATGGATCTCAGAGAGGCTCTTCGAGGAGGACTGAGGCTCTTTCACAGGCTTTAGGAGGAGAGATGGACCTCAGTCAGACTCAGATGGACCAGAGCGCTTGTGAACAGCTGGCGCTGTTTCTGGAATATTCTGAAGGGCTGAAAGAACTGGATCTCAGTCACTGCAAACTCACGGATCACTGCATGAAGCCGCTGATGCCGCATCTGCACAAAACTCAGACTCTGGAGTGAGTTACAGAGACACCACAGCAATAGACAAACACTAAACACATGTTCACTTCTGTTCATTTATTGTTTCTGTCTCATTTCTTCTCATAGTGTGAGTCACAATAATATAACAGACGAATCAGCAGAGAGAATCCACAGCGTCGTCTCCAGTCACAGCAATATCCAGACTGTGCGGTGAGTGTGTGTGTGATGGTTTTCATTTTTGAACCCATATTTTTCATTAATGAAACAGTAGTTTTAGTGATTTAACAAAC
The DNA here is from genome assembly GCF_016745375.1 of Pimephales promelas. The sequence goes on along the minus strand of NW_024121166.1, from coordinate 16,073,240 downwards.
AAAACCTAATTCATTTGATTTTTACATTATAGAGTCGTCTGTTTTCTGTAATATGATTTAATTTATTGTTAAATTACAAGTTAAAATAATGCAAGCAATGCTAGTTCTAGATCCACATTGTTGAAGGGCCACATGATAAGCATTTCTTGAAGAATTTAAATATGATTGAATAAGCCTGTATTTTTGGTATATAAAAGTGCATCTTTAAAATGAATTATCATATACATAAATGTCAGTGGTTCAGTTTAGAATGCATATTTTGCGCACAGCTTAGCCAAATATAATTTATTGAAATACTTAGATGAATACTTTAACTTTTTGAATCAGACTGACTTTTGAATCAGATGACTTTATAATATCATATTGTGCTGAATTTTGTTTTTTCAGGCTGTTCGGGAACAAAGTCAGTGACAGAAAGAAGTTCATCGGAGACAAGCGATTTGAAATATGGTGAAGATCCTGGACCGTAAACCTGACAATTCATTATTAAGATGTTTTGTAAATTACTCAATTCATGATAAAACAAAGTGTCAATCACTTTAAAAAGCATGAAACATTGAGTCATAGTTTATTTTTATGAATATTTTTAAAGAAATTTATTTATATCTTTAATGTAGTCTGATTCATTTAAACCAGAATGATTAAATATAAATGTTTGTATTGGCTACGTTGTGGACAATATTTTGCCTTAATATACATATAAGAGTAATAGTTATTTCTTATTAATGTACATTTCTATGTGTTGATCTGTCTAAACTGGCTTCCAGTCGCTGCTCATCACGTTGAAGAGACTGACTGTGTCTCTGAGTTCGAGCCTGTACTTTATCATTTGTATTCCACATAAGTCACATTGGAAGGACTGTTATATAAATTAATGTAAATGTGATGTAAATTAACTCTTATTTGAGTAAAGTTGCGTGGGCCCTTAGAATCGTCCTAACTAAGATTAATAAAGGTTTTCGTTTCATGTTGTTGTAGTAATTTTCCATTGACTTTGCTGTGTTATAATTGCACTTGTTGAATTAGAGCTGGTAGTTTATTCAATAAGCTTTTAGTTGCGTCTTTGCCAGTGCTCAGGAAATAAAAAAGGGTTAATAGGTGTTGGTGAGTAGGTTTTCTCATCAGTGGGTTTTTTCTCATCCTTCCCTGTACTTTCTCTTCGCTCTGCCTTATTCAACCAGTACATGATTGTTTTCTTACAATCCACACACACATATCTCACACAAACTTTTGTTCCTCACTCCCCTCTTCTATCGAGTCGCGCACCGCTGTCAGCCTAGTGACACTTAAAGTCCCCTTTTCAGGGAAATCATGGTATTTAATTAATTCTTCTTAAGTACCCTTCAAACCTATGCTTTTTTCATCAGACTAAACACTGGTTTATCAAAATTATTATTTTTGCTGGCACATTTTACTCTGAGATTTCCTATTTTCTGTGTTTTTTCCCCCCTGTGCACTTATATAACTTCAGTTTTGATCCTCCAGACCCTCGGGGTCTCCCCCACTACAGCACCGTGGATTATCTAAAGTCTAAACCCACCAGACTAGTATCCCCGCTCTCGTCACAACAGTGTTCCCTTGACCATCATGAGTCAATCCCTTATAATTTACACTTTGTCTCTTACCTCTTAAGAGGCACATCCAAGGAATCCTGCCGACAACACCAAATTGTGGTGGCAAACAATTTTCTATTACTGAATAATAGACAAACATGTATCAAATGTCAAAGAAGACTATTTATTCCCTTGCAAGGAAAGGTCAGCAATCATACAGTCATACAAGTGGCTGCGGAGTGTGACAACGAGAGGAGGGCATCCTTCCTTTTTTATGGTCAAGGTTATTTCTCTAGGCTAACTTAAATGAAGATATCTCAGCCATAACTAACACATTGGTAGACTTGTTTATCATATGCTACCCTTGAGTGCAGGCCCTCTGTCCAGGTCATACATTTATCATGCATTTCTTATTGTCCAGCCATGTATACAAAGGTCACACATAAATACGTTCATAAGGGTTAATAACAGTTCTTTTCTCTATCAATGAAGCAGAGAAGCATGGGACTCCACATGAAATTGTCGTGCATTTTATTACCTTAATCTAATTAACATCATGTTGCTAAGATTCTTTGAAAATAAGAGAATGCATACATATAGAACATATTACATTTCTTCTACAGCTTGTTCCTTTTAACAGACTGTAGTGTATGGAGGGGAAATTACCTTAACGTGGAACTTTGTGAGTTGTGTTCATAGGCGCTTGTAGTTCAGCGTTTCTCCTCTTTGTCGCCATCTCTGTTCGAAATCTGCAATTGAATCATTGGCGGAATTATCAACTTTACGTGAGTTTTACTTCAACACCCTCGGCATAGCACAGCGCGGATGAACACAATGTTTGAGGAGACTGAGGCGAGGCTGTCAGTTCCCTCGCCGGCGTGGATACTGGCATTCAGAATCACAGATTATTCGCTTTGGAAGTATGACCAACATACGAATTTTCCACTGGAAAATTACATCTGAACTGGTAAGAAACATCCACTTTTGTTCTGGTTCTGACATTGCAATAAATCTAGACGGTGCAAAACTCAGTAGCCTATAAGCTTATTCAACATGTTGTTCACAATCTGATTGAATCTGTTTGCCTCTACAAAATATGATTTTTAAGGTAGGAATTGTGTATTAAATTTGGTGCTGGAATATCACTTTCTTTAGACACAGTAACGTTAATCGTCTTAAATCGGGAAGAACGCTCGATCTGTTTTCACAGACTAGTGTCAGTTGTAATGCTTAAAATAAAAACCTCGGAAAGAAAGTCTGAAAAACTAATTTTTTTAAAGAAAAGACGTACATGCACATCTCCACACATGCACATCTTCTTTGGTGAAAGTTGAAGGGCATTTGGTTGTGGATAGTAAAACATACCTGCAACATTTATCAAGTTCATGGATAATTGTGCTTGCACGTGTTTAATAATTAACGTTACTATCCTTCCAGTATGATCAGTGGATTTGCAGTATCCTTCCATCCCATATGCCTGCTATGTTGTACAAGTTACGATCGTGTCCTGCATGTGTTTTTATCTTCCTCTGCGTAAAGTTAACAACTCCATCATGAAATGTCTGTCTGGTTGATGAGGATATGAGTAAAGTTAGTTTCGCCGTCTGGCTCGTTGGTCTAGGGGTATGATTCTCGCTTAGGGTGCGAGAGGTCCCGGGTTCAAATCCCGGACGAGCCCTTGTTTTTTCTTTTTGTACAAATTTACGATTTGTTTAAAGAAGAACTTAATTTGATGTATTTTTATTAGTTTAAAATGTTATTATTATATTATAATTGAGATCAAATCTACCCAACACAGTCACAATACTTAACCGTGGATCGAAGTTACAATGGCATAGTGCGTTTGCTGAACTGAACGGCACTGCTGTCGATTGCACGTAACGTACTGCACCCTAGCAAAATGTTAATATGTTGATAGTGATAATACACGTAGCAATATTAACTAAAACATTGACCCCGACGTGATTTGAACACGCAACCTTCTGATCTGGAGTCAGACGCGCTACCGTTGCGCCACGAGGTCTAAAGATGGGTGTTATTAATACAGATTTGTAAACAAGTGAAGGATACATATTTAAGTACAATCAAATAACATTTTTAATGATGCAAATACAAAGCAAGACGTGTCCCCGTGTTAAATCAGCAATTTTACATACTGATATAACGGCAGATTTATATGACCAATTCGGCAAGCATTTATACTATAGGACTATTAAATTGTCATTGTTTTCGGATAACTATTATTGAGTATATAATGTTCTTATATATAAATATGAAAATACCATTCTTAAAAACGGTGTTTTTACATTACTTGCTAATTCACGCCACTTTAAAGTTATTTATTCATTGCGTCTTAAGTTGCTATTGTGGCTCGTTGGTCTAGGGGTATGATTCTCGCTTTGGGTGCGAGAGGTCCCGGGTTCAAATCCCGGACGAGCCCTTCATTTTCTTATTTTTCAGTTTAAAGTATGCTGAGAATTATGAGGCATATTATATTGTTAATCATATTCTAAGATAATTATAATATGTATTCACACAGTACTCCAACATCAGCCAAGACCACAGCTGCATACGCGATACATGATCAGTGGATTTACAGTCATGGTCATCTTCTTGATTGTGTATTCGCTTAGCTTGTGGACCGTGGGAATTCATGAAAAGGGTTAAGGATAGTTAATAATAAGCATTTGAACATACAACTATTTACAAAATCTTCTGAAATATTTGCAAAGTTCTGATTTAAAAAGCTCATGGCCAGTACGGGGATCGAACCCGCGACCTTGGCGTTATTAGCACCACGCTCTAACCAACTGAGCTAACCGGCCACATACGTCATATGGCTCAAAACTACCCGCTTACTAGCTGCCAACTCATAAATTGACCTTTTTCACAAATTCGCACACGCTCACACACCACAAAATGGTCACCACACCGTTTACAGCATTAGTTGCGATTTTCTTTCTTAAGAAAAATTAACATCTACTGTAGCCTATCTAGGCAATGTATAATATGTTTCCAAATTGAATCAAGATCGTAATAAAACCACAATAATTAAATTGAAATAGTAAAATTTAAAGCAGTGACTCCTACCAATTATTGTTCTTTTATGTGGAGGTTGAACAAGTTGTTTCATTTCTGATCTGAGAAAAACTAGGCTAATTGTTTAGCCACGGATTGCACAAATCTCACGGCTGCATTTACATTCTCTCACCGCTAGATGTCAGAAGAGCATCTCAATTTTTTACAGTCTATGATCTCAAGCCAAAAAAGTCAGCAGCACCTCAATGCAGTACATGAGATCCACGGGGAGGATTAGGGTTGGGTTTAGGGATTAGGGGGCGGAGTTTGATAGGTTTAGGTGTATGTAAGGTGGGAGGAGTTGGATCTTGATCTGACTCCTCCCCGTGGATCTCATGTGGGGTGCTACTGCAGTGAGAACCATCTCGAAAAAGGTGCCAGTGCATTGGCAAATCATGACATTTGAAATTTTTACAGGGAAAAACAAAACTTGGACATATTGCTCTTACAATTTATTGTTATTTATTAACAACATAAATGTATTTAAACAAGTCGTGTGTGTGCGCGCATTTCTTTAAAAAGAAACATTCTCTTTTTAGTAACAAGTTGGTCATTAACAAACTTGATTCTTGAAGTTTGTTAAGATAGAAAGTATGTACAATTGCCTGTAAATGGTAAACAACGGAAACAACCAAGAAAACAGCTCCCGATATTGTCTTTTCAGTCATACTTCGATATGTTTACAAGACAGCAAACATAAAAAAGTAGGCCTACACTGATTTGGGCATGTAGGCCTGTCTGTGTTATTACATAAACTAAAAGAAAAGCTTATGTTCTGACTAGCTTGCTCGTTTTATTTATTTATAAAACATAGTTTTACCCAAACTGAATAATTAAGACTTGGTTTAAATGGCTAAATCTTGTATAAATATGTTTGAGTCTTTTTTTTCTTTTCTGACGTAGCTTTCTTGTTAAAACATACTAGACATGCAAATTCTGTGCATTTTGGTCACTTGTGTGAAATCATATTTATTTTCTCTATCAAAAGTGTGCTTTCATGTTATAGGCTTGGTATATTTTAATTCGATAAGTTTGAAAATGAGTTGCCAAAAAATATAAAACTGCATGTTTATTTGATTTTGCATTTATCTCTTAATTGTAGCCTATGCTATGCCAGTTTACTTTAGTTTAATTTAACTTCAGTTTTCCTTTCACCATTTTTTATTTATTTATTTATGAATGAATGAATGAATGAATTTCATTGTAGTAGTAGTAACAAAAAATGACAGACACAGCAAGCAACAATGGCAAATATTTGTATTGGGAAACTGATCCATCGTCCTCACTGTTATTAGTCAGTTATTGGGCCTGTTTTAATGTCTATTTGTTTATTGAGCTGCCTTCTTCATAAATATGTATATAAAGTAATTACAAAAATATTTTATTAAACTTATTTTTTTATTTATAGTTGTTTTATTGCAACATGTTTAACAATAACAATCGCAAATCAAATACCTACAGAAGGATATTAATAGAAGAGAAAAAAGAAAAAAGGGAAAAAGAAAGAAATATTACAAATAAGCAAAGAGCATACGGGCTAGTAACTTTGCATGACGTTAGCATCAGCATGCATTGTGAATAAATCAAAGGAAATAATTACGTGTTTACATACAACAATGTAGCCTACGGTCTTTTTGCTCTGTTGATGGTGTTAATGTATGAAGGCAATAAGCTATCCCCAATTTTAAAAAAAAAATGTAATAAAAATAGTAATTTACATTTGTGCATGAACAGTTCTGTTTTCTTTCTCCATGGAGACACTTGAGACGAGAGAGCGTTTGTTTGGGGGCTTTTATTTTGAAATCCTCCTCGCTGCAGGTTTGCGGAAGTTCTCGCTGCTGATTGTAGCCTAACACACACACATACACACTCATACACACACATAGACGGTTCTCCGCTCAAATCTGACTAAGAAATAACATACCAAAACATCATATTCCTGGAATCACACCGCTATTCGCTAGAAAAGGCCAAAGGAACCCCCAAAATAAGGTGTGCTATTTTTTACTTCTCTTCTGTTGGCTCTTGTTGTGAAGCTATAGATGGTAAAGAGTCTGTAGAGGCCTATCAAAGCCATCCTATGCAAAAGCTCAACTGCATTTACGCACACAGTGTGAGTCTGGAGTGACACTAAAGATGAGAATGGGTTTGTGCATCACCGATTTAAAGTTAAACGAGGGTGTTGACTAGATTAGATGCCTGCCTTATCTGTAGCTATCCTGTGCATCACACTCGGGCTCTTCTTGCGCAACAGTAGGGGGCTGTGACTCAAAGTAGTCTGCAACCTACCCACCCATGTCTGAACCGGGGAATCATTATTTTGGGGCGTCATTGATTGATTCTTGGTAGCTCACTAGCATTGAGACAGTCAGGGTGAAGCCCCTCTGTCATTCAGATCATCGAGCCCTTTATAGTGAGTTATATCACAGTGAGAGAGTAAGACATGGACTGCAGGTGAATAAGCATCATAACTTCAGCTGATCTACACAGATCGTGATGCTGAATTCAGTAGTTTATGTATATTGTGTTTGGTATTAACCCATTAACAGTTAAATATACCAATAACGTTACTTCAATCACAGCTGAACAATACATAGTTGTGATTTTGATCTAATTATCTACATTATCATCCAGTTATGACACAATATGCATCCTACTGCTTTTTAAAGTGTTCTGAATCTTTTTTCATCAGATGATGCCATTAAACTAGTCTTTATGACAATTTTAATATTCCCGACATCAGCCAAGATTATTCGGGTATTTTCTAGTGGATTTGAGTGGAATTAAGTAAATAATGTTATGCCATATACAGTCATACATTCCTGTATTACTTATTTAGTTTCCTTATATTTCCAAATTATTGTAACACTATAATATGGGGTCTCCATCAAACTGTGTGTATTTATTTATAATAAAAAAAATAGACCAACAGAAATTGGGATTGATTCATAAATGCTATATATGTATAGTGTGTGATTATTCATAAAACACATTGTGAAAAACTACCTGTTTGAAACAGACACCAAAACACTTTGTAAGCAACCTAATGTACTACTAATAATATTGTTTCATAGATACTTTATAGCCTTTGTGATGATATGTGAAGAAGACTAACCCTGCTCTCCCCTGTATTGTACAGCATGTTATCATTAACATCATGTACAAATATTATTATTATATAAATTATGATTGATGATATTATTAGCATCGTATTAGTGTGGCTGATCAGTTAACCTGTAATTGATCTCATGCATTGCTGAAACTATGAAGTTAATGTTTAGTTCAGGGGTGTCCAAACTCGGTCCTGGAGAGTTTAGCTACAACTTGCCTCACCCCCAGTCTGGAAGTTCCCAGTATGCCCAGCACGGGCTTGATTGGCTGGCCAGCTGAACTCTGCAGGACAGTGACCCTCCAGGAGCAGGACTAGACAGCCCATGGTTTAGATGTAAAGTCAGCGAGCCTCAGTGGCATCTGGCGAGCATGGTTGGTCACCAGGTCAAGGATTTGGCGAACTTGCAAAAGCCAGTGGAGATTAAGCGGCTGGACGTATGGTCCTGTGACGCACGGATCCCACGAGCTGCCACATGGAGTATTCAGAGCACATACGGCACTGTAATATTGATGGTAGTTTGTGTTTTGGGGAAAGGGTGTTGAAAAAACAGCAGGAGTTGTTAGTTGTTTTCTTCAGGTTAGTACTTCATGCATGAGTTTGGCTGCTGTGATCTTTATGGAGGAAACCAGCACACCGTATTTATTGAAGAGGTTCCTGCTGTACATTTCCTGTTTATCGACTTTGCAAAGCTCACCTCGCATTTGCACTGTGTCTGACACAAGTGTGGGTGTGTGTGTGTGTGTGTGTGTTATGTATTTGAACATAAAGTGTGAATCACACTTTAGCTGGTGGAGGTCAACTACCTTCTATTATTAGTTGAAATGTAGGATGCATGTAGATATGGCCTCATTATTGTCTGTGTCTATGGGCCGTCTGCTATATCGGAGAGTTCAAAGCCGGTCTGTAAACACTTGAGAGTTTGAGTGACCGTGCGTCTGCAAAACGAAGTTAGACTAAGACACATCATTTATGAATACTAATAGACTTCAGCAGATTAACACAATACAACAAGACAAAGGCTTTAGCTAACGTGACTATTAAAGGGGTCTTTTTAAATTTTATTATATTGTTGTCTGAGGTCAACTTATGACATTCGCTTGGTTTTTGCATTCAAAAACATCAAAATAAATAAGTAATAGGCTATTTTGTACCCTAGTTTTGAGCCTAACTGAAAAGCTCGGTTTTTATGGGCGTCTTGCACTGAAGATTTGGAAGTAAACGCCCACTGCTGTGAGTGGAGAACAGTTTTGCATATTATAATGAGTTTCAACTTACCCGTTGATGCACGAGGTAGGCATCTATGTTATTTAGTAATCCGCAAATCGATGGGTGGGGCTAACCCGGCCGTGTTGAAGTAGGCGTTGATCTTCTTCTGCGGGGGTGGTGTTTTATCCTCTTTGGTGTCATAGTTCCTAGGGCTGGGTATTGAGACAAATTTCACAATTCGATTCGATTTCGATTCACAAGCTTGCAATTCGATTCGATTTCGATTCAATATTGATTATTTTGGATATCAGTTATAATAAATGGCAATTTTTCTCAAGGGAATCAAATGTCTTAACTAATGCTGTAATCTATGGGAGTCTAGTTGTAGCCTACTAGGCTTCATTAACCTAATATGAAGATAATAATGAACTTTTTGTAGCTATTTATTTTTTATAATAAGAAGATTATATGAAATATAAACATTTAAATGGTGGCTGTCATAAAAACTTGCCAGATTTATTATAATATGTATATTGAAGAACATTAAGATTATAGTGCATATGTAATATGGTGTATATATTTAGCAAAATGCTCCTCTCTAGAGTTATTTTTTCTAGCTGACTAACGAGTTTATGTGGGTTTTCTGAGGTAAATATGACGATACATGACATCGATTACAAGCTGTTTCACTGACGTCTTTCCACGGTTGAAACGCTGATTGAGCGAATCAATGTTGACTGTTCCAAGATGGCGGACGCGTTGACATCGATGACGCTAACAACCACAAAGACAAAGTCATGGGTTTGGTTCATAGACTGTAAAAAATATGGACAAAGCGTCTGTGACGTCACCCATAGACGGGTTTGAGGCTGTTTATGGGGGGTATGGGCGGCGCCATACTGGAAAATCTTGGGAAATACAAAAGTTTCAGAAAGGATACAGAGGAGGTATGATGTGCTGTGTCAGATCATGGCCGAGTCATCAAATTCACTCGGCGCAGCCCGTTATCAGCTGTCAATCAAAGTTAACCGCCCTTATTTGTCATACATTTTATATCTAAATATGATCTAAACTAACGAGTTAGAAAAAAATTCACCCCCTCACAGTTGTCAGGCACGCGGAACATATTGAAGATTAAAATAAAAGTCCCTGGGACCAAACTGTAAACATATGAATTTATGCTGTGAAAACGGACATTATAAAATGACGTCTATGGATATTTGCTCCCTTTTGGGTCCTCCCTCTAGCGGATTTGAGATGTATTGCAGTTTTTCGCACTTCCGGGTAGGCTTCATCTTTCAGATTAGAATGTTGCCGCTTGGTTTGGTTCCCAGAGAAAGCAAGAACTGATTAAATGTGTACATTTTTAAGTCTTCCAAATGCATTAATGTATAGGTATATGTTAGTTCATTCATTCTTTCATTTGTTTGGTCCTTAGTTTATTAATTTGTTCCTTATTTTATTGGTTTGTATGTTAATTTTTTCATTTGTTTTTTAGTTTGTCAGTCATTCTTTCATTTGTTTATTCATTATGTTTTTGTTTAATTCATTTGTTGTTGTTTTTTCAGTTTTTGTTCATTTGTTTTGTTTTCCCTTGCTCTTTATTTCTTTCTGTGACTTCAGAGTAACGTTTTTCTTTTTGCTGATTCTAAGTGGGTTGTAAATTCTAGTATCTGTTATTTTGTTTTACTTATTCTTTGGCTCATGAGTTATCGTTTGATTGTTTGTCCATTCGTTCTTTCTCAGACATTTTCTTCTTCCCTCCCTTTGACGTTCTCTCTGTTTCTCGTTCACTTTTCCACAGCTGGGCTCTCTGCTACCTGGTTGTCCCGGTAAGGTGTTGCCATGCCGTTCCCTTTCGGTAAGTCTCACAAGTGTCCCGCGGACATTGTGAAGAATCTAAAGGACAGCATGACCATTCTGGAGAAGCAGGACATTTCGGACAAGAAGGCTGAGAAGGTATTTGCACAATGCGCTGTTAAACACGAGTGTGTTTCAGTTTGCTTTGGGCTTGTACTGGTAATGTCACCTCAGTTTCATGAGGCCTTTCATAAGAGGGGTGTGTGTCTGCACTCTGCAGGCCTCTGAAGAGGTGTCCAAATCTCTGTTGGCGATGAAGGAGATTCTCTACGGCACGAGTGAGAAGGAGCCGCAGACAGAAGCCGTGGCTCAGCTGGCTCAGGAGCTCTACAACAGCGGCCTGCTCAGCACCCTCGTCGCGGATCTGCAGCTCATTGACTTTGAGGTGGGGGGATGAGTTTAGTAGACTAAGCCACAAAATTGAAAAGTAAAGTCCCTCAAGATCCACTGAGCAGCTTTCAAATGCTCTTTTGAGAGCCGATATACTTCTTTTTCGTTATTCTTATGCTGCGTTCACACTGAACGCGAATAGCGCGTCAAATTCGCGCCTGACGCGCCTAGTTTGACGCTTGACCACTTTGTGTTAATTTGCCTGTCATGAGTGAAACTAACGCGCGTAAAAACAAAAGTTTGAAGCGAAATGTACGCGCGTGACGCGCATAAGAATCGAAATCAGTTGGCAGCCATTGTTTTTATGTCAACCGAGCATTCATCAAGAGAGTTACCGCTCTGTATTTACTCTGGAGAGCAGAACGGTGGCGTGGGGATCTGTGCCATATATTTGTGTCCACCAGACCCTTCGGAGGTGAACCGTTTGGCGAGTTTCACCATTTGCTCGCTCCAGGAGCTGCGCTGGATGACGGCCACGGCGCGAATTGACGCCAAAGTTCAGATTTTTCAACTCGGGCGGCAGACGTGAATGCACAACGCGTGAATGCACAAATAGCACTAACTAAATAATTTGCGCGTAACGTACTTAACGTGCCAGACGCTCAATTCGCGCCATTCACGTGAACTTGACGCGCGAATGAGGCGTATTCGCGCCTTCCGCGCTGCGCTCTATGTCTCATTCGCGCCGCAGGAATTTTTTACGAGCGTCTTTGCCTGACGCGCTATTCACGTCCGGTGTGAACGCACCATTAAAGGGATAGTTCTCCCAAAAACTCGCCTGCGCTGTTGCACTACATGAACTCACTCAGAGGCCCGCAGATGAATCAAAGCAAATGAATAGTTGAATAAAGTACAAAAGGGTATTCTCGTCGCTTGATAAACTTAAGGTTGAGCCACTTTAGTCACTTGGACTATTTTAACAATGTTTATACTAATTTTTCTGGGCTGGCAGGTTTCAAATACAATGGAAGCTTATGGAGGAGTGAGACAGTTTTCAGATTTAATCAAAAATATCTTAATTTGTGTTCTGAAGATGAACGAAAGTCTTACGGGGTTGGAACAACATGAGGGCGAGTAATTACATTTTTGTGTGATCTATCCCTTTAAAAGAAATTTGAAATACTTGACCCGTGAAATACTGTTGGCGAACATCCCGACGATGTCCGCGCTTCTGAGAGCAACGTTTAGATGTATGTGTAAAATATGTAGTGTTGGGGAGAGTTACTTTGAAAAGTAATTCATTAAAATATTGCATTATTCCCTTAAAAAGTAACTAATTTGGTTACTTTTTTTAGAAAGGAATGCATTACAATACTTTGGCGTTACTTTTTTACACCCCAGATGGGCTTGTTTTTTATAACAAAAAGTTGTATTTTTGGGCAAATGTGAAGACCCTTTCTCACCAAAAGTGAAATAATAAGCCTCAGGCTGAAGGAAATTCGAATGAACATGTTTACTGTACAGTAAGTAAAGCTAAGTAAACCTTTCATTTGCTGCCACTCTGGATAAAGGAAGAATATGATGCATGAGTAAAGAAAAGTTTAACACTTACTTATACCATATGCAAAAATTACTATAGATTTTTTATTTAACTAAATCATCAAAGGTCAGAAGCAAGGACATCGGTCAGTAAAGTGAGATTAAATACATAAAAATGTATGATTTATTAAACATATTTAGTTATTGGAGGTTTGCATAGTATTCTGAATTTTACTGATTTTATTCATTTTGAGGAATATTGAATCTTTGTTTGTGCAAGTGAGATGAGTAATTGCATGTTCACACTACTATAACCATAATTTACACACAACGCCTCTGCACTTGTCTCGACATGGGTACAATAGAGCTGTCAGGAAATAAATGGAAAACAAATTAACTTGCATTACTTGTTTGAAAAAGTAACTTGTAGGTTTTGTTGTAAATTTTAAAAGTAATGCGTTACTTTACAAGTTACTTGAAAAAGTAATCTGATTACGTAACTCAAGTTACTTGTTACACCCCAACACAGAAAATATGTGCCGTGTTCTTTCATCTCAGTAACAAAATAAACACACAACACCAGCTCTACAATTCAGCACTGCAGTCATGTCACGTTTATTTATCTAGCACCTTATACAATAGATTGCTTTAAAGCGTTTACATTATTAAACCTCAAAACAGAGACGGTGTCACTTTTAATTAGAATTACAACTGCAATTGTTCATGTTTTTACTCATGGACGTCTGATCTCGACGAAATGAACCCGGAGAAGATTTCAGAGCCTCAGGGCCACACCTACCTATAGACCTGAGATTTTCCTATGGGGTTTTATTATTTCATAAAGTTAAAAACCCCATTATAAAACCCCATTTTATGTTCAATATGATCATCATTCACTATTTATTCTGTGCAAAATGAGCCCTCATTTCGCCCACTGTTACTGGCAGAGCAAATTTAGATCTCAAAATCATTAAATAAAAATGGAAGAAGTTCATTTGATTACATATGTCATGACACTTCATTTTGGATATTGTCTAGCCAGCGTCTAGAAAAAAAGATATCCATCACAATAGCCACAAAAGAGATGCTCTCTAATGAAAAAGTGGCTGCTTCTTATGCATCTGAGTTGGGCTGTCAGACGATTAATCGCGATTAATCGCATCCAAAATAAAAGTTTGTGTTTACATAATATATGTGGGTGCACTGTGTATAATTATTTTGTGTGTGTGTGTGTATATATATATATATATATATATATATATATACACACACATGCATGTATATTTAAGAAAAAAATATTATTTATATATAAAATATTTATATTTATATATAATATAAATTATATATAAATCTATACAGTATATACATGAAAATATTTCTTAAATATGTACAAGTATGTGTGTATTTATATATATAAAATAATGATACACAGTGCACCCATATATATTATGTGAACACAAACTTTTATTTTAGATGCGATTAATCGGTTCACAGCCCTACATCTGAGAGACGTTATTATTGCATGTTGTGTTAACAGACGTCAATGTCAAACTGTCTCGACTGGCCACTTGTGAACAGATCAGCCGAGATGGTTCTAATACCAGGTGTAAAAAGTTTTACAAGATTTACATACTTTATTTCTCAAATTCACTGAAATACATGTTTTTATTTTTAATTAAATTAGCTTTTTAGTTACTATTCTGCATTTTTTTTTTCTTTAGGGCAAGAAAGACGTGGCACAGATCTTTAATAATATTTTGAGACGTCAAATCGGCACACGGACACCCACTGTTGAATACCTGTGCACTCAACAAAATATACTCTTCATGCTGCTTAAAGGGTGAGACACACACACAAACATATTCATTTGATTTTTATATTCATCTATTTAATATATAACCTAAAATGTGGCAGTTGTCAGACTAGTTAGATCTGCTTTTCTAATTTTGAAGCTGGTGTTTAGATCATATCTCAAACTAAGATATCAATGAGCTGGTTTGGTGACTAATATGTGACTATAGGTAAATATTTTAGATATCTGATCCCAGATGAGTATTTACTCTAGTGAGTCAGCATTGTCAGTGGTTACATCTTATCCTACATCTGTGACGACATCTTAAATTTAAAACACGCAAGTGCTTTTCCAATAATTCAACTCCTTAAAACTTAAAAGTAAACCATATGACTTAACAACAACAAAAACTTACGACAAAACAACTTAATATGGTTACACAACATAAAAAGCTTTACAGAAAATCATGATTTTAATGTTTATAATATCTTAATATATTCATGCCATACAATTGCATGCAGATTAGAACAATGCAGCTGTTGAGGTATGCAATATAGTGTATCGTCCTACACTAGTATGTTGTGTATGCAGATAAAGTTAGACGTACTTATATATCCAAATTCATATAAAGATCTGGGTGATAATATAGTTACGTTTTATGAAAAAAAAAATCAAGCGTTTGAGATTAGCTATTTACTATATATTGCTTTACGTGAGTGTATGAGAATGAAGTTGGATATAAATTACATCCAACTTCATATATTGAGCAACTTATTTTATTTTAGATAATTCTTATAGTATTTTTTTGTGTTATCCAGAACCCCTGACCACCATTTAGTTTCATTGTATGAAAGAAGTAGCATGAACATCCAACTTAAATGTGCTATATGTCATTTTTTGACTGAACTAAAGCATAAAAATACCATAATTTTGGAAACATAAGTTCAAATACTTTTTTCTCTGAAAAACACAATCAGACAGACAGTTCCGTGTCATAATGTCTGTTTTTGTTTTGGTCTGTTTGATCCCATCCACTCCCAATTTACCCAATAGTATTTGACTCCCGGGTTGCTAGTTAGAGGGAAACACTGGGATTTGGAGCAATTGAAGTCTGCAAACAAACTGGGTCAGAGATCACAGATCATGTCCTCAATCTGGCAACCAGCGTCAGCATTGACTCCAAAGAGGAGGGGGCGGAAAACAGCTCTCTCCAAATTTTTGAATTTGGACTGCAGTACCCGATTCAACCACTAGCTGTCAATATTACATATTGCACCTTTAAATATCCTTCTGGGTCTATGAATGAAAGAAAGTTTTAGAACAACACAAGGATGTGTATATGGTGGCCAAATGTTCCTGTCTTTTTTGCAGTTACGAGTCTCCAGACATCGCTCTGAACTGCGGGATCATGCTGAGGGAATGTATACGGCATGAGCCGCTGGCAAAGATCACCCTCTGCTCTGAGCAGTTCTACGATTTCTTCAGATACGTGGAGATGTCCACTTTCGACATCGCCTCGGATGCTTTTGCCACTTTTAAAGTTAGTATGTTGGCAAACAAACAAGCCTAGGTGTTTGTTTTGTCCGAGTATTTCATCTTCAGGTGCTCTGTATAATTATTCTGTCTGATCAATTCCATTTGTTTGGTTTTCTTCCAGGATTTGCTGACGAGACACAAACTGCTCAGCGCTGAGTTTCTGGAGCAACACTATGACAGAGTGAGTCACTGACTTTTCTTATTATTTGTTTGGTTTCCGTTCCCTGTCTGTTGTCATCGGATCTGTCAGTCATTCTACAACAAGTTCCTGGAATTTGCATCTGTTTCTTTGCACTTAAATTGAAAGTCAATACATTTTGGAAGTGATTTGAATGTGAAAGGGTTAGTTCACCCAAAAATGAAAATTCTGTCAGTATTTACTCACCCTCATGTTGTTTCAACCCCGTAAGACCTTCGTTCATCTTCGGAACACAAATTAAGATATTTAAGATATTAAGATCGCTCCTGCATACAGTCCATAGGCTTCTTGAGGGACTGACTCTTGCTGTCCTCGAAAAGTCATTAAAGACATCGTTAAAATAGTCCAAGTGACTACAGGGGCTCAATCTTAAGTTTATCAAACGACGAGAATACTTTTGTGCGCAAAAAAACAACAAAAATAACGACTTTATTTCAACTATTCGTTTATTTCTCCCTCTGCGCGAGTCAGGTTACTAGTTTAATAGCGTAAGCTTCTGTTATTGTACGTCACACAGCATCACACACACATGACCAGCGTCGGCCAATAGTGAGCCTACGTGTGACGTAGCTCTACGCAATCACACTACGTTAACTGACTTACAGGCTCATGGAGAAGGAAGTGAATAGTTGAAATAAAGTCGTTATTTTTGTTGTTTTTTTGCGCACAAAAGTGTTCTCGTCGTTTGATAAACTTAAGATTGAGCCCCTGTAGTCACTTGGACTATTTTAACGATGTCTTTAATGACTTTTCGAGGACAGCAAGAGTCAGTCCCTCAAGAAGCCTATGGACTGTATGCAGGAGCGATCTTAATATCTTAAATATCTTAATTTGTGTTCCGAAGATGAACGAAGGTCTTACGGGGTTGAAACAACATGAGGGTGAGTAAATACTGACAGAATTTTCATTTTTGGGTGAACTAACCCTTGAAGTGGGCCCAAAAAAACTTTCAATTTCAATTTTTTACATATGAATTTAGATATGAATATAATTTCTACAAATCCAAAAAATCATATTTGCATAATGACTGTGGTGTCAAGTTGATTTTAGTGGATGTATGAAGTAATTTCTTCACATCAACAGCTTTTTGTAACATAAACGCCTGTTCACACCGGGACGAATTTCGCGCGCGGTATTCGCCGACGTTTAACGCCTCATGACTAAACAAAGGGCGCCAACGTGAGTGTGCACACCGACGCGGAAAACGCCATGCTTAAAAGCGGAATTTTTTTAAAAACGCATCGGGTTCGTTTTTTTAGTTTATCTAAAACTATCCGACCAATGAGATTGCCGCTTTTGCTCACGTGTTTGGAGCTTCTGAAGTTACAGTAAAACACAACTTGGGGGCGCTCAAACACAAAACGGTCTTGCCGAGCACACATACGGCGAATAAGATCTATGCCAAGTAGCGTCGCCGTCTACACTGCCAGGAAGAAATAAGACGAGGAAGATGCGATACAAGATGAGTAGAGCTGCTGGTCTCGTTGGTGTTCGAACATAAATAACTACATGACAAACGCGACAGCGACTACACACATCTTGATAAAAGAGAACTGTTATGGAGTGGTATTGCAGAGAAAATGGGCGCCATCTAATGTCAGGGAATGAATTTGCATGTTCACTCGGCTCATCGTCAGCAAAAATCGCTTGGGTGTGAACACAAAAAACGCGTTGAAAAACGCTGGGGAATAACGTGCGCCGATATTCGTACCAGTGTATACGGTCCTTTAGGTAACCACATGTCCAAATACTTTTGTCATAAATTTAGAGAATATTTCTACGTTCACACTGCTAGTTATGGGATTGACAACCGCATTTACTTACAGGTGTGAGTCTCGAAATGTCCCATTACCACAGCAACTTTCACAAAACTGACAGAGCAACTCCAGTGGAGAAAACCTTCAGATGACACACAGCTCATTCAGTGAATTACTAAAATCGAAACTACACAGGCAAACCCACAACACACTGTAGAGAAGCGCTTGTGCAGTGTAGGAGACCTCTCTCCAAATGTCGGGCGTGAGACAACTAGTTGTTCAGTCCGTTTCCTTTCACACATCGCGGGTTTTCCGAGTCCTGAAAATGTACGGGTGTGAGTTCGGTTATGGAGTGCGGTTGTCACTCCTGTAAATAACTGAACCGTGTGTGAACGTAACCATTTTAAGGACTCAAATACAGGACGTGTTTTGCTTGTAAAGTGATATTTTATCTAATGCAAGTGTGTTGTAAGTATGCTTTACTTTTCGGGGCTACTGTATGAGAAGAAGCCACACAATCTGATATTTACTGTATATCTCTGTCCTCTTTTCAGTTCTTTAGTGAATATGAGAAACTGCTTCACTCGGAAAACTATGTGACTAAGAGGCAGTCGCTAAAGGTAAGGAACGGGTTGATTTGTATGTTGTGCTTATTAAAACTACTGTCTTTTTACATCAAAGAAGAGTAATATTGTGAAATATTTTTACAATTTAAATCAACTGCTTTCTGTTGGAATATATTTGAAAATGTAATTTATTCATGTGATGCAAAGCTGAATTTTCAGCGTCATTACTCCAGTCTTCAGTGTCACATGATCCTTTATAAAACTCTTCTTTTTTTCAGTATTTTTTGAGTAGAAAGTAAACAAAAAACAGATTTTATTGTACTTTTTTGTAACATTATAAATGTCTTTACTTTTCATCAATTTAATGTGTCCTTGCTAAATAAAATAAACAATTTCTTAATCATTTTGCTCACAAATCTGTGAACAGTAGTGTATATCTAGTGTATGTATATCTAGTGTAGTGTATGTTGTATTATTGTTCTGCTTTATAATGCATTGACCCTCTGATGGTCTTCGTTTGGGAATCACTCGTGTGGTCTTTGGGGTCTATTGGACCCCAGTCAATAACATTTAATTTTGTAACAGAATAGTATTTTATTTTATTTTTTTTTACAAATATAATTGATTTGGTTTATTAATGTTTTTACTCAACATTTGTGCAGTTTTTGGATGATTTATGATATCTTTTAAATTTCTATAAATAAATATTTATTTATTTAAATGTCTTTTTTCCAAAAAAAAAAAACCAGCATTTTATGTAAAATTCAATTTATAAAAGACCCATATTTCAAAATTTCATTCATGTGGATAACATGGATCATTTTACATGGTTTAATGTAAGATTTCTATCTATTTTTTGGACCCAAAAAAAAAAAATCACTTTTAACCACTGCATGACCATAGAGCTCCACTATATGCTATTTGCTATTTTACTAACCAAAGGTATCTTTTCACAAGTTGGATTCAGTTGGATTCATATCTAAATATTATAAAATCACAATTATAACAAAAATAAAATACTTTTTGTTAGGGATGCACCAATTTTGGCCGATACCGATAACCGATAATTCTTTCGATATATCGGCCGATAAAGTTAAATCCAAATTTTTACCTAATTTTGAGAGCCTGATTACAAAAACAAAAGTCTCACAATTAAATCCATGTCCCAAGCGCACGACTATAATGATGTTCTCATTATAGTGTTGTATAGACGATATGACAGATTTGCGCTGCACATGTTGTACCGAACCGTATTTTAATTTTTTGAAGAGATTTCAATCATATTTCAAGAAATTCAAAAACAAACAGTGCTCAATAAGTGTCTCAGCTGAAGGGAAAAAATACATTATTTATCGACTTTAATATATCGGCCACATTTTATTACCAGGCCGATAACGATAACATTAAAAATGAACATATATCGGCCGATACCGATATGCTGGCCGATCCCTACTTTTTGTCAAAGTTTAGCATTTTTTGTACTGAACAGAGGGTTAAAACTCAAGTGTGCGCATGTTTACTGTAGTCATTATATCTGTATTTTATAGTGCTTCTGTTGTGTTTTATACATTTCCTCTTCCTCTCAGCTTTTGGGAGAGCTGCTGTTGGACAGACACAACTTCACTATAATGACGAAGTACATTAGCAAACCAGAGAACCTCAAACTCATGATGAACCTACTGAGAGACAAGAGCCGCAACATCCAGTTTGAGGCTTTCCATGTGTTCAAGGTTTGAATCTATTAATTATTATTTCACCAATTCGCCAACACCCAAAACACATCTCAAGCAAGTTGACAAAGTCTTTCTCTGTGCACTCAGGTGTTTGTGGCCAATCCGAACAAGACGCAGCCCATCCTCGACATCCTCCTGAAGAACCAGACCAAACTCATCGAGTTCCTCAGCAAGTTCCAGAACGACCGAGCCGAGGACGAGCAGTTCAGCGACGAGAAGACCTATCTAATCAAACAGATCCGAGACCTCAAGAGGCCGACCCCGCAGGACGCTTGAGAAGGATGACCGATGGTTCAAAGTGCAAAGAGGACGTCTAGACAGTGTTTTAGGCAGCGTCTGGACGATGTTTGGCTCTCTGGGACGTTGAGTGGCCGTGGCACTGGGCATGTTTTTGTGTTTTGCAGGAACCGTCAAATGCCGTTTGAGCTCGGTGGGGCGACTTACATGGCGACGAGGATGAAGAAGAGTCTCGCTTCGCTGGACATACAACCTCTTCCCCTTACAATGTTTTATTCTCATTTAAAAAAAAAAAACGAGCAAAATGAACAGAAAGGATGGATGTAGATGCTGCTGCTTTATTGCACATAAAGAAGAGGAGGGTTTTGTAGCTCACACACAACCATACACTCAAATGTCTCTCGATGCTAATTAGTCCATTTAAGTTGAGGATATTCTTATTGACATGCATAAAGCACTCAAACACACTCCTGTCGACTCATTTGCTCACCCTCGCCCGGGGAGTTGCATTAAAGCTACAAATGTGATGCATCAACATGTTTTGCACATTTTGAGGTTGCGTATCCTGGGCGAATAAATGTGTAGGCCCTACATATACTGTATGCTTTCTTATCTTCCCTTTTGTTTTAGCTTTTAGACATCATTGGATGTGCGACTGCACCTCACAGCCTCTATAGCGGTTTATGGTTGTTTCAGATTCATTTTGAAAGTCATATGGAAAGGAGTAAAGGCGAGTTAGTTGTGGCTGCGCTGTCGATTCTGATTTAACCATTCCTTGCTTATTGTATTAGTCACTGCGCTAAGTGGGAGTAATGGAAAGTTAACTTGAAATCTGAAAGCTTTCTTGTGGCCGTGACATTAAGATTTGTGTCCTGCTTAGTCTTGTTTTCAGAGAAACTAAACCCCCACTGGCATAGTGTGTACATTTACATTTGTGTTAACTAGGGCAGTGCTTTTGATCATTTGGTGAGTGCATGAGAGAATCTCACAAAAAAAAATCACATTTAACCTCAAAATCAAAAGGAAAATAATATGTTGAGACTAAAAAGCATCTGGTCTTAATTAATTGTAGCCTATTTTAATTTTAAATTGTGTAATTTTCATAATTGTCAATTTTTCAATTGTCAATATTTTTAGAGACAAGTAAAAATGAGAAGTATTTAGTACAACAAGTATTAATGACAGTAAAATATATATAATTCTCATAATTGGACAAATCTTTAATAGTCCAATAGCCTTACACAAACTACAATCTATAATTTCCTATGTCTTGCTTTTGAGTTTGAGGTGAAATGTGACCTGGACAAGTTATTTTCTGGTTTTGTATAATTTGACTAAATGCACCGGCTGTTTTTAGTTTGGGAAAAAATAAATGTGATATTATTTGCAGCTGACTAATCTGAAACGGTTGGATGTAAAGGAGCCGCTTTGAGCACCCACATCCTTGTTGTAGTAACAGTGCGGAGGTTGATGAGAGTTGTTGTTTAATACTTTAAAGTTGGTGCAAGTCTGCAAAACTACACAAACTTTAAAGGGATTTGGAGGGTTTTGGTTGATCATTTTCAAGTTGTGATTGCGTTTACTCACAAGATAGCCATAAATCCTTCATTTCCCCCTTAAACAAATGCAACTGTAATTCATAATGGCATCCCTACTCATTTTCAATGCAGAACTCCCATTAAAACATGTTCTGTCGAATGTTTACAGTACTGGTCAGAATAACAGGGATTGACATGTCTATAACAGTATTTTATTTCAGTGGGAAATACAATAAACCTTACGGAGAATTAAAGATGCACATTTTTCATATATCAGTCTGAGGACATCCTGTTTAATTGGTGACGGGCGGGGCAACTCACCGTCATTTGTGGTTCAGATTGGACTAGTTTTCCTTGGTTGGCACAATTTAACAACAGCTAATCACAGTCATCTTGTAAGCGTGACATTATAATGGCCCAAATCATTAAGATATCTGATAACTAGTAAACTTATCTTGCATCAGTGCATGTTTCTGTTTTGCAGCCTTAGATTAAGCATGGGCATCTAAAGAACAAGCTGAAAACTTCTTGGCCTGCTCTCTGGTCAATTAAACAGTCCAATCTAACCTTTATAGATCTGGCCCGAGTAATAAGACTTGGGGAACCTGGAGTTTCATCTGTCAATCCTTAGACAGACTAACAGTTGGAAATAAAGTTTAAACTAAAATACAAGTGTTTACTGTCTTTTGTTCTTTGATTAAAAATCCTCGGATATTCAACGAACTTACAACCCTGTTTTAGTAATGCCATACATTAGCCTATATTATATTATATTATATTAGCCTGATATATTAACTCTGGAATAACTTAACATTCTGGCTCCTTGTCTGTAGTCAGATTGATAGATAAAGACGTATTGTTATGATTTTTGAACGTTAATAGTCATCCTCGGTCATTATCATTAGTATTAGGCATTTTTATATGGCATTTATGCAAACACCACAGTATTAACATCAGATAGATAGATAGATAGATAGATAAAACTGTATATTTAATAAATAAATACATCGTACACAGACAGACATGTATACAAAACGTGCGCGCGCTTGCTCCTCCTGGGTCACGCGCATCATCACCAGTGTCGCTAACACTGTGACTTTAAGAACGATTCTTTGATAGAGAGAAACATATAATTATAATAGATTCTTCCGGTCTATTAAAACGGCGAATACCGTGTCACAACAAAGCCAGGGGACAAAGGATCTGCGTGCTCGCTAAGAACAGCGTTATTATTTTCTCCCTGCAACATGGTGAAGATCAGCTTTCAGCCCATCACAGGACAAAAAGCCGAGAAAGAGGAGGGAGATGGAGATAAAACTCAAATATTCATACCGCATCCACACGTAAGTTTCGCTTTTTGTGTGCATCATCCGAAATGTCACGGAAAACAGCGCTTCAAAGTAACCAAAAGCCGGAAAAGAAAAGAACATCCCTCATAAACCACCAATCACGTCATTTGGTGGAGCAAAATGATCTAATGATAATGCTCTATCAACACGCCACGCGTGTATATATTTGTAGCTGTTTTTCATATAAATATTGTTGCCCTTTGGTTTCATAACAAGATCATGGATGCTGCAGCACCTGCACCAATAACATCACATCATGCATTCATCACATCCATCTCTGCTATAAAATGTGCACTTTATATACTTGTGCACTCCATATGTGTGCATTATTGTGATGTTTTTCTTTAAATACAATTGCTCTTCTTTAATAATTTAACCAAGTGATGGGGTAAACATGTTGATAAAATACATATAAAATAGCTTAAACCTTTTGCTTTTCGTTTTAAAAGATATTATCTGTAATATAGGCTATGGGTTGTTATTGTCAGATGTTAAGGCCTTATTCTTAAGAGCTTATAATGGCAGGGACTGAAATTTGACACAGTGCAGCACAGGTTTATGTCTATGCAACACACACACACAAATCCAACAGAGACAAAATGGCAGATGGCTACGGTGTGGGGAAATGACTTTGGAGAGCTTTAGCTGTTTAATATCGCTCCTTTACTCAAAGGGATACATGTATGTGTTCGCTGTCTTTATAGGCCAAATGGTCTCCCCATGATGAAAACAATGTCATTTCTGAGCCACTAAATATAGTCTATATGTACAATACCATACAGAAAACATGTCAAATATGAATAACCAGCTAACAGGGAGCATTCTCTTTAGTAACAAAATCTTAGTGGACGCTTTGCTATCCCGTAAAACCATGGGAGCTGAAAAATAAAAAAACACACTTCACTTTAAATAATTTTTTTTTTTTTTTAAACACTGATTGTGTTGGGTTTTAAATATTTCCATCATAATAGTAACCAAATGTGCGTGTGTAAGTTAAGAATGAGGCCAGCTCAGGTCATGTGCCGTGCAGTTTGGCAGATGGGTTGCAAGACTGGGGGCGTTATTAGTCATTGGCATCGCACATCTAATAATTTCCTTCTGTAGTACGAGAGAGCACTGACTAATCCATTCTGCATGATACAAGTGAGTGTAGTGCCGATTGTAGCACGTCTCCCAGCGTGTGGGTGATCGTATTGAAAGTGGCACAGTATTTTGAGGACATGATTAATTTATTCCTGCAATGTGTGATTGGGTCTTGCCATCTTGATGAGGACCAAGTGTCCTCATATAGCATAGTAGGCTGCAACCTGAAATGAGCTACTTTATGGGTTATATTATATGCTTTATTTAAAGGAGTAGTTCACTTAAAAAAAAAAAATTGCTGATAATTTACTCACCCCCATGTCATCCAAGATCATCTTTCTTCAGTCGAAAAGAAATTAAGGTTTTTGATGGAAACATTCCAGGATTTACTCCATATAAGTCCATTATATGGAGAAAATCCTGGAATATTTTTCTAATTTCTAATTCATTGGGAACCAAACAGTCCAAGGTCCAAATGAGAGTTTCAGTGCAGGAGAGTCACGAACGCTCATCACAGAACAGAGCAAGGTGAGCATTTGTGCTTATAAAACTTAAACTTTTTTTTATTTATTTTTGAATGGACCGTTCCAAAAATACGATCGTTTCACTAGATAAGACCCTTATTCATTGTCTGGTGTCGTTTAAAGCCCTTTGAAACTCTCATTTGGACCTTGAACCGTTTGGTGCCCAATGAAGTCCATTATATGGCGAAAAATCTTGGATTGTTTTCATCAAAAACCTTATTTATTTTTTTCGACTGAAGAAAGAAAGACATGGGCATCTTGGATGACATGGGGGTGAGTGAATTATCAGCAAAAGTTTTTTTTTTTTTTAAAGTGAACTACACCTTTAAGGGAAATAAAGACCAAAATGTTATAAAATGTCTGTGTTTGTAGGTGGAAGAAGAGCTGGTGTTGCCTGTCGGACGGAAACGCTCCTCTCTGAGTGGACTTTGCTGTCTGACGACCGCACTGATTGTCTTCACCTGCAGTTTGATATATGCTTCAATATATATCTACCGTTACTACATCATTCCTCAGGTAGCACACAAGTGGCATAAAACTAAAAATAATTAATAGATAATTTAGATGATAAGCGGCAGATTCCAGTAGTGCCAATTGATTCTTTTTGGCCAGAGGTTATGTTTTATGTTCTGGTGTTATTAGGTGTGTTTGACTTGAAGTGGCGCTGTGCAGACCGATCGGTCTATGACATCAAAGTACAGCGCGATCGATTAGATACGTTTCTGTACGCTTCAAATCGCTCTCGCAGTACCAATGATGTCATACACCGATCGGCCTGTGCCGAATTGAACACATCCAATATTTCATTGACAGTTGCGATTCATTCCTGAAAGAATCAGTGTTTTGAAAAGAATCAGTTGAACGAATGGCTCGATGATAAGTTTGTTGCCACCTACTGGTGGAAAGATATCGATGTACCCTGTAGAAAGATCCCTGAAAGACGTATCAGAGTACAGGAAAAATACTTTTTATGTCATAATTTCGATTTTTCATTTCGTAAACATGACTAAGTTATGATTTCGACTTTCGTTATGATTGACAAAAGCATTGCTAAAAGTGGCGCATAGTGAAGATCTAATTGTGGATTTAAGGGATTGAGATCGCAATTAGGATAATATAAAATCGTTTTCCAAACCCTGTTTGATGGAAAGATGCACTGATGTATCAGCTGCCAATATTTATTGGCCGATTTTTTTATATATTTTAAACCACAGGCATATTGGCTATAGCATGAAAAAGGCTGAAACCGATGGTTTAATAACTGCGTGAGTTGCATAATTAAACTTTTTCCTGGTAAAATTGCTAAAACAAAATGGAATCTGTACAAAATACAGCAGGGCTCGACAATAAGGACTGACTGGTGACAGCATGAACAACACGCTTGGGGAAATTGACGGAACTGTGTTGCATATTCATGAAAGTTTATCATCTTAACATGCGAATTTAAATAATAAAGCACAAGAAGACGTGAAAGAGAACTCAGTTCTACTCACTGAAGTTGTGTGCTCACACATCCACAGCCAGCCATTATTTTAGACAGCGCAAAAATACTGAATTGAGTTATCTTACACTTCTAATTAACTCAAAATTATATCAAAACGCCCATCTTGGCGAGTGTCCTTATAAACATTGTCAGTTATGTCTTAAATTAACATAAACATTTGAGAAATAATAGTGTACCAGTACATTGGATCTTTGCAGCTCTTAAAGTGGCAGCCTAATATTCCTGTTTTAATGTTTCTCAAACAACTAATGACTAAAAAAATCACTCACTACTCTTGACTAAGTACCTAGTCAAGAGTAGTGAGTGATTTTTTTTTCTTGTCCAACACATACATACACATGTATAGAAGTATATATATAAGGATACATACATATTTCATTTATACAATGAAAAATATATTTTACATGTGATTTACTTTATTTTTCAACCTGAAAAATACTTAGATCTACTTGAAAAGCACTGTTTATTTCATTTGTATCTTTGTTCTGTAGTATTGATGTATTTATGTTTGCCTGTAGAATTTTACTAGAAATCATCTGATGATGCAAAAATAAACTACTGTAGCTAGTATACTTTAATGCATGTTTTTTTTGGACTTTTCTAATTTAAAAAATGATCAAAACTCTAATTTATTTTAATGGAAAAAAGTTTCATTGTGTTAAATTCCTTGTGTTAAAAGATATCAGTCCTAAGATCAAAACAGTACTATAACACAACTTTATTTATGTATGTTAAATGATTCAGGTTCCGGATCAGAGCCGGTTCCACTGCCGTGTTGTGTACGAGGACTCGGTGGCCGCTCCACTGCGAGGCTCTCAGGAGCTGGAGGAGAACGTGGGGATCTATCTGAAGGAAAACTACGAGCAAATCAGCGTGCCTGTGCCCGACTTCAGCAACACAGACCCCGCTGATATCATTCACGATTTCCACAGGGTAACACACTTCAAAACAGATCACACACTGTCAGTTACACATGACTTGGTCTCCATTATGCGTTTACAGAGCACGTTTTCACATTATTGTTTACATTTGTCTTTTTAGAGCTGCTTTACAGTGTAAAAATTCACACTTTGCAGTCACGTGACAACCATTGATATCTGGCGGGCAAAAAACGCTTACAAAACAGTGGCCAGTCAGGGGAATTGCAGCCTTGCAAATTTCCAATACTACAATCAATTAACTATTTAGACCGTATGTCACCGAATGTTAAAATTAGATATCAAGAAACGATTTACATACTCGGATCGTGTGATCCATACACAGCACCCGTTGATGTTTTCACTGCTTTGAAGCTGGCAAAGTCTCTACCAGACTTGGAGTTTGGAGATATTTACATAAGTTATATCCGTCACCTTACACCGCACAAAAAAATGAATTAAGGATTGAGGAAGTGGCATGTCTCTATATAAATAGTCTCTGATTTCGTTTCCAGAGAACGACGTTCTTGCCCGCCAGCCACTACTTGTGACGTCACGTGCAAAGTATGAATTGAACTCTGTTTGCATCATTGAATCATTATTTTCCCGTTTATTAAAACAATCTGAATTGTTTAAAGTGATATATAAATAAAGATGACTTGAGTTGAGTTTTATCTGAATTATGTGATGTGTTTGGGTTTTTTAGGGTCTGACGGCCTACCATGACATTGCCTTGGACAAGTGTTATGTCATCGAGCTCAACACCAGTGTGGTAATGCCTCCGCGTAACCTCTGGGAACTGCTCATCAACGTCAAGGTGCTTGTATCGTTTGTGTGTAGTGGCAGTTTTGAAATATGAATCTACTTGATGTTGTCTTTCTATCTTTTTGCAGAAGGGGACTTACCTCCCCCAGACATACATTGTCCAGGAAGAGATGGTCGTGGCTGGACGTGTTAATAATATGCATCAGCTCGGCCGTTTTATTTACCGTCTGTGTAACGGTAAAGACACGTACAGGCTCCGTCGCCGCAACTCACGCCGTCGTAAGTTGACAAATGTTTGTCTTTTTTCCTAAGTGTGTATGGTAGTGGTCGACTGATATGGTTTAGTCAATGTTGACATTTACGAATCCAATTTGGCAATGCCAACTTACGGCCAAACTAATTGTTCATCTTCTTGGTGGGAGGAAACTGTGCTCCGGTGTGGCTTCACAGCTGCCATGCAAATCTGATTGACGTCCAGCTTAATAGCTCATTGCAGCTAATTAGCGGAACAATTAAGTAACACCCACGTTATGGCTTCCTCTATTAAGCAATCTATTTCTCCCTGGTTCCTGGAGATCCAAGGCTTTTTTGTTGGAATATAATATGATAATATCCATGACAACCACAAGTTTTGGGAAAACTGTGACTATTTCAAGGAAGGAGGCCATCTGCGTTTGAACGGATCAAGCTATTATGATCCGTGAATATTTTATATTGTGTTACTTCTGTTTACCATATTTTGAAATTCATGTACAGTTCTTGTACACAGAATCCCAGCTAACAGGGAATGTTTCACAATCTCACATAATGTTCAAGCAAACATTCTCCTAGTATCGTTAATTGACCGTTCGGTTGCCTTATTTGACGCTTTCAATGTCTGACAGTTATCCGGTCTGCAATGATGTTCTCAAAACATTAGCACAGAAACGTCATTTATACATCATTCATGAAACTTTTTTAAACGAAATGGTCGCCCAATGTTTCCAGAACATTCATAAGAAGCATTCCCGTGGTATGTGTAAAATTATCAAATTAAATCGCTATGCACCATTATGAATGCCTATGTGTGCGGCAATGTGAGACAATGGCATGCACACACGCAGCTTTCTTCTCGAAATGTTTTGACTTTATTTTCGAAACGTTTCAAGTTTAATCTCAAAACGTTTTGACTTTAATCTAAAAAAAAATCTAGCATTTCGAGATTTAAGTCGAAACGTTTCGACTTTAATCTCGAAACGTTTCGACTTTAATCTAAAAAAAATAAAAAATCTAGCATTCCCGAGATTTAAGTCGAAATGTTTCGACTTTCTTCTCGAAATGTTTTGACTTTATTCTCGAAACGTTTCGACTTTAATCTCAAAACGATTTGACTTCAATCTAAAAAAAATTTAAAAAAAATCTAGCATTTCGAGATTTAAGTCGAAACGTTTCGACTTTAATCTCGAAACATTTAGACTTTAATCTAAAAAAAATGTAAAAAAAAATCTAGCATTTCGAGATTTAAGTCGAAACATTTCGACTTTAATCTCGAAACGTTTCGACTTTAATCTAAAAAAATAAAAAATCTAGCATTTCGAGATTTAAGTCGAAATGTTTCGACTTTCTTCTCGAAATGTTTTGACTTTATTCTCGAAACGTTTCGACTTTAATCTCGAAACGTTTCGACTTTAATATAAAAAATTTTTTTTTTTAAATCTAGCATTTCGAGATTTAAGTCGAAATGTTTCGACTTTCATCTCGAAATGCTAGATTTTTTTTTTTACATTTTTTTTTTTTTTTTTTTTTTTTTTTTTTTTACGTTGCGGTTCAGGGCTTCCATAGATTTGTTACTGAAATTCTTCAAAAATATCTTCTTTTGTGTTCAGCAGAAGAAAGGAATCCATACGGAATTAAAGGAATCCATCCATGATTCTACATCTTTAGCAAAGTGTTCTTAGAACATATTTTTGTTAGCTGGGATACTAATCCATACGTTAAGTAAATAATAGTGTAACAAGTATGTAAGATATTTCTTAAAGCCCCCTTGTAGTCAATAATTGTATCCCTTAAAACCCATCGTTTGATCTTCAAAATGACTTATTTAAAAAAAAAAAAAAAAAAATCATGCCTTAAAATGGCTGGAATGTAGTATACGCGGTTATATGAATATGCAAAGGAGCCCCGCCTTCACTCACTCACACCAGTTCAGAGATCCACTCGTTGACGATCACTCGTTGACCTGATTGGTTACAAGGTAGTTTGTGATGTCAGAAACACCAGTAATTTCAAACTGTCTTTGGTTCACTGCAGTTTTAAGGAGAAAATACTTTAGCAATGGGGTTGACTAATGAATTTGCACATGGTTTGTCTTAAAGCACAATAAAACTTTAATGCAAGTAACTCATAACTATTTTTTGTTTTGTTTACAACATTTTCGTTTTCTTCCCATTAGGTATCACCAAGCGTGATGCGCAGAACTGTCACCGAATCCGCCACTTCGAGAACACGTTCGTGGTGGAGACAGTGATTTGTGAGACCCCATAGGCTGCTTGCCTCGTTGCCCCGCCCATTTCTGATGAGATCACATCCGTTGTTCTCGGTAGCCACACCCCTTTGAAAATCACACTCTTTACCTCTTATCCCTCATGTCTTTAAAGCCCATTTCTCTCTCTCTTTTTGTACTTCTCTCTCTAGTAATGTGTATCATGACAAATGTTCCCTTGAAGTTATCTGAACAGTTTGTTTCTGCATATTTGCAATAATGAGCATTTTCAACTTGATGCATTTAAAAATGTAACAGTAGCATCTGAAGTCTTAAAATGAGAAGAACACATGGGCATTAAGCTGCACAATGCCTGCATGCTTGTACCTGCGTGTGACTGGCTGTTTGTGCTGCATCAAACTCTCTTATATATTTGCGTGTTTTTAGATCTATTCTTCTCAGTCATGGATAGGGATGCATCGAAATATTGGCCAAAATGCCATACAGTGAAGAGAAAACTGGCCAAAAATATTCACAGAAAGCATTACTCTAACATCCGATCTTTAATGTAGCTTAATGTACACTACCAAAAAGATTTTCTTGGTATTTTTTTTCTCATTTTCCATCAAATATATATCTTATATATCTTAAGTCTCTTGCGAAGATATTAAGTCTTATTTTCTGGGAAAAAAATATGTGATTGGGGTGAGAAAAATAATATTGTTTTCCTTATAGTTAAGTTTATATTTCTGATCCCATTGACATATGATTTTCTTATTCTAAACAAAATTGCTTCATTTTTGGTATATTTTTCAGAAAGCAAGACTTAATATCTTTGGTCATTTCGATTTGATTCAAGAATGTTTAGATATTTTGTACTGTAGATTAAATTTTGTTTAGTGCAGATTAGAGCCAGGCCGATATTATCGGCCGATATTAGGCATTTTCCAAACTATCGGTATCGGCATTTATAATGGCCGATAAATGAATATTTTAAAAATAAAATAAAAATGGCCGAAAGACGCTTCAACCATGCATTATCATATTTTTTTTTTAGTTAAAACTCATAAATAACTAATGTTAGGGAAATCTGTTAGTGTTTTGTTGCACATTGCTGAAAAAAACAACAACTATATATATATATATATATATATCGGACGATATATCGGAATATCGGATTTTAAAATCAACAAATATTTGTATCGGTATCGGCCTTCAAAATCCTTTATCGGTCGGGCTCTAGTGCAGATGACGTTATAGATCATATGTAAATTGAAAGATATCTCATTTACAGCTTTCCGTATGATTGATGAGCACAAAAAAAAAAAACTCACTGAAGTCGAAGCATATTGTGGTAGAAATGACAAATTCACTATTCACGTTTTCCGGTTGTACTTTAATTTAAAACTTATCGATCACAGTCTCGGTTAAAGGCACATTATTAGAGGCTACTTTCCTCAACTTCTTGTATAATAAACGTCAAGACAAATCGTCACACATTTGTAGAGGTGAATTAACTTCTCTAGCAAAACTGTGTCTTGCCCTGTGTTGTGTATCCCTTTTCTTTCGGTGCATCACTATATCCTAACTGATCCTAGTGCCAGTTATAGCGCCTGATAAAATAACACAGTCATCACCACACGTGTTTGTTTACTACGTATCTATTTCAATATTCAGTACTGGCCGTATGCCCATTTAGTGCTTCTACAACATGCTTCCTGTGCCGCTTCCTCATTTCTTTTCTCTCTCTGCATGCTTTTGAAGAGAACACACGCATTGTTTGAGTATTTTCTTATCATATGAGTGAAGCCTTAGGCCAGATTCATGCCCTGGACTAACGTATACAATCTCAAAAGCTCTTTGTGTTTATGTGTGTGTGTGTGTTGAACTTAAAAGAAAAAACTGGTTTAGTTAGGTGAATCAAACATGTAAATAAACCAATAAGACCTACCTAAGTCATTGAGCATCTTTCTGTTACAAAACACTGACAGCATGAGTAAGCTTATTTCAAAATTGCAAACATTGTAGTTTATGTTGCGTAATTGCTTGTTTCACACCATTTCAGGGAATATGAAGATATCCTGCCGACCAAACAGCTTGCAAAACACGTACCGTAGACCATTGTGGTGTGAAATCAGCAGGGAAACTTTGAAAAATTATCTTTTTGAAAAGAAAAGAAAAGAAAATTCACTGTGAACCATTATTATTGTGCTTGCCTTCG
The DNA here is from genome assembly GCF_016745375.1 of Pimephales promelas. The sequence goes on along the minus strand of NW_024121166.1, from coordinate 16,040,380 downwards.
AAATTGTCATGCATCAAGATAATCTTGTAAGGTCATAAGATGATCTTGTCTAAACATCTTCTCATAAATGAATCAGTGATCTATATATTCCAATCTTTCTCCTCTCAGTTTAGTCAGCGGTTACAAATAAGACTAAGATTGTTAAATATGAGTCTTATGTAGTGGATAATGTCTAGTTTGACAGTTCAATTAAAAGCTAACATTCTTTCTTCGTTTACTTACCATGTTTCAAACACATCCAACTTCCTGTGGAACTACAGTAGATTGCAATGATAAGATTGAAAAGTTCCAAACTGAAGTCCACAGCGTCACTTACTGGGATTTTCACGCACAAACATTTCCAGGGTTTACAAAGAATGGTGTGAAAAGGGAAAAACATCCGTTATGCGGCAGTCCTGTGGGCGAAAATGCCTTGTTGATGCTAGAGGTCAAAGGAGAATGGGCCGACTGATTCAAGCTGATAGAAGAGCAACTTTGACTGAAATAACCACTCGTTACAACCGAGGTATGCAGCAAAGCATTTGTGAAGCCACAACACGCACAACCTTGAGGCAGATGGGCTACAACAGCAGAAGACCCCACCGGGTACCACTCTTCTCCACTACAAATAGTAAAAAGAGGCTACAATTTGCAAGAGCTCACCAAAATTGGACAGTTGAAGACTGGAAAAATGTTGCCTGGTCTGATGAGTCTGGATTTCTGTTGAGACATTCAGATGGTAGAGTCAGAATTTGGCGTAAACAGAATGAGAACATGGATCCATCATGCCTTGTGTCCACTGTGCAGGCTGGTGGTGGTGGTGTAATGGTGTGGGGGATGTTTTCTTGGCACGCTTTAGGCCCCTTAGTGCCAATTGGGCATCGTTTAAATGCCACAGCCTACCTGAGCATTGTTTCTGACCATGTCCATCCCTTTATGGGCACCATGTACCCATCCTCTGATGGCTACTTTAAGTAGGATAATGCACCATGTCTCAAAGCTCAAATCATTTCAATTTGGTTTCTCGACTGTACTAAAATGGCCCCCACAGTCACCAGATCTGAACCCAATAGAACATCTTTGGGATGTGGTGGAACGGGAGCTTGGATTTGCATCCCACAAATCTAACAATATGGGCCAACATTTCTAAAGAATGCTTTCAGCACCTTGTTGAATCAATGCCACGTAGAATTAAGGCAGTTCTGAAGGCAAGGGGGTCAAACACAGTATTAGTATGGTGTTCCTAATAATCCTTTAGGTGATTTCGGATGCACCACATTATATTATACTCATTCACTTAAGCAGCCTCATCATATACATGCGCCATAATCCACAAATGTTGTGGATTAGAACAGGGTCGCTCTCTCGCTTGCTCGATTTCCAGGATATCGTATAATTTGTGGGTGTCATGGAGTCGTTATCAATATACGGGAGACTCCCGGTGTAGTGCTGAATTTTGACTCCTTGCCAAATTATTTCCCCCCTCCTGGTTGCCTAATCCTAACCCCACACCTAATCAAAGGCTGCATCCGAAACTGCATGCTTCCCTACTATATAGACCAAAAAGAGTATCTGACAAATGTCCGAATTGACAGTGCTCATAAAAGAGTTGGCAAAAAGTACTATTTCCGGCGAGATTCGCTCACGGATGATTAAGTGGAGACTTTACTATCCCATGAGGCCACAGACAGGAGAGGATTTGAAAATAAGAGTGAAGCGACAGTAACTGACGCTGGTAGGTCACATGAAAATAACAGCATGGCGAATGTAGTATATCTGGATTACTTCATCAATTTAAAGTGTAAGTGTCCTTGCCTTCCATTGTTAGTTGCACTTGCTCTAGTTGTGTGTCCTCAATCTGGCAACCCGAATGAGCGTCGAGTCTGAGGCGAAGGGAGCATTGAAACAACTTGCCTAAATATTTAAATTCGGACTGCAGTACTCATTTCAACCACTAGCTGCCAATATTACATAATAGCGGCATAGGACAAAACTTCAGCACGCGTTTTAATAAACAGACCAATATATTTATCCGTTATCGTTCTCGGTTGTTCCTGGTTCTAACAGTAGTCCTAACAGGTTTTGAACAACATGAAGGTAAGTAAATAACAGAATCCTCATGTAAAATAGTTTTAATGCGAGTGAATTAGATATTACTGACAAAAACCCGACGAGCAAGATAATAACTCATATTTAAGGTATTTGAACGCAGTGTTTCGGACTTTTGACCCTTTGTATCATATAATGATTTTTGAAGTTATTATGTCCACCTTTTTCTTGAGAGTCGTCTGTGTTTTGAATAATGTGCAGACTAAGCACGTCAGGTTTGGGGAACTTCCACTAAAAAGAAGACAGAAACTCATCATTTCAAATCCCCTTTTCACTTCTTATCCCTATTAGGGACATAAAGAATAATAGTTATGTGTCAAAACAGAAAGCATTTTGAAATATTAATACTCAATGTTTTAGTTAATGAACATTGCGGTTACGGCAACGTGTTACTGTAGGCTACATACTTTAATATTGCTGCTTAAAGAATCTAGTTTTTAGGGTTATTCATGCTCTGATGAAGTACTTTTTTACACTTTTAAAAGTCCTTTTAATGTCGATGGTTGAAGGGTGAGTAGAATAATGTCATCTGATTGTACACAGTTTTTGAAAAAGCTTATTATTACACTCATAAAGCAAACCTTTTACCAGTTTACAGTTTAACGGAAGTTACTCCTATAATTCACACAAAGTATCATGGGACGCAGGAAAGCTGATGAAATATGCCACCAAGTCCAAAGGACCACTTCCAAACACAGCAAAGTTACCAATCTTTCTGCTTTATGCATCAGCAGTGTTAGTTTACACAATCTAAACACAGTTTATAGAACAAATTCTTAACCGTTAAGTCATGCTTGAGACTTTCACCAAATGGGTTTATTGGGATTATAAAACAAAAAAACAACAACACTATTTTGCATTAGTCAATCTACAACGGGTGAGAATAGTTTACAATTTCCACTTCTGATCTTTATATTTAACAGTCATATTTAAATCTATAGGCGGTAAGTTGTTTGGCACAAAGGAAGATAACAGGAAACATGACTCAACGTGAATATATGAAGAGTTCAGATGCAAAAGCCTCTAAATGCCATTTGAAATTTTCTTCTTTAAAGATGATTTTTATCAAACTTGTATATTTAAGTTCAGTAATTTCACTTAAATAACAATTAATAGGTAATTATCATTGCCATTTAAGTGAAATCACTGAACTTAAATATACAAGCTTGATAAAAATGAGAAGAAAATTTAAAATGGCACTTAGAGGCTTTTGCATCTGAACTCTTCATATGACACCTGCAAGGCAACTGTCTTGGCACATTTTAAAATTTGTTAACCATAAACATATACTTTACATCAGGGTATTAATATAAACACCCTTCTAATCAGGGGTGTAGAATTTAGTAGGGACGTGTCCCTACCAATATTCAGTGACACTGGTCCCTAGCAATAATTTCGACCAAAACTTAAAGTATATTGATGTCCCCATCCCCACCAATTTCAAAATCAAACCTACGCCACTGCTTCTAATATAATATGACAACAATTAGTTGGTCAAAGACACTTTGATTGAGAATTCCCCAAAACATCAGAATCATGCCGATTGCTGATTTCATGTTGAATTCTTTTAAATACTGTATATTATTGTGGTTTGAGGTCACTTTTAAGACTTTTTACTTGTCAGCTGTACACACACACACACACACACACACACACACACGTAGGCCTATGTAATAAAATAAAAAAATGTTGTGGTATATAGCGGTCACTTTTAATAATTTTTAGATGAAGAAACAAAATAAAAGTCCTACAACTTTATATTTTGGACATTAAAAAAAAATATAAGAAGTTCTTTAAAATCACCTATATATTAACTTTACAAACATAAGCAGACATTTGTCATATTTAGGATCAGACATTAATGAGGCAGGTTTTATGACAGACACATTTATCATATTTAAGCAAGTTTAAAGTTTGAGTCTGATCATTTGCATATACTTCACAGTATATGAATTTTAGACAAAACCCACAGACATAATTTACATTTTTGTGGTTGCGAGTCGCGACTAATGTGCTTTGCCAACAGAAGACTTTCTAGGCCCAAATATTTTGCTTTTAAAAACAGTGAGGTTACATTGACATATTGTCTCATCTTGTTAACACAGGAAGTGGGAAAAGGCAGCTTCAATGTGGTTCACCACTCATCACCGTGAAAGTAAATATTAATATATACAATTAATAACATGTTTTCTAGACTACATTATCAACAAAAACATGACTTTTCTCTGTTGGGAGGTATTCTGAAAACCACATATGTGATACTGACACTATAAGTCTTTACATACCCAGTTAAAAGACAATGCAATTAAATATACATTTTATATAATAACAATACGATAATTCTAGTCAAATTGATCCAATAGCGCGTGACGCTATTTAGCACGTATTTGAACATTTGAATGAGACTTTAAACAAAATTTATCCAATCATCTTTTTGTAATGCCGTTTAACCCTCTCATTGTATGAAATGAGTTCTGAAGTTCACACAGCTGTTCTGAGAGATGAAACACCGTAGATTAATCCCGTTTGACACCCAATGTGTCCAGATACATTCTGAAAACATCTGTTTATTGTTTTATAATTACTTTCCTTACCAAACTTCTAAGAGCACCGATTTGTTTTTTCTGAGTCCAAACTTCTGCGAATAAAACAAAGGTATACGTGAAAGAAAAAGATATTCAGTGCTTTTTCAAGGGAACGCATTGAAATACTTTTGTTTTTCATCATGACATGTCCCCTTAGGGTCTCCGTAGTATCTACTGTAGGCTCTATACGATTTCCAGCGACTCAAGACCTTTCCATCGTCCTGCTGAGAGAATACGTTCCCACATCCGTTTGTCTTTTCCCCTTTTCCTGCCAGAACGAGTCCAGGGAGAAATAGTAGATGAGCGGATCCAGACAGCAGTTGACACTCGCCAGGCAGATGAGCCCTCGTAAAATATTTGATACGTCGTCCTGTGTGTTTATTAAGAGTATTATAGTAAACGGCAGAAAAAATATAATAAACACCAACGTGTTGACTGCAAAAATCAGTATCACGTTCATTTTGTTGTTGATCTTGGCGTCGCCAGCGCTGGGACGCTTACTCAGTGCGATTATGACCATGACTGTGGAGACGATATTGACCACCAGCAGAATTAATATAAATATCGCCTGTGCAAGCGCGGAGGTTGTTGGTGGACCCTTGGAGAGCACTTGAAACTCGAAGCATGGTGTTTTGTTGGGGCACTCTTTCAGGTTGCTGTGAAGATTTATAATCTCCGGGATGCAAAGGATGGTGATGAGGATCCACACAGCCGCGCAGCACTTGCAGGCGCACGCGGTGGTTCGCAGAGACCGGGAGCGCAGAGGGAAGACCAGGGCGAACAGCCGGTCCAGGCTTATTAACGTGATGAAGATACTGCTCGTCCTGATGTTGATGCGAAACAGCAGGATGGCACCGGTGCACGTGCCCACTCCAAATGGCCACTTGAGCGTTGCGTAAAAGTAGACGCGCAGCGGCAGGGAGAGCACGAGGAGCAGGTCGGACACGGCGAGGTTCACCATGAGGACGGCGCATGGTGACCGGAGCCCGTGGCTGCGCAGGAGGATCCAAAGGGACACCGCGTTGAGGGGAAGACCCACGGCCAGAACCAGTCCATACACGACAGCCGACACCAAGAACCGGTTGGAAGGATCGAGGGCGCCAATGCACGAGTTGGTGAAGTTCCCAGACATGTTTCAGGCGTAGAGGAATCAGAAAGTATGGGTCGAAGTTTGCCGCTTAGTTTTTAATTGTCCTCTGGGTGGATTTTGAGATAATCAAGAGAAGAAATGAAACCACTATGAGGAAGGATGTAGATTAAGGTAAGGGGGTTTCTCCGCCTCTTTAGTGGTGGTTCCTAATTCACACGGTAAGTTCAAATTTTATATGAGGTAGGCTTGTGTATTGGTTACAAAAATGTGAACATTTCCATGTGTCGTCATCCTATGTGACTGTAATGTGTGTGTAAATGTAAATATATCGTAAATTACAATGTAAAGCGACCTTGAGCTACGGAAAGGCGCCATATAAAACGTCTTCTATGTGCCAAATGCTCAGGAAATTAACAATTCACTGACCTCATTTTGACCTTTTTTGGGTCATGTTGTCCCAATATGGCTTAAGATGTCTCATAGCCATTATCTATTGGCTTTAAGTAAAATTTAAACACTGAGAGAATTAGGCTAAACACGAAATAATAATAATAAAAAAAAACAGGAAAACGCAAAATGTGACAAAAAAAAAAGAATTGCATCTGGTAGGCTATTCTTGTTTTTCCTTTTTCTTTTTTTATGCTTTTCATTACTCCAATGCATGTATTTTTTTTTTGCAATGTGTTTAAATTAATATCCATTCATTTCGAATTGGGTTTAAGGTAACATTTTTTTTTTTTTATAGAGGCCTAGTCTACTTTGGTTTACTTTTGTAAAAAAAAGATATAACTAATTAAATCATCCATAATAAGGAGACACTTTCTGCTTCCCATAGTGATATTTGCCCTGTTTTATCACACCTGAAGTGAAATGAATGCAATATTTGTCAAATACACAGATGTTTATGATATGTTTTCATTCAATACTTTATGTACTGCTTAATACATCTTCTATTTGATCAAGAATAAAGTAACACATGCCTATACTATTTATTTAGCAATAAAGTGCTATTAATTCACCTGTACACACACAAACACACACAGAGGCATTGTCCTGTGTGTATACTTCACGTCTACCTACATACTCCTTTATACGCCATTTCTTCTGCCGAATATCAAATTATATTTGTTAATATAACCATAATGGTTAATTAACAGATGACTACATATCCCAACTTTATATTTAAGAGGAATAAACGTAACCAAACAGGTCGACGTTTCAGCTTTAAGATGAATGTATGTTAGTGTAGCTGTGCTCAAGCAAAAAAACACATTGAGCAAGAGAAGAGCACTGAGAGCCATTGTGACACCTAACACATTACCACATCTAAAAATGTCTTCTTGTGGGTTTATTTTACAGATTAGAATGATTTCTGTAGCCGTGCTGGAAATCATCTTAAGAAAGAAAGCTAAACAAATATGCATCAAATGGTAAACACATATATTATTAAAAACTGTTATTTATTGTAATAAATTACATGAGTATCAAACAAAGAGAGATGGTGACAACAGTCAGAAGTACAGGTCTGTGAATACATTTTGTAATTATAATATAAATTAGAGTCAAGCTACACTTCTGTAAAATGACTCAGTTACATTAAAGCAGCGTAATATTTTTAAATGATAAAATAGATATTCAGAGCACCTTTTTAGCTGCAGAACAAAACACATTCAGTCAGGGTTATGGCATTCAACTTGATTTGAAATAAAATACTAAAATGTAGCGTTTTGTCAAACTTCCCTGCCATAAAACAAGACACTCCCTGTCAATTGCATTTAACCTTTACCCACTCATAACACATTTATTTGCACATTTTCAATCAAATGCTTCTGCTTTAGAACGGGAACCTTTGACATCAACTTAAACTGTATTCTGTGGCAGGAAGATAGCGTTAAAGTTAACCATTTCTTATAACGTGAGCACTGTCACTGAATTGGCTTTATGTGAGCTATAAATATCTTGTTGGCTGACAAGCTATGGAAATCCTTGAAGAAGAACTTCGTCCTCTGCTGGTGAGAAGAGGAACAGAGTTTGGACCAATCAAGTCAACAAAACAGGTGATGTATTCCTTACATAATCAGGTTTTCAAAATACTGTCTTTGATTAAATATGTATTTAATTGCATGGTATTTTATATTTTGCACAAGCAAAATGTAATCTACAATTAGGACTTTGTTATTTACTTTTTATTAAATGTTTTTGCATTGTGGACATTTTCAGAACAAATTAAAGGTGCAGTATGTAATATTAACAGCTAGTGGTGGAAATGGGTACTGCAGTCCAAATAAATAAATAGAGTTGTTTCCCACCCCCTCCTCTTTGGTGTTGATGCTCATGTGGGTTGCCAGATTGAGGACATGATCTGTGATCTCTGATCCAGTTTGTTTGCAGACCTTGCAGCAATTCCCAGTGTTTCCCTCCAATTGGCAACCCACGGTGTCGAAACACTATTGGGTAAATAGGAAGTGGGCGGGATCAAACAGCCCAAAACAAAAACAGACATTCCCACATGGAAATTGAATTCCAAATAACACTTGCTTTTGGTGTATAAATATAAAAAAAAAACAATAATTTCGAATTATTTTTCTAATATTTCTGGTAATTTTACTGTTACAGTAAATATGAAGGAAACTTTTTTATTTTGTATTACAGTAATGCGAATTGGAGGGTCAAATTAGCCTCATTGTTTAGAAAATAATGTCACAATGCAAAAAAATAAACTAGAGAGTACCAATATAGTAATATACATAAAACATGTAAATATTCTTTTATTTTTAAAATGAAACATTTGGGGATAAAATGTGACCCGGACACCTTTCTTTCATGTAAACATAAAATTCACTCCAAAATATTGTATACCATGGCTCAAAAAAGCTGTAAGTGTTATGTGATTTAAAACAAATTGATAATAATAATAAAAAAAAAAAATACAGCTAAATTTTGTTTTAAAAAATGCACTTACGTTTTACACTTATTAATTTAGCTGACGCTTTTATCCAAAGCGACTTAATTGCTATATATTTCAGCGGTCGCACGCCTCTGGAACAACTAGGGGTTAAAGGGTTAGTTCACCCAAAAATGAAAATTAAGTCATTAATTACTCACCCCCATGCTGTACCAACCCCGTAAGACCTTCGTTCGTCTTCGGAACACAAATGAAGATATTTTTGATTAAATTTGAGAGCTGTATAACTACCACATAGGCTTCTAAGGGACTGGCTCTTGACGGCCCAGAAAGTCAATGAAGAAAATGTTTAAATATCCCAAGTGACTACCGTGGCTCAACTATATGTTTATCAAGCGACGAGAATACTTTTTGTGCAAAAAAACAAACAAAAATAACGAGTTTATTCGACTATTCCTTTTCTTCCTTGTAGGCCAGAAACGAGACTTCCTTAGATTTCCACGACGCATGCGCGAGAATTGCGATCTCTTTACACTACTGATCAGTTCAGTTCTCACGCATGCGTCGTCACACCAAAGGCATGTGTCTTATCCTGCGCCATCAACACCACCACTTATGTCACATGTTCACACATCCTTTGTGTATACAGTAGTTCCCATCCACCAACACACTCAGCTCATCTACACATACTGTCTCCTTCGCTGTGTTACTGTAGGATTAATCATCCAGAGTTCAGTCTTCCTGAATTTGCTATAAGTCTTTACGTAAAACCAGCAGCCACACATATATCCATGTTCTCAGTGTCTTTGGACGAACCATTATGCGTTTCACTGAATAACGCGTGATTCGTTGAACGCATGCGCGTCTCTCTGACGTATATAGCCATTCTCCTATCTCGCTTTATAGACTCCAGGTTCTCTTTAAGAATGAAGTAGTAACAAGCGCCATCTGCCAGAATGTTCACGTTGCTAATACATATGCTTATGTGCACAAAATAGCGCAGATGATCGATGCTGGATGAGTTGGCGTCGATGCGTGTCTTGGCATGGAAGTACATCAGCACCGCAATGTGGTATGGAATGAAGCATGTGAGAAACACCACCAGGTTGCTGAGGACGATCTTCATGCTCTTGTTGTTGCGCAGTTTGGCATCGCCTGGATTGCGTGTCCTCAGGGCGTGCAGAATCTGCACCACGCGCACGGAACAGAACACCATCAACAAGGCGCTGCAGCAAAACACCGTCTCCATTGAGACCAGAATCCAACTTTTGGACCAAGTATTGTTGGAGAACTGCTGGAAGCAGAAAGTGTTGTTTTGACCGTCGTGAAGTTTGTAGATGGGGGCGCTGAATCCAAAGACCACCATCCACACGACCAGACACACGAGCATCGCCTTGCGCGGAGAACGCAAATGAAGCGCAGCAAACGGAAACCGAAGAGCGATGTAGCGGTCGACCGCGATGCACATGCTCAGCATGATGCTGCCGTAGATGTTGACGTAGAGCAGGCTCTCGAGCAGGGAGCAGAAGGTATTGCCAAGAGTCCATAGCTTCTTGTACGCGTGTATCTTGAAGGGCAGCGACACAATCAGCAGGCCGTCGTTGATGATCAGGTTGATGAGGTAAACCGTGGATTCGCTGAATCGGCGAACACGGAAGAGCAGCAGCCACAGAGCGGCCAGGTTCAGAGGGAGGCCGAAGACCAGAATGGGCACATACACCCACCACTGAACCCAGCACACCCAGTCACAGTCAACTGCTATGGAGGAAGAAAACGAGAGGTTAGTATCCCAGCTAGCTTCGGCTAATGTTCTTGCTAGTTAAGAACAAACGTTCTTCTAGTAACATTAATATAACTTTTGTTCAAATTCATCTGGTCTTTAAAGGGATACTCCACCGGGTTTTCATATTAAACTATGTTATTCCCTTAATTAAGACGAGCTGATGCATACCTCTCTCGTCTCAGTGCGTGCACTATATCGCTCTGTACTGCCGCAAAACTATGTTAGCACTTAGCTTAGCCCAGTGCATTAAATATGGGCCAAAAAGAGAAGCGACCAAACACTTCCTCCTTTTCCCTATTTAAACACAGTTACTCGATTAGTGTAACTCGACCTAGGCTGGTGACACAAAATAAAACGTGTTTTTCTAAGCGTTTAAAATTGATGACTATATTGTTTGGCGGAATACCATAAAAAAGTGCTTTAGAGCACTTCAACTTGGCGCAATAATACCTTCACTCGTGAAAAGTCCTCTTACCGGCTCCCGCTTCCTCGCTCTCCCCCTCCCTCTTATTTCCGTCAATGCAGCCAACGTGACATGCGACAAAGCGGGAGCCAGTAAGAGGACTTTTCACCAGTGAAGGTATTATTGCGCCAAGTTGAAGTGCTCTTATGGTATTCCGCCATACAATATAGTCATCAATTTTAAACGCTTAGAAAAACACAACGTTTTATTTTGTGTCACCAGCCTAGGTCGAGTTACACTAATCGAGTAACTGTGTTTAAATAGGGAAAACGAGGAAGTGTTTGGTCGCTGGGCTAAGCTAAGCTAAGGGCTAAGCTAAGTGCTAACATAGTTTTGCGGCAGTACAGAGCGATATAGTAAACGCACTGAGACGAGAGAGGTATGCATCAGCTCGTCTTAGTTAAGGGAATAACATAGTTTAATATGAAAACCCGGTGGAGTATCCCTTTAATAACGACCTCAAAACAATTAGCACCAAAAATTCTCAAATTCTGCTTGTTTAGAACTAGAAACTACTTGTTTCAGGATGTTCAGAGAACATTTAAAAGTATGAATGAGGCATTTATATAGCGCTTTCGTTTGTACTAATGTAATGTTACACTCAAGCAACATTCCTGAAAGATATAGGAAAAGTAACATTCCTATAATGTGTGAAGAATTTACTAAATGGAATGTTCGTATAGGACAATTCACCATGACGTCACAACAATAATAGACGTTCTTCCGGGTGGCTAAAGCCGAAGCGTCCCTATGGCAACACTAGTAAATTGCTTGGAGGGAGACACACCGTCGGCAGTAGCCTAATCTACATTTCAACAGTTGATTCAAAAACAGACGTGGTGGAAATTCAGACATCATTAGAGCTTAGATTCTTTGATCTAGAGACGTGCACTCCCAACGCACTAGACCGCGGCGCGGGACTAGATCTGATGGCCGAGTGCGAGCGGTAATGCATTCACTCAGTGTGTGCGGATTGCGGGAGAATAAAACGATTCGCGGGACTCCCGCAAACTAGAAATATCTATGAATAAAACAAATAAAAACTAATACATTTGTATTCATCGGTTGCAGAAAAGCAACAAAAACAACTAAAACAAAATAGAAATGATTTGCATGGCAGAGTTTGTTTTTATAACATGACTGCAGCGATGTAGCCAATCACAGACATATGTGTTGATTTATTGAACGCAATGGCCAATCAGAAGCATTTACGATGAAGAAGCATTTACTCCTTGCCGCTCAAAAGAAAGTAGCCTAAGGCCCCGTCCACACTACTGCGTTTTCGTTTAAAAACGGAGACCTTTTGCTACGTTTGCACCTCCCGTCCACACTAAAACGGGAAAAACGAAGACCTAAAAAGGAGAAGTTTAGAAACGCTGCAGCTGCGTTTTGCGTTTTGAATCTCAGGAGGGCGTTTTAGTGTGGACGAGACAAAATGGAGGAGTTTACAGACGATGACGCAGAGGCTCACGCTCGGCTCTATGATTGGGTGTCATCAGTCATGACGTATCTTTCCCTGATTCGCCAACCACTGTTTACACCGGCGCGCGCATGCCCAGTGTTGGTGAATGGTCACGTGATCCACGTTTTCAGTCGTTTTAGTGTGGACGGAGATAAATTCTAATACGCAGGTAAAACGCTAGTGTGGACGGAGATCGTTTTCGTTTTAATTTTCCGTTTTTAAACGAAAACGCAGTAGTGTGGACGGGGCCTAACATAGAAAGTAATAGAAATTAACTAAGTTACTTGAGAACGTCAGTTATATAACGACCCACGTATTAAAAATGGTTGGGTTTAAATCGGGCTCAGGCTCATAATTAGAAACGACATGCACTTTTGACGACGTCCACTCGCTTTAACCTCCTCACCCACAGGTTCCACTGGATAGATTTACTTTTTTCTGAAGGAAATTGATAAAAAACCTACACCTTTTGCTGTATATCTGGTGGCGCAACCCAAAACACAACATATTTTCGCCACCGTTTCAACTTTGATCAACAACAATGATTTTAACTATGTAACTGTTCAGTTGCCGGCTGGATCTCTTCAGTTAGTCAATAGAAGCTGCTCGAGTTTTGCCACCCGGAAGTATCGCGGTGCCTATTGTTTACAAACATTCTGAAATGCCCTATTTAAACAAGAACAAATATTTTTAAAACATTTAAAAACTGGACAATTTGAATGTTCAGAGAACATTCAGAAATAATCTATATTTTTAAAACAAATCTTAGAAGAGACCTTAAGTAATATTGACAAACTATATATCATTTGAAAGCTTACAATCTCCCTTTTCCATATTTGGTGACTGATTTTCAAAATAATTTACACAGGAGCCATAATTTATCAGTTTGCAACAAGAATATTTTCATACTCATAAAGCGTGTTCAGACCTTTATTTTGAAATAGCAATGAACATGAAAAATCATGAAAAAAAGTTAGAAACCTCAGTTTGATTTCATGCCAAGAGTTCAAAAGATAGCATCCATTCAATTATTTTAGAAAAAAAAAGGTCTGAAAATGTTTTAAATATTACGAAAAAATTATAAATTCACCATTTGTGTTGTGGCAATAAGCTATAACGCGCATGCGTGTTCTTATGTGATTCCTAGAGGTTGAATTCATATCAAAATCTGCCAAACTTCCCATAATACTTCTGAATAGGATTTCTACTTCATAAATTGTGTGAAATTTGTGAAAATAATGGTTCATATCACTCAAAACACGAATGGAAATGGAGGCGCCCTTATATGGGCTGTAATGGAGTCTGGTTGTGCCCTATAGTGAAAAAGTTTGGTACTGCGCCCAAACAAAATCTCACTGAAAGTTAATTTGTTGAGATATCAACCTAAAATTTGAAAAACAACTTGTTCAGATTTTTGGCTTTGATTTTTCTGCAGTTTTAGAGTAGCCCAGGTTTTGAAAATGTATATTTTATATAAAATATGAATAATTATTTTTTTTTTACATTGTACATTTCTATAAACTCAAACTTCTATAACTCTTTTTTTGTTTCACTTTCTTAATTTATTTCACTTCGAGAAAAATCTGCCAAATGTCTTCTTTAAAACGAGACCAATCTTACGTCTATATTCCAAAGCATTCTTGAATTACAACCATTTAAGTTTGAAATGAGCATTTCCATGTCTGTTCAAAAAAGGGGGGTTAAAGTGGGAACGTTAAACATGTTTAGAACATACGGGGTAGTTGAGTAAATATTCTGGGTGAAAGTACAAGTTAAGATCAATCTAAAGCATTTGTGGCATAATGTTGATGCAATCAAAAGCGACAGCAAATGCATTTATAATGTCACAAAAGATTTCGGTGAAATTTACAATTAGGTTCATTAGAAGTAACATTAGTTAATGTATTAACTAACGTGAACTAAAAATGCGCAACACATTTGTTACTGTATTTATTCATCTTTGTTAATGTTAGTTAATAAAAACACAGCTGTTCATTGTTTGTTCATGTTACTTCACAGTGCATTAACTAATGTTAACTAGTAAACCCAATATATTGTAAAGTGTTAACAAAATTTGTATTTAAAATAAAGACTGTTCTTTTGAACTTTCTATTCATCAAAGAATCCTGAAAAAAACATGCATCACAGTTTCCACAAAAATATGAAGTGAGATTACTGTTTTCAACTTTCAAAATAATAATAAATGTTTCTTGAACAGCAAATCATATTATTAGAATGATTTCTGAAGGATCATGTGACAGTGAAGACTATAATGATACTGAAAATTCAGCTTTGATCACAGGAATGAATTACATTTTAAAATTCAAATAGAAAAACTGATATTTTATATTGTAATACTATTTCACAATATTACTGTTTTAACTATATTTTTAAAATAAGTGCAGTTGGTGATCAGGAGAGAACATTATATTAAATTTGACAACTATGACAATGGAAGGCCATAACTCTAAAACAGCTTTAAAAATTATGACTTTAACTGAAGAGTTACACATTTTACCGGAATAGTTAATATGAGTATTTTTATAAAATATAAAATAACCATCACATCTGAATTTAAATCCTCCAAAAGTTGACGATTGTAGTGCAAAGACTAGCAAACATTTTGCCAAAAAACATTACTTTTAAGTTCTCCGAAGAACGTCAGCCATTCAGATTTGGAACTATATAGGCGTGTAATCAGATGGCAGAATGTTCATCTTTTTTTCAGAAGCAGATAGTGAGACACTCTTTTTCAACATATTACAAATAGCAATTATTGTAAACAAGATTTCACTTGTTGTCTTTTACGTTTATAGATTACTGATCAA
The DNA here is from genome assembly GCF_016745375.1 of Pimephales promelas. The sequence continues at coordinate 16,025,176 of NW_024121166.1, read as the reverse complement.
TTCAGTAGTTTAGACATGCATTTCTAAAATTGCAAAAATTCAATGTAGTGACCCTATCATATTTACATGAATACAAACACACACCACATTCAATACTGTCTGCCTAAATAAATATGGGCAAAAAAGTCTGTTTGTCTGTTATATGGCTCATCGGTTGTATAGTAGAGTTTATGAATTAATTATGGACCAACACTGCACTTGTTATGAACCCACAGTATGCAGTTATTGGCTTCCATGAACAAAAATTACTGCGTGGTGGTGTTTTGTATTTGAACATGTAGATTGTTCTTCTAAAAAGCAAACTTCTTTGGGTTTGACTTCAGGCTGAAACAATGTTGAAATACAAGTGTCTGTCTTTAATATTTAGGCATGTTAATGAAATCAAGACAAAAAAAAAACATTTTTGGGGGGATGGAAAATGTAAGTGTTGCTTACAGCTATGGCACATGTGACTGAACAAGATGCTATATGTACACTATGACATCATGGTTTTAGTTAACTCAAGTATGCCGAAACATGTGCCAATTTCCTGACCAACCTCTCGGGATGCTCAACCCACGTGTGTGTGTGTGCCATTTAAAGGTAAAGGTTTGAGGTTTATTATTTGGTGGCAGAACATGATATGTATTTCCTCCATGGTTAAATGTGCTTGCCTAAATTTCTTTTAAATCATCTACCAAGCTGACAGTACTTCTGTGTAAAAATAGTTTGTGTAATATATTTTATGTGCCAATTTCCAATATGACAGTTTTAAATACTAACGTTTAATTTTTAGAACTAAAGTTTCCAACTTCCCAGCATTGTCTATCCTGAATAATGTTATTTTTATTACGATATATTCAAAAAGTAACTTCATTTCCACTTTAGAAATACTACGTAAGTTTGCAAGTAGAATAAATGTAAATTAACACTCCTTTAGTATTAGTAGACTGTTGGGTTCAGGTTAGTAAAAAGTTGCCATGTACTTGAAAAGTTATGCTACTTATAGTCAGTAGAATGTTTGTTGTGGGCATCAAAATAAAGTGTTAGCCGAAATTAAGCAGACATTTTACTACTCTAATCTAATGACTAGTAGTAGACGTAGTTGCAAAGTAACTAACAGCTTGTAGAATGTCTAAAGTGGACTATCGAATAAAGTGTTAATATGTGTAGCCTATGTTAAAATTCAAGTTAAACTTTGCTGTGAGTCTACCTACCCCGAGGTAAATCGAGAGGAAACTCTTATTCTCATATGATCTAAAACAAACAATTTATGGAAATACATGCAAATGGCCTTGGTTGGAACTAACCGCATCCGGGTAGGCTATATATCATTTTTAAACATGGTCGTAATTTAAATATGATTTAAATTCCTAGTTATAATGGTAAAATATATGTCTTCTGACTAAGATTAAAGTAAGATTCAAGAGGGCTGCTTATATCCGACCGCAAGATTGGTGAAATGTCTCCAGAAGTAGGTTAGATGTTGTCTTCAGATCAAACGCAGATTGATGGAAATTCTCTGATGATAAAAGGCGGCAAATGGAAATGTTTTTCCCCTTTCTTTTCTTATTTTGTTCACTAAACACAATAAACTTGAACCCGCCTTGTTTATTTGATACGTTTACCACTTTGAATTGAATTACTGATGAAGAAAATCCAGTAGCCTAACTTGAAACGTTTAAATCAAGTAGAAATTAGACTAGCCTACAAGAAATATTAGGCTATTGTGACAAGATAGATGCTATAGTTTTATTTATTTATTTATTAGTATTTTACATATTATGATTTTATGAATTCGGTTGATCTAAACAAAAACAAGACAGTAAAACACGTTGGTCACAATTTTTTTATTTTCAAGCAAATCATTATCATGTTTTTAACTATAGTAAAATCAGCTAACATGTCACAATGATTCTGAAAAAACGCTTTTTTGAGTTGATTGCAATCGTAGATTTCTATCGGTTTATTTAGTCTGAAACTATGCGGTTTAATATGTTGTGTGCACTGTACTCGCGGTTATATAGCCTACTTACATGACTGGTTGGAGCTCATTCCCACAGTTAGTAGCCTAAATGTTTTGTCCCGGTGGTGTCTGCCGTTATCCAGTCTTCAGGGCAGGTTGTAGATCCTCGCGGGAGTTGATTTGTGAGAACTGTCTGAAGCATTGCGTGTCTGTTGGATGATTTCTGTTTCTTTTGTTTCCGCTGCAGACCGACTCTGCTGTCAGACAGAAACTTGTGAGCTTTTTATCTGACAAAAGAGAAACTGTTAAGCGCATTCACGCGTGCTGTGTGGGTTTGGTGAGATGAGAAGCCAATTAATTAAGTAGCCTACACTTACACCCACCAATGCTTAAATTTTTGTGTCCAATAAATGACATTTTGACAGAATACAGTATTTGAGATGTCACATGTTGGAACCCAGCTAACAAGGGACGATCTAATAAATTTCTAGCTAGTTAAAGTTTAATTATATGGAGTTATAAAGTTTATGAATTATTATAAAGTTTAATTTTATAAAACTTGCTTTATAGGCAAATAGCCAAGGTATAAGCGGGATAATCTACCCTATCTCACGTGTCGGGTACACTTCGCCTTTACGTCGTGTATTCAAATTCTTTAATGCATGGTTAGCCGTGGATTATCCCTTACATAAAAAAGATTGAATAACCATTTTGACTTCATTCTAATTGGCAACATTCAGCTTTTTCTCACGGCTGCAACCAAGTAGACCAGCATGTGTGACAAAGTACCAAACCTCAACACCAGATGACGACATATCTCAAGTTCCGCTTAATGACTTGCAATTGCTGTGCACGCATACCATGCCCTTCAAGTTAAGTAGGCCTATGTAGGCTACTGTTTTTGTGAAGAAACTTTTTGAGTGTGTAACAGAATAGTAGACAAGATTTGGGACATAGCCTACTTGTTATAGGCTAACGGACTGCTTTGTCTCTCAGTACTTGCATCCTGTAGGCTATACCGTTTAAAGTCCCCATGAAATCGAAAAGTTTTGGGCTTTTAGTAAATGTTAACCTGAAGGTTTTCTATAAGCTATGTGTGCTCCAAAACAATGACACAATTTGCATTTAGAATATATAATCAATCAGAACTCACTGTCTCTCACTTCCACCAATATGGATGAATGATTTTGATGACACAAACCGCACGTTCAGCTCCGACAAAAAGCTGCAAAAAGTTTTTTAAACGGAAACGGTGGTGCGTGTCTCAATTCGCCTATACTTACTGTATACTACGGTCTAAAAGTATGTACTCTTTTTGTGAAGAAAGTAAGCACATAGGACAATTCAACATGGAGACAGATGTAAACAAAAAACGAAGTTTTCTATAAGAGTGTGATTTACTCAAATGCCTTTCCTTTCATATATTTAAAATGACTTGCAGATTTATAACTTTATTACCTCTGAATACATTATGACTGTAACAAAAGATTTGTGCGGCTGATGCTCCTTTGGTTATGAACAGCTCGTGCAAACGTGTGTGTGTGTGATCCATGAGCACGCACACCTCTGGTTGCAGTTTCGCTTGTCGCCAGAGGGGGCATAGTTCTGCAAAAAGACTTGCGCAATGCACCTTTAACCGTTGGTATCACACATCCGCCATATTTGTAGTTTTTAACACTATGTTTCGTGTTTGTATTTTTAATTCATAGATGTCTATGGCTTTTTCTTATTTTAGAACATACTTACAGGGTTTCATAAGTTGCCCGCCTGTGATTTCTTCTGGGATTTTTTTCATGTTTTAAAGTCCCTCTGTAGTCAGTACTTGTATCCCTTAAAACTCATCTTTGACCATTAAAATGACATATTTAACTGTTTTTCCTTGAACATTTTTTCTTTTTGAATTGAAATAGCTTGAATGTAAGTCTACACCCTTGCCTCATTTAGTATACGCGGTTCTATGAATATGCAAATGAGCCCCGCCTCCACTCTCTCACTCCAGCTCGGAGATCCACTCTTTGATGATCACACTGTGACCTGATTGGTTACAAGGTAGTTTGTGACATCAGAAACACCAGCGATTTCAAACTGTCTTTGGTTCACTGCAGTTTTAAGGAGAAAATACTCAGCAATGCTGTCGACTTATGAATTTACACATGATTTGTATTAAAGCGTAATAAAAACACCACATAGACATAAATAATTTTAAAAGCTTAATTTTTAACACAGAGGGACTTTAATGGTTCGATTCTCTCAAGTTGTTCTAATCGAATCCTCATTTAACGCAATAGCTTGTGGGCATTGATCCGCGTCAGAGTGTGCATTGATCCGCACTATAACCGCGATCTAACCGCGTCTCTTTCGAATACCGATTTCAACATACTATGATTTGGGACCCACGAATTCTAATTTCGAAAACTATTTAGGATGGTGAATTGGGACATGAACCTGCTTATAAAAACAACCCACGTTACTTTTAGCTGTTCTCCCAACCTTGCTAAGCTGATCTTCAGCTTGTTTACCAGCCATCCTTAAATATTTAAAATTAGGCCTTTATGAAATAATTATGTAAGCAACTGGAAAGACCAGAGCAACAGCACAAACAATATTTGTTCACACACAGTTAATGAATAAGCATTCTAAAGATAAAACTGTTATCGACAGGCCACACAGACTTCGATCGCACTGCTGATGATCCTTTAGACGAGGCTGGGCGGTGTTTCATCTAGCGGCACACCTGTTCTTCACAGGTGAAGTTTAGAAGAAAGAGGAGCGCCTGTCACATTGACTCTGCGCTCTTTCCACTGGCGTTATGCAATCACAGGATTCAGCGAATGAATCCACATTCCATCCCAAAAACTCAATACCAACAGAAGGCTTTGTTTATACACCCCCTAGCCCTGAATACTCCAACACACACACACACACACATTCAACTAGCTCTACACGAGGACAAAACAACTAAAACAGATCTAAAATATGGATAACCCAAATCTTACTGCTAAAAAGAAACATTTTTTTTTTTTACATTTTTGATAACTTTTGAACTTTTTCCAAATTGGGTTTTGACAGATTTACTTAACTTACATGTTTCAGCAATTTCGGCCCCATGGTATACGGTTAGATTAGAAAAACACCCAAGTCCCATAATCCTTATTTCTCTCTCAGGTATGCTCTCTCTTTCTCCTGCTGTAATACTGAAGTTTGACTTGAGAAGTTAATAGCAGGAGGCGTTTCTTTGGTCTTTGTTAAAGCTTGTATGACAGGCCTGCCTAATTGATGTCTGTGCTTGCTGCATGTTACTTCACGTGTGTGTGTGTCTATTTTGTGCTTTAATTGATATTTTAGGATTGCATTTCTGTCAGTGTTTTTCATTATTGATAATTCTGGTTCGCTTGGCTACGTTGAAGTGATACAAAAATCTGGGTAACACTTTACAATAAGGTTCATTAGTTAACATCAGTTAACATGTACAATATGTGAACAATACTTGTTCAGCATTTATTAATCTTAGTTAATATTAATTCCAACATTTACTAATACGTTATTAAAATCAAAGGTTGTTTTAGTTAACATTAGTTAATGGACTGTGAACTAACATGAACGCACAATGAACAGCTGTATTTGTATTAACTAACATTAACAAAGATTAATAAACACTGTAACTAATGCATCGTTAGTTCACGTTAGTTAATGCATTTACTAAGGTTAACTAATGAACCTTATTGGAAAGTGTTACCAAAATCTGTTTTATAAATTGTTCAAAACTTGTACCTTGGAGCCTACCTATTTCCTCTCTGTGTGTGTTTTGTATACGTGTCAATGTGTGTTAATCAGCAGGAGCACAATGGGATTAGAGAGTTTTTGGCCTAGCAGGAGAGAGAGAAGTTTTTAACCCTGAGTAGTCAGCTGACTGTAGAGAACAGGGTGTTACAAAGAATGATGACTACAGCGGTGAGTATGCATTGTTATTGTTAACGACTAAAACTATTAAAACCATTTTCATTTTTTCTAATAAAGCTGGAATAAAATCAAATATAATTATTAGATGGAAAACTTGAACAAAAATTTGAAATGTTGCTCTGGCAAACTTAAAACTGAAATAAAAAATAAATTAAATAGATAAGAGATATTTAATAATAACTAATAAAACTGACAATTAATTGAAATTAAAACTAAAAACTCAAAATATCAAATTTTTTTTTCAAAATATCAGTAAATATTACTAAAACAATACTGATTAACTATTTTTTTTTTGGCAAATATGATAGTTTTTTTTGTGTGTGTAGATTTTGTATTCACGAAAATGTAATTTTTAATCAGCATTTTTAGGAAAAACACATAGGCTTAATTTAGTTGATAAAGTTTTTTATTAGATTTATGCATAATAATAAAACATATTTGCCAAAGGAAAATAAACATCAAAATATATTCAAATAAATCAAGATCTTAAAAACAAATCCAATCCTACAAAATGACGTGAACAAAAATAAATATGCAGTTAAATAAATCAATCCCTCGTTTTAGGAATTTTTTATTTAACTTCAACAAGGGAACAAATTGTTAGAACAGCGCCACGATTTTGTAAAATATGGGAACAAATTATTATATGTGCAGATTTTACTTAAAACTAATGATCAGTAAAACATGCTGACATATAAGTAAGTCATGTGAACAAATTGTTAATTTGTAGCCATACATAGCCTATAAGCTATACTTTTTATTTTTTCCACATGTCATGTCATGTCTATATATATATATATATATATATATATATATATATATATATATATATATATATATATATATATATTTAGGGCTGTCAAACGATTAATTGCGATTAATTGCATCCAATATAAAAGTTTGTGTTTACATAATATATTTGGGTGCACTGTGTATAATTATTTTGTATATATATGTATATATATGTATATATATATATATATATAAATAAATACACAAACATGTATATTCAAGAAAAAAATATTATTTTTATATAAAATGTTTATATTTATATAATGTAAATTATATATAAATCTATATACAGTATATACATAAAAATATTTATTAAATACATACAAGCATGTGTGTGTATTTATATATATATAATTAGCCTATACAGAGTGCACCCACATATATTATGTAAACACAAATCACAAATCAAGACTGATGGAAAGACATGCTTTCCAAGTGTGACTGAAGTCACAGTCATGTTGTTTGAAGTGTCATTAATGAGACATCACGGCTGAGGTGTTCATATGAGACGCCAACTCAAAATACAAGATCTGCTGTTGTTTGACATGAGTGACTTTACCTGTTTTATATACGCATGTGCATCATAGGACAAGAAGGTATGCGCCCAGGGGAGGACAGGGCAATGCAAGTGAGATAGGGAAGGGAAAGAGGGCGGGAGAGAGAGACGGGGAGGCTGGACCGGCGAGAATGAATGAGAGGGAGGGGGTGAGAACTTTGACACAGAGGCCCAGAGGACAGGTTGGAGGGACAGGACAGCATTCAGAGAGCGAGAGAGAGAAACACAGACTTTAAACTTCTGGAGTTTCCAACAACAGGCCAACCCCTCAGGCAGAGGGAGAAAACACAGAGGCGAAAGAAGAGGAATGAGAGAGCTGATTATCTAGAAAGGGTGCATAGCTCTGTGACTGTGGGACTGTGTCTTTGGGAGCCTGACCGTTTGGATCCAGCCTGGATTGGAATTCCTCCGGAGCAAGTTCAATGGGGATTACGGCTGGATCTTGTTACAGATAGCGGATGGCGATGACAGCCCTGTTCCGCATGAGATGGGGACATAAACCTCAAGTGGTCCAGACCAAAAGTCAGACGCCAGTGGCCCGTCTGCCCAGCGAGGAGGATGACGACGAAGATGACGAGACGTTGACAAGAGCTCCGATTCGCAGGAATTCCCGCTTTTACCGCTCAATGAGAAAGAAAAAGCTGTCTTCTTCTTCAGAACAACAAGAAAGTGAGAATCATTTACTGTACATTTCTGACTAGAAAACCTTTCATGAACTCTTTGTGTGTGTGGATTGTATTCAGTATGTGAATTGGTCTACTTTTTGACAGTGATATCATGATAACAAAAGTGTCCAGTTTGTTTTGAAGGAGTGACATCTCTCATTTCAACATCATTAACAGTGCACATTGTTTGAATACTGGTTTTGGAGCACAGTGTATGCTGAAACTGATATGTTTGCTGTATCATTACCAAGCAAATGAGTCTAAATAGAGAGTAGCCTAATCGTTCCCTGAATGGTGTTAAACAGTTTGCTAAAGTTGAAGTCTGAATTAACCCTTTACATCTTACGTCAGTGAGTCTTAAAAAGTGATGTAATCCTTACATTACGCAAAAGTTTCTTTAAAATCGAAAAAGGTAAAAAAAAAAAAGTCATTTAACTGTTTAATGAAAGGTTCTTTGGGGAACCACCAACCTATTGTCTTCATTGCTGGGACCTTTATGTTTAAGAGTGAAGATAAAATCTCAAATGAAATCTTAAGAGCGGTTTTACAATAGTAACAACACTAAAACCCTGCTTTAAGAGGCACATACATGATAAGTTTGACAGATAGATTCTTATCGTTTTGATGATAATAGTGAGTGACAGCAGTAGATTTGACTGTCAAATAAATCCTATAGTCCTAGTAAGATCCCAAAAAACATTTAGTGTATTTTAATGGCTTACACACCAGGACTAATCCTAGAGATTTTCTGAGAGAGAGAGACTGAAAGCACATGATTTTGCCCTGAGGTAAATTACAAAGCAGTCGAAACTCGAGAAACAGGTTTAATTGTTCACTGTGTTTAATTGTTCTGAGAATTACATGTTTTTATGAGCATATTTATGCATTACTGAGACCAAATTAACCATTCTGTAAAATTTAAATGACAATCACATTGTGATTTCCTTGATTGCGACTCTGTTGTTGAGTTTGAGCTTTGTAGATTTCAGGATTGAAGATGTAGCTCTGATGTTGAAAGATGATCTGCTCTATTATTGTCATGACAGTCGGACGTAAAAACCCATCAACAATGAAACTGAAATCACTTTCATCAGCACACCTCATAATGAATCAGACATATTCTCTATGACTCAAATGGCTCGTGCCTTGTCTATACACAAAAGTGAAATAAATTGTAGTTTTGGCCAAGTCTTTTGGATAGAGTACTGTCATGCTGAGATCAGTGGCATAAAAAGCAGTTGTTGGGACTATCCCACTTTATGGTGCGGGCAGCTATATTGAGATCACATGAAAGTTCACTTTATCTCAGTAGCCATCTTATTATCAGTCGCTTTTGGTTGACAAATGTGCATTAGGTATTGCAACAACCGAAGACCTTTGATTTAATGTAATGGCACCTCCACGTCAATAGACCTTATTCACAGCAGCGCCATCTTTGATTTTTAACAGGAATGAAGAGGGATATACATATCCCATATTTTCAGTGGATTGTACTGTAATTTAACCCTAAAACAGGCAACATGTCTCATGTTACATAGTTTTTATTGTATTTTTGGGGGGAATAAGAAAGATCAGATCTTTTATGACAGCCTGGTCTGTCTTGAGTATGCTGGTCACATGATTTGCTTCAATTTTTTTGTGATCAATTAGTCAGCCTGACCTAAATCCAACATGGCTGCCAGTGGTGCAGAACATTCAGATATTTAGATAAGCAAATATATATCACATTTACTTTTCTTCTGAAAAAAAAAAAAAGAATACTGCACATTAATTGTGAATTGTGCTAACATTAATCTGCTAACATTGTGTTTAGGGTATGAAAAAGGGATTAAACTAGCTCTATTTAAAATGCACTATTCAAACTTTATTGATTGTAATTCAAGAATGCTTTAGAATATAGACCTAATTTAGACCGGAAATTAAAATATGAAAAAGTTAAGGAAGTTTAAAACTTACATTAAATCAAATATACTGTAGTTAATATTTATTCTTTTTTTTTTATAAAATTTGTATTTTACAAAATATTTTTTACTATAAAACCACTATAGAATCAAAGCCATATATCTAACCAAGTTGTGTTCCAAATTTGAAGTTGATATCACAAAAATTGGAGTTCCCATGAGATTTTGTTTAGGCGTAATTCCAAAAATAGCCACTGGGTGACTATTTCTATGCATTCTGCCTTAACAAATTAATAAACCTCTGTCCAAAAATCACTTCTGTCGCAAAATATGAGACCTTTCTGACAATGTGTTTTGTCAAGATTAGAAAAGGTTTTGGTCATAAACTATGAAACTTGACGATGCCCAAAAAAGGGGAGGAGCCCATTAAAAGAATTTAGAGTACCGTTTCTATGGTTTCACAGGCTGAATCTTGAGTTCGTATAAGCTTTCGAATGATTTATAATTTGTCAACATTAGATCAAGTGAAGAATGGGATTTAATTGTTTTAAACATACAATGGCAGTAACAGTTAATGACAACATTGTCCTTTTTTATACCCTAATCATGCAACGTATCTCAGGAGACACAACTCATAAAATCCAACATATATCAAATTTAATACAAATATACTTTTGGTTTTATTTAAGTCTAGATTATATAAAAAATTTAATTATTTTTTGCTTAGCATTTTCCACTCTTGCCTCTTTAAGGGATCATTTATTTCTGAATCGTTGGACAAAATATCTGTCCAAGAAATTTCAGTCGACAAAAAAAACAACAACTTATTTTAACAAAATTATAAGTGATCTTAGAGCTGTATACAGCTTTTTACAGTGGATGCCATTGAAAACACGGTAAGTCTATCTCTAATAGCCTTACTTTTATGGCGCTGCTCTGAATAAGGTCTGTGTCAAAGTCCAAGAGACCATTGGAGAAAGCTATCTGTTAGCATTTCTTTTTCTCTCGATGTTGACACATAATGCAATTCAGCAAAACATTGTTAGATATTACATTTTTAGTCTCCAGAAAATGTCTGTGGTGTGCAGATCTCCATTTACTGGTTCTCTCATTCAGTCCTAGGCATGAGGTAGGCTGTTGTTACTAACAGCATATTTAGCATTTTATATAACATGGTTAATGATTGTATTATGCAAAGTGCCTCACCTGTTTTTCCAGAGAGAGCTGTTTTAAGTGGCTGAACAAATTAAGTCTACCTTTTCATATTTGCGTAAAAGTCAAGCACACCTGATTTCTTTTGTCATTTAAATACATTTTCTTGACTCGGCTGAAGATGAAATCAGTGTGTCTGAAGAAAATGTGTGCTAAATTCCGCATGATACTATTATTATATCTTAAATTGATTCTCAATGATCCGAATTGCCTATTCGACTAACAGTTCTTTTAAATGTTTGAATTTGTGTTCATAGATAAAAAGGGCATAGACAAAAAAAGATGAAAATCTCCTCGTCACATATTAACGAGAAATAATGATAATATGCAGCTCGTTTTCAGTAATCTGTCAGTGAAGGATTCGTCAAATCGGTGAGTCTTTAGGTGTGTTCAACTTGATGCGGCACTGTGCAGACGCAGACCGATGAGTGTATGACGTCAAAGCATCGTGGGAGTGTTTCGAAAACATGCAGTGTTTCTTTTGCTCTCGCCATACTTTGAGTTCATACACTGATCGGTCTGCTTCAAGTCGAACACACCTTTTATTAAATGATTCATTAAAAGAGTCATTTGTGGTTCACCACAAAGAACCAGTAAAGGTACATATTGGTACCAAAAGTGTATATTAGTGTACCATTTATGCAACTAAATGGTACCTGTCCCAGTGATAGCTTTTGTACCTTTCTTCTGAGAGTGTATCTTCCCCCATTTTTTGGGATAAACAAAAAGAACAGTGAATCTTGAATTGGACCAGTGATGCTGAATATTTTCCAATCTTAGGGAAGATTATGGAGGTTTATTTCTGCTACAGAAAAAAAGTTTATATCTCACAAATATGACTTTATTTGTCACAATTCTGAGTTACTTTAAACACCTGACCATATACACATGCAATTCTGTGAAAACAGTCACAATTGTGAGTTATAAAATCCTGCTAGCAAGAAAGAAACTCGCAATTGTGAGAAAAAAGTTATAATTACCTTTTTAGTTGTGTATTCTGAGGCAGAAACAAGCTAGAAGATAGAATGAGAACTGAGGCGTTGAGCTACAAGACCTGCGAATACAACTTCGTAGAAAGATGTGTTTTATCAATATTTTGTGATTTGGTGGGTTATTATCTCTTTTGAAATGGCACTGTAAATTCAGCAGTGCACTAATCAGTGTGTGTGTGTCAATGTAAGCCTATATGTGTGATGTTTGCGGCACAAGGCTGGTTTAAGCTCAACATATTGGTGGCTTGACAAATTGACAGTAGCCGATCACCTAGAATACAGTTCTATCTCTTGGGTTGAGTCTGCTCTGCTCTGCTCTGGTGTGGTGTTTGATTTTTGCAGTTGTCTGTAACTGTTTGTGAGTGTACGTGTGAGTGCGAATATGTGCTTTTTTGGAATTTGACACATCTTTTTTTACAGAGTGACAGTTTGGTGTGAATATGAAAAGTCAGAGGGTGTGTGTGTGAGAATGAGACTTTGGTTGTCAAGGCATTTACTCCTCTGATGATGTTAAAGTGAGTGTGTTTGTTTTGTAATGCCTCATAAGTTTGTGTAAGTCCAATGTACACAGTCTGTACGGTAATCCCCCAGTCTCGCTGTACAAAGTCTATGCAGCATTGTTTCCCTTACGAACGTGGACCAGGAAACAATTCTCTCTAAAAAAGGTTAATATTTAAAAGCCCTAAATTTTCAGTGTTTATTTGTAAAGTTCACAACAACAAAACATGCAGGGAATGCAAAAATATGACTTTTAGTCAATATAAAAAGATTGGAGACAATTGATTGAATTTGCACACAGATAGAGGACAGTCTGAACATTAACCACAGCAATGTTGGAGTCTCTAACTCAATCCCAAGCCACTGTGGTGAACAGATGAGTCCCACTGAAGAGATGGGTCCCAGCTTAGGACCTAAGCAATCCAATTGTTTCATAGCTATACCCAGCAAATAAATTTAGGTTCTGGGAACGTTAGTTTTTGGTTCCCAGAACGTTCCTAAGGGAATTTTATGTTAATGTTATAAAAATGGAACCTAAAAATAACCTTCATGGAACGTTCCTATAACGTTCTTGTTTGGTTCCCAAAAAAATAACCTCATGGGACCATTTGGGAACGTTCTGTGTTTGCTGGGTAGTTTCATGGGTATTCGCTTTTACAAATCAGAAAAAAAATCACTTTATTATAGAAGACGTTTGAACTACGTTATAACGAGTCATTAATGTCTTTAAACTAATATGTTTAAAGTTCTCAACTGAAAAACTTTTAAAACTAAATTTCGCAGCACCTACTATAAAAAGTGCTATACAAATAAATGTATTACTCGATGGCAACAAAGTGCTTTTATCTTATCTTGCACATAGCAGCGGGATTTAGCATTCAAGCTATACATAACGCCAAAACAGCTCACGTTAGCTACAAGTTGGGACTCATCTCTTCACCACACCACCAATTGAAAAAATGTCCGACATTTTAAATTCTCTTTCAAACTCGACCTAGACCTTTTGTCCAGTTTTAATGAAAATCAAATCATCTTCAGTCTATGCAGGCAACAAAACAAACATGGAATTCAATTTGATTAGTCAAACCATTATCGAAAACTCACTAATTAATTCTACGAAAAACTCACCAAAGCGAATGTGATGCTATATCTCCTAGACCGTTGGTACATTTTTCAGCAAATTCTATTCTCGGATCATCTTCAGACTAAAAGTTATGGATTGCATGTGCATTACTTGCATCCAAGTCTCAATCTCTGCAAGGCTTGGGCATATTGAGACCAAACTTGGCGAGTGCCATTGCCACCCAACACTGACCGCACTAAATAAATTCAGTGTCAGTGCCACTTATTGGTCACAAGTGATAAGCAATTATGTCACATTGTAAGTCAAATGTATTTATGGGTTTTCAACCATTTTGCTTAAAATCCTCTTCGAATGCCTTTCGCTCATTTTTGCAATTAGTCTGATTCTCATAATTTACTTACTTACTTCTCATAATTGTTCCTCTGATATTTGCCTCTTGCCCCCTTAATTGCTGTTTGCAGCTATATTTTTGTTTAATTTCTGTATGACCACAAGTGTTCAGAATGCACTTATTCCAAACCGTTAAAAAATAATCCCAGGAATTATCTCATAAAGCTCAGTTAATGTCCAGAATGTACGGGAAGCTAAAATAAAAGACATTTTTGGACTTGTTTGACATCTTTTGGTCATAATTTTGAAAACTATAATCTAAAATGTGGAAAAAGTCATAATAAAGACTTTTGCCTGGTAGTGTAGGCCTATATTATGTAAAATATGACTATGTATTATGCAATAGAGCAGTAATGCATCCCAGAAAGTATTGAATGTTACATAACAGACATATATTTTCTGAACAGTCTAGACTTCTCGGTCTAGTGATAGCGTGGCCCATAGGTTGTCATATGTTTTGCTGGTTTGTTCAAACAATGCATTGCGCACACACTTTTATAACTCTGAATCCATCATTACAGGTTTCACTCAAATTGCAATGCCTGCTGGGAAAACAACCCCATTCGTTCACTGTTGATTGCTGCTCCAGATCTGGTGACACTTTTGGAAACTGGGTTTAAAGCAAATTATTAACCAATGTACAGTGCAATCATAAAATAACTTTAGTGCCACTTTAAGTTACGGCAAATTGACCCGCTGTTTCTTAGGAGCTCTTCTTTCAGATGACCTCGGTTTGAACTATCAGCAGTTGCACACATGAGGCCAGTTAGTCAGCCAGGTGCGGTTTGAACCTCAGATGACATGCAACAAATAGAGACGTTCTTTTAAAGACCAAATCTAGGAACTAGGTCATGCTGAATGAAGGTGTGTATGGCAGAAAATGAATGAAAATGTGCGTGAAACCTCAAATCTTGTGGGGTTATGACTCAACAAGCCACGTGATTTGAAGTTTCATTCTTAAAAGCTCAAAAGATGCAGGACATTGAGTTACATGCTGAAGTTAAATAGTGTTAGAGGTTTGTTCAAATCCTGAATAGTGCTGTTTGCATATCATGTTCACCAGTCCTATAAAGGGTCAGAACACACTGTAAAACCGCACAGTGGATTTTATTGAGGTTAAAGTGTAACATTCCTTGACAAAGTCTGTCAAGTGCTCAACAGAGTTACATTGGATGGATCAATATTTATCTAAGTAGTCTGACAAATATGCTTTGCGATCATTCAAGTTAGCTCACGATCCAAGCTCACAAATATAGCACACAAAACGTGTGCCATTCGTGCACTGAGTGAGCAGGACGGCGCTTGGTCAAGAGAGCAGGGAAACAGTGTAAGGAGGTAATGAAGCATTTTGGGATGCGTCCTTTGTTCGTGAGACTTCAGAATTTGCAGAGGAGACAAAATTCAGGGGGAAACTGAGCAGACTTTCTCGGCAGTCACACACACACACACACACACACACAGTTACTGAAAGTTCCATTCGAGGCCCCTGTTACACATTCCTGTGCCCACAAAGTTTCAGGCAGAACAGCCAGCATTCACAATGGGCCCTCTGTGTTTATATATGAGTGTGTGTGTGTGTGTGTGTGTGTGTGTGTGTGTGTTTGATTTGTCTGTGTGTATTTGTGTGGTAACAAGTAAATGACCAGTATGTTGTTATGCCTGTAATGAAGTACTTTCTTGGCAGTGAGATTCATCAACTGAATAGTTTTTAGCCAAACAATTGGTTTTACTTGTCTCTGATACCATATAAAGGGTACTTCTGTTTTCCTCCTTATACAAATATTTTTATACTATCTTACAGTGCCTGGGACTGTCATGCAAGATGAATTTGGTTCAATTCAGTTTTGTTCTATTCCACTCAAATGTGTCCAAGCTCTATGATGTCCGTTCATTAACCGAAGCCACTCCCATTCTCTTCATCAGGCCCCTCCTCCTCTCCTAAACCTGCAGTGGATCCTGACTCCTACAGGCTCAGCCCATCTGCAGCGATACTACGCTCACCCTCTCCCACAATGCAAAAGTTGGTGCACACAAACACATGTCTGTCTGTCTATCTGTCTGTCTGTCTGTCTGTCTGTCTGTTTGTTTGTCTGTGTGTATCTCTCTCTAACTCTGTCTACCTGTCTGTCTGCCTGTCTGTGTCTGTCTGTGACTGTGTCTGTCTGTGACTGTGTCTGTCTGTCTCTATGTCTGTGACTGTGTCTGTCTGTCTGTCTGTCTGTCTGTCTGTGTCTGTCTCTATGTCTGTCTGTGACTGTGTCTGTAACTGTGTCTGTCTATCTGTGTCTGTGACTGTGACTCTGTCTGTGTCTGTCTGTCTGTCTGTCTGTCTGTGACTGTGTCTGTCTATCTGTGTCTGTTACTGTGACTCTGTCTGTGTCTGTCTGTGACTGTGACTGTGTCTGTCTATGTCTGTCTGTCTGTCTGTCTGTGTCTGTGTATGTCTGTCTGTGACTCTGTGTGTGTCTGTCTGTGTCTGTGTCGATGTCTGTCTCTGTCTGTGTGTCTGTGACTGTGTCTGTCTGTCTGTGTGTCTGTGACTGTGTCTGTCTGTCTGTCTGTCGATCTGTCGATCTGTCGATCTGTCTGTGTCTGTGACTGTGTCTGTGACTGTGTCTGTGTCTGTGACTCTGTCTGTCTGTGTCTGTGACTGTGTCTGTTACTCTGTCTGTCTGTCTGTGACTGTGTCTGTGTCTGTTACTCTGTCTGTCTGTCTGTGTCTGTGACTGTGACTCTGTCTTTGTCTGTCTGTCTGTCTGTGTCTCTGTCTGTCTGTCTGTCTCTATGTCTGTCTCTGTCTGTCTGTCTGTCTGTCTGTGACTGTGTCTGTCTGTCTGTCTGTCTGTGTCTCTGCCCGTCTGTCTCTCTCTGTGTGCGTGTGTCTGTCTGTCTGTGTCTGTCGGTCTGTGTCTGTGACTCTGAAATAAATGTAATGGCAAGGTAAAGAAATAAATCTTTACCTTGCCAAAGCATTCACAACATTTATGATCATCATTTTATTTATTTATTTTTACATGAAAATATACATAGCGATTAAAATCTTCAATCTTCTAATATTTAATCTTCTAATATATCTTTCTTCGTGACAGGACAGACTGTGTTCACTGAGTCTGTACATGCAGTCAGGACTTTCATCAGTTTAGGGTCACTCACTTTACTACGGTATCCTGCCAATTTATATTTTCTGTTTAGGGCCAAATAGCATTCCAGTTTACTCTGTTTGGATGTTGCGTCTGTCCAATGTTTGAGGTATTTTTCTTTTTGTGTTTTAATTATTTGGTTTGGTCTGGCTATGTTTTTTATTGTCAGTTTGACTGTTATCTGTCTGTGTCTGTATCTGTCTCTGTTTGTCTATCTGTGTGTGTGTGTGTGTGTGTCTGTCTGTCTGTCTGTATCTATCTATCTATCTATCTATCTATCTATCTATCTATCTATCTATCTATCTATCTATCTATCTATCTATCTATCTATCTATCTGTCTGTCTGTCTGTCTGTCTGTCTGTCTGTCTGTCTGTCTGTCTGTCTGTCTGTCTGTCTGTCTGTCTGTCTGTCTGTCTGTCTGTCTGTCTGTCTGTCTGTCTGTCTGTCTGTCTGTCTAGAGTCTCTATGATTGTAATGTGGTGTTTGTGTGTGATTTATTGTGTGGCGTGATCTATGATTCAACTCGCATTATATCACATCATTTACAGAACAAAAGATGAGAGAATGTGTGTCTGTGTGTGTGTGTGTGTGTGTGTGTGTGGAAGAGTTTGGAGTTGAGAAGTGAGTGTGTGTGTGTGTGTGGGTGACTTTTTGTTTGGGCTTGTCCGTGTTTCTGTTTGTGTTCATGTGGTCATCAACAACATCAGCGTTCAGTTATGTGCGTGTGTGTTTGCAGAGGACACAGTATCTGTGAGCGACAGTTCAGTCTTACAAGAAGCCTGTGAATCTCTGCAAACATCTCTTTATTTAAATATTTACAGTATTTCTGTATCTCTATCAGTCCACTTTTTCGCTCTGGAATCTCGTTGCCGAGCAACGGGATTGCTGTGCTGGGAGGAGCTCGCTCTCGGTCTCCGTTGGCGATGCCGGGAGATCGGTCGCGTAGACAAGAGATGGAAGAGCTGAGTGAACGGACGACAAGTGCCTGCACTATGCAGGACAAAGACACACACACCACTGCCGACCCTGACAACATCACACTCCGGTAAGAGGCACCAATCAGGACACTTTAAAGTAGAACTTGCTTTTGAACATCTTTTTACCAATATTTTGTTGTGTTTAACTTGAATAACTTGAAAGTCTGTGTGCAAATGTTTATGTATAAACAGCACATGCATTCATGTTTATGTATATACTGTATGTGTGTATATATAATATACTTCATTTAATAATCTAAGTCCTGCTATATAAGAATGTGTAAAAAAAATATGTGTATATAAAACTGTATAAACAATAATTAAGCAATATTTGTAAAAGAAAAACATGATGTCACATTGCAATAAACCGCTGTCACTGCTTGAAATGTAATTTAATCTACCCATGTATGAATATATGTATGCATTCAGTATATAGTTGCAAATTAGTTTACAGAATGTCAGATTTCAACATTTGCATACGACTCAATTAGGGCTCACTCGACTCGATTATGGATTTGACTTATTTAGGTCTGTCAGGGTTAAAATGTAATAAAGTGAAAAATATTCCCCTCATTTAGAAACAAAAGTAGGACTTATTACAGCTGTAGGGTGTTTTGAGAGAGGGCTGACATGGTCTCATTTTGGTACGCACACACACACTTCATCTTATCTCTTCTAGTCACTGATTATTGGAGGTTTTGTCTTCTTCAGGCCGGTGAGGAATGGTGACAGTCCGCAGAAGATGGCAGTAGAGAATTCCTGCCGCAATCTCAACATCGTGAAGCGTGTCGGTGAGTGGAAAGAAAACACAAACACATGCACACACAGAAAGAGAGGGAGGCCGTTTGCTGTAACAATCCATGCTATAATTTATTTGGCTCAAGTTGAACTGTGTAGGCAACTTTATTTGCAGTTGAATTTACAGCATGTATGTGCCGGATGTGTACAAGACGTATGTGTGTGTTAGTGTGTTAGTGTGTGTGTGTGTAGGTTGAAGGCAGGTGGAGTGTGTGGGTGATGTCTTTTTAAATATATTCTGGAATAACTGCAAGAGAGAGTTATCCGCTTTCTTCGCCAACGCAGCATCATTTTATATCATCTCTATTTCCCTCTATTTCTCTATTAAATCTGCATCCAGTTCTCTCTCTTCTTCACTGATTTTGTTTCTCGTCTCATCTCATCTTTTTGCTCATTTCATCTCATTTTGTCTCATTTATCTGCTGTCATCTCTGTCATGTCGCATCTCTTCTTTTCTCTTCTCATCTGTTCTTCTTTCTTTCTACCTGTCAGGAAAGAAACAGGAAAAATATCAGGAAAAGTCAAGAATATATTCATAATATATATCTGTTTTGAATATAATCAGTAATTCATGTATTAGAAGTTTATTAATATATACTATATATATATATATATATATATATGAATCGAATAATTAATATATATGAATAATATTGTATATAAATAGTTTATTATTTATTATTATCTTAATTTATATTTTAAATTATATATATATATATATATATATATATATATATATATATATATATATATATAAATGTAAAAATACATTTTCTATATATTATATATTCTGTATTTCTATCTCATATATTCTCACATCTTGGTGTATATTATCACTTTCTTGTATGTATAAAAAAAAAAAAAAAAAAAAAAGAAAAGAAAAAAAGCCAGAAATATATAAGAAGATATCAGGAATATATGTTCATATTTAGTCATTTATATATTTTAAAAAATGTATGTCTAAATATATATATTAAATATCTATTGTATGATAATATACAAAAACAAGCTTAAATACCAGGAATATATATTCATAACATCTGTACAAAAACATAGACCATTTCACAAGATGTAAACAACACTGGTCCAGAAGCACTTCCTGTTTCAGTTTTTTAACACTACATAAAAGCTGGGATAAAATACAACCAACAGAACATTTAAAACTGAACCAAAAACATCTTTAAGATGTTTTCTTTACATGTGAAATAAAGAAAACAGTTACAAACTGAAACAGGAAGTGCTTCTGGACCAGTCTTGTTTACATCTTGTGAAATGGTCTATATATTTTGGCTATATTTAGTAAGTATATATTTTTAATATAATGTATGTCCAAATTATATTTAAAAATACATTTTATGTAAATATACAAATACATATTTGTATATATTCTCAAATCAGGAAAAATCAGAATACATTCATATGTAGTAGTTTATATATTTCAAATAAAAATGGAAGGCTATATTTTAAAAATGCGTTGTATGTAAATATACAAAATATCAGGAATATTTTTAAAAATATATCTATTTTGCAATATTTCTAGTAATTGATATATTTTAAATCAAAATGTTTACCCAAAATATATTGAAAAAAAATAAAATATATGTAAATATATCTGGAGATTGCAGGAATATATATTCATAATACATGTTAATAATGAAATCTCAGCAACCCATCTATCATTTATATTGTTCTGTGACAGACACATATCATTATATCGTTATTTACGATTATTGTAAATGTCTCACACACTCTCTCATCACCTGTTCCCATCATTCTCTTCAAGCCTATTATCAGCTTCTCTTCTCTTCTCTTCTCTTCTCTTCTCTTCTCTTCTCTTCTCTTCTCTTCTCTTCTCTTCTCTTCTCTTCTCTTCTCTTCTCTTCTCTTCTCTTCTCTTCTCTTCTCTTCTCTTCTCTTCTCTGTTATCTCTGTTATATAAGTGACTGCTGAACACCCACCTGAAGGTCTTGTTGAATGTGACTGCAGGACATTATGCAACTGCTTTCCTCTGTAAAATCAACCTTTTGAGAGGTGCACTCACACACATGACCAGATCACATGACCAGCTGAGCTATTCAAGCTAATAAACAAATGTTTCACACAAAATTACATTGAACTCAGTCGATTTGTGTCAAGTAAGAGGCTCACGAGTAAGATAAAATCAAGTAAGATAAAATCCAACAACATGTGAAAATATTGTCCTTCTGAATCCCCATTCTGTTCTTCAATGTGTGTTTGTGTCCAGACGTGTTGTATCAAGAGTACCGCGACACCTCTAAGCAGCAGGAGATCGAGCAGCGTCGACAGAGAGATGGGCTTCCGACTGCGGGGTCAGGGGTCACGGCTGCGCCTGCGTTGCAGCTGCAGTTGAGGAACAGCACGCATTCACTGAGCCTCTGGCAAAACCTGGATATCGTGAAGGACAGTGGACACCTGCAGACACTGGAGCCAAAGGAGATTATACTGCAGGAGGTGCGACACATGCTTCGAAGCGACCGGTGTATAAAAATACCACATATACTACCGTTCAAAGGTCTATTTATTTGAACAGAAATGGTGGCAGGTGGAGCTGGGGGAGGTGGAGGGGTTCAGATTCACTCTGATGGCACACTGCAGGACTAGCGTTCAGCGGACACTGAATCAGACTATTTAAATGTTGAATTGACAGCAACAGCTGTACATCTCAAATGAACGTGTCTCTGTCTCTTTCTGTAGGCCATGTTTGAACTGGTGACTTCTGAGGCGTCGTACTACAAAAGCCTGGAGCTGCTGGAGACACACTTTCTGCGCAACCCTCTGCTTGTCAACACTTTGAGTCAGTCTGACATGCACTTCCTGTTCTCAAACATTGAGGACATCATGAAGGCAAGCGAGAGGTGTGTGTTTGTGAGGGGAATGTATGCGGTTGGTGTTCAATTTCATACGCTTGTGATTTCCCATTGTCAGTCTTTTCTTATTCAAGGCTTTTATTTTATGAAGGAGGTCAACAGGACAATAGTGTTTTGAACATTTAACTAGAACACAGTGGCCTTTTCTCTTTATAAAATGCATCTGTTATCAATGGCTGCATGAATTCAATTTCACATCCGTTCAATATATCAGGAGAAATCAAGAATATATAATCATAACAATTATCATTATATTTAGTATCAAAACATATGTAAAAATAAATAAATTGTGAACACAGCCCAAAAACATATCAGGAGAAATTCTAAAATTGAATATTTTTAGTAATTTATATATTCTAAATCAAAATATTTGTTCAAAATATGATTTAAAATGAAATGTTCTGTACATTTTATATAAATGTACAAAAACAGGAAAAATATCAGGAAAAATCAAGAATATATGTTAAAAATATATCTGTTTTGAATATAATTAGTCATTTATTAATATATATATATATATATATATATATATATGTTAATAGAATAATTAGTATTATACTGTATATGAATATTGTATATAAAAAGTTATTATTTATTATTATTTTAATTTATAATTTAAATAAAATATATATCCAAAATGATTTAAAAATACATTTTCTATATATTCTTTGTTTATTGATTTATATAATGGTAGTTTATTAAGTCCAAATTATTTTTTAAGAAAATACTCGTTTACTTAATATTAATTTATATATTTTATATAAATAATATACCAAAACAGCTAAATATATATATATTATATAAATATATAACAAATACATTCATAATATTTGCTAGAATATATGTTTTGAAATCTGTTTTAATTTATTTATTAATAGTTTATTAATTTATTTTAATATTTAAAAAAAAACATTTTCTATATATTTAATATAAATATCCAAAAAAAAAAACTGCAAAAGAATATGTCAGGAAAATCTTGCAAATATATTAATAGTATGTGTACATCATAAAACATGTCTATTTTAAATATACTCAGTAATGTATATATTATTTTATATTAATTTATTTATATTTTAAATCAAATATATAACCAGAATATGTTTTAAAAATACATTTTATCTTTTTTTTTTTTCTATGTGTAGTCACATAATATAACAATAAGACACGCCTTTTTTATCCAATAAGTATCTTTCTAATGTGTTGAAGTAGTTGATGTTTCAAACTTGTTTTGCCTCACGTAATGGTCAAAGTTAAGTTCATTTCCATTGAAATACGGAACATAAATTTGCTTAAATCATATTTCAGAAGTGAAACTTCCTTCCATTCACCCAGATACCCTTGCCCACAGACTAAAATTAAAGTGCTGAAGCGGTCAGATGCAGTCATCAGTCAGTCAGCTTTACAGCAGGCAAATCCACCCACTAATGCGATGATTCATGCGACTCTGCCCTTCCAAACCTGCTCTCGTACAGCGTGAAACGTTGGATTACAAGATTGATTTGAGTTTCTTTCTTATATAAGATGTGTTTGTTAGTGCACAGCTAAGCTAAAGCTATTGAGGACAAGTTAAAGTTTCTTGTAAAAGAAATGTTTGATTTCTGTAGCCACTAGTATAAACAAAATATATACACCATTTCCAGTGGACTTTCAAAGTAAACTTGTTTGAGTTTGTAACTCTGTTGACTCTTTAATTTTAAGAAAAGTAATGTGGGACTGAAGTCGCCACAACAGTTTTGACATGTACAGTATGTACTTCTGTAGAACTGAAGTAAGCGACACTGCAAACTCAAAATGGGTCTCATCCATGATGTCGCTGTTTCACGATGATGACCTCATGCTCCTATCCTCAGGCTCCTCATGGATCTGGAGCACAGGATCGAAGAGTCCATCCTGATCTCAGACGTGTGCGACATTGTTTATTATCACGCTGTTAACCACTTCCAAGTCTTCATCAGCTACGTCATCAACCAGGCGTACCAGGAGAAGAACTACCGACGGATACTGTAAGAACATTTCTTACCTGTGAATATGAAAAATGGGAAAGATTTAGTGTAATTTAGTCTTTGTTTAAGGGTAAATATGCCAGCGTGCCTACTGTACATATCAGTGATCTCTGTCAGGTTGGAGGCACAATTTTTACATGCTATTCTGGAAAACAAATATCATTGTTTACACTTTATTTTGATAGACATTCCACTAACTAGAAGTCTCTTTGCAGCTTTGTCAGCTTAGGCTCTGTTTGGAGAACTCCGGCACAAAATGAACCTTTGGTCTAATAACACATTGGTACCTAGTCCAACGTGAGATTTGTTTTCATGATAATCGAATGTAAAGAGTTTTATCTCTAAAAACTGTTTAGCGTATAATGCTAGTACTGGGGGCATAAGTAAAAAGAAATCGCTAGTTAATACCACTAACAAGGCTCAAAATAGCCCCATACTAACACAGTAACATAATGAGGGTCCCTAAATACAAACCAAAGCATTGAGAACGTGGTAAGTGTACAGACTGTTTAATAAGAAGATATTTTATAAAGACAGTTCACTTTGTGTATACAGGCAGCAGCCATCTTTGGAAAACAGTCACGACTAGTCAAACCACGAACGACGTGCCAAGTGAGCTGAACTGTATGAACGACGCTCATGGTTTGACTGACTGTTTTCCAAAGAACGGTCGACTAGGTACCAATGTGTTATTGGACCAAAGGTTCATTTTGCACCTGAGTTGTCCTTTAAGATGCATTTCGGATCACAAGTGGACAACGCTAAATAATACAGATATAAAATGCCGAAGTTGTTGAAAACGCATTTGACTGGATTGCTTTCATAAAGTGTAAACGCTCATATGGTCAATTGTGTTCAAACAGCCACAAAAGATGCCTACAGGTAAACATCATGAGATCGCACTAACCAGATGGGATTTAAACTTTGGCCCTGGACTGGTTTGAAGAAAAAAATGTACCAAGCACAATGTTCTCTCACCATTCCTGATTTCTTCTAACATGCACTCACAGTGATTTCTTGGTTATCGGTGTAGAAACAATGTGTTTTTCCATCGTTTCTGGTCGTTTTTTGTTCATATGTTAATAGCGTGAGCTTATTTCGTCTATTAGATCGAAAGATCTGAAAAAGCCTATAGATTTACCCGGCCATAGACCCTCACCTCAAAGAAATCAGGACAGAAGTGGTTGAAAGAGGACAAAATAGATGGATTTAAACACCTCTCGTCTACTTGTGATCAGATCCACTAAAACTTAATAAAATAAAAAGAGTATTAGTAGACTGATTAGTTCTTGCAAAGTTACTTAAAGTAGACTATTGAAATAAAGTGTTACCCAATCTTCTTATGGATACAAAATATATAACTGGTCAATTTTGATATCTTGGGTTATGTTGCTTCTATAACGTCTCTCAGAGTAGTGGATAGAAAACATCCAGTTCACATTTTAGTGTTTTTTTGTTCCACGTCATCTATTTGCGTCTGTAGATTTCATATATTTGAAGGCAGTAGCAATTTTCAGTGTTATTCCTATCCACTCAATATTGTGAAGGTTTTTACAGAGGGATTTGTTCATATATAATTTGCGTGTTTTTATTTAAAGTCATCATGAAAGAGAAGATGGTCTTTTCTTATATTGTGATAGGAAAAAGTGGCTTCATGAATAAGAAAATCTATAGGGCTGGACTTTTTGTCTTTTGAGAGTATGCGTCTGATTTTGTCCTTTGGGAATGGATTGGATGGTTGTGGTTTGCTATTGGTCGATTGACTGTGAGTCACAGGTTGCCCCGCCCTCATGCCAGTACACATCATGACGTGAAAATAGATAGGCCTATTCAAAATCCCCTCTAAAAACCCTTTACTCAAATATGTCAGAAGAATGAAACAATAATTTTGAAGCTGACTTTATCCAAAGAAACTTATGCAATTTAGCGCATGTTTAATTATATACCACCTCATTTGCATATCCGTACACTTGTAATAGCTCAACATGACATCATGACTTTTGCGTAAACATACACGCCACGTTCAAGTCAAGTGGCGTGTTATCTCTACGGATTTTGAGCTATCCGCGTGTGTATGTCTACACCGTTAAATGTCCGAGCGAAACGAAGCAAAATGTAGATCTACATCTGGGGAGTGATATTTTTTTCCTAGGATGGTAGGGGAAGACTCATAACTGCTATTAACCCCAGTGACGATAGGTTTAGGGACGGGGTTGGGGTAAGACGTATATTTATATACAGTAATGTAACATTTAAGTCAACGGCCTTCATAAACACGCTGAAAAGCGATTATGCGTGTTGGTAGCACGATGATATGCAGATTCAATCTGGTCTGAAATGCTTTCTTTGTTCGTATTAGAGGGATAGTTCACTTAGAAATACATTTTTGATATGTTTTATCTTACCTCAAGGGCATCCAAGATGTAGGTGTCTTTGTTTCGGCAGTATTTTCAATTTTGATATTTTTAGGTCAAACCGTTCTTGTATGTCAGTCATATAATGGAGGTCTATGGTCACCACCTCAAAGAGCATGCACAGAGAAGTCCAAATTAAACATGATTTAATGACTCGTAAATGTAAGTACACACTGATGGCCCAAGACACGAAACGAGCGGTTTGTGTGAGAAAAGGAACAGTATTTATATCGTTTTTACCTCTTGTAATCACAGCCGCGGGCACGGGCGCTTCGGTCTGCATAAGCGCCGGAAGTGATCTCTCGCGCGGTTCTAAAAAAAAATTCAACGATTTCTGTTGATATATCGAAATCTACTTCCATTGCGATTTCCTATATCTAAATATGTTTAGATCTTCACAGCGATCTTCTGAAATCTCTGTGTAAGAGATCACTTCCGCCGCTTGTGCAGACCGGAGCGCCCACGCCCTCAGATCACTTGGACGTGACTGTGGTTACAAGAGGTAAAAACGATATAAATACTGTTCGTTTTCTCACACAAACCGCTCGTTTCTTGTCTTAGGCCATCATTTATGAGTCATTAAATCAAGTTTAATTTGGACTTCTCTGTAAATGCTCTTTGAGGTGGTGACCATAGACCTCCATTATATGACTGATAGACACGATGGGTTTGACCTAAAAATATCAAAATTGAAAATACTGCGGAAACAAAAACACCTACATCTTGGATGGCCTTGAGGTAAGATAAAACATACCAAAAATTAATTTCAAAGTGAACTATCTCTTTAAGCTTTGGAATGAAAGAGTGTTTCCTTGTTTGTGGCGTGACTGAAGCATTGTATATGTGACGTTGTATGTAGTCTCTAATTAAACTTGACACCGTGACTTGACTTGTGTGGTGGGTGTGGTCATTCAAGAAACAACAACAAACACGCATCGATCCGTCTCCTGCAACGTTCCCACGATTACTCCTCTTAATGAAATTCTATGACACTGTGTAATTTATTACAATGATAGTTTGCCCAAAAAAGAAAGACTCGTGATTGTTTACTCCTCCATGTTGTTATTAGTCTACTGATTTTATTCTGTGGAAGAAGAAAGTGTTTTTCAACAATCATAAACAACATGTAGATTCTCTGATAGCTTTGCGTGAGTTTATTGATTGTGCATGTGTAAATGAGAGTGACAGTTGTGTGTGTTTGCTGTGTAAATCATCAAATCTGCATGCATGTTGGCCAGCTGTCTACCCCCTGCAAACATGCCCCTGCGGGGCCGACGCTGGCTTTTTGTGGGCACAGTGGGCTAGGGCCAGCCCACGCCAAACCTAAACAGGCCCAGTGCGGGTTGCCCAGACGAGGCCCACAGCTTTGGGCTCACTGCGGGCTATCAGTGAGCAGCCCACACTAGCGGGCTGGCCACATTAAGCCCATGATGGCCCACTGTGGGCCATCCCATTCGGGCCCATGAGCAGGTTTTGCACCTTTGGGCCCATGCGGGTTTAGTTTAGGTAGCCCACATTTAGATTTGCCCACATGCCCACAATGTCGTCAGTACGTCCTCTAATCATAATAACTTGGTAATTTTAATTCTCTTAAAAATTAAAAAAATAATAATAGTCATAATATATATATATATATATATATATATATATATTAAGAGAATAAGAAAGCACTAATAATATATATATATATATATATATATAAAGAGAATAAGAACACTAATAACTTGGTAATTTTAATTCTCTTTAAAAAAATTTAAAAAATTTAAATATATATATATATATATATATTTAAATTGTTTAAAAATGTTTTATTTTTTAAGAGATATATATATATATATATATATATATATATATATATATATATATATATATATAAGAGAATAAGAAAGCACTCTTTATATAAAGATGGTAATGAAATTACGGGCCTGTTGCAGTTTCATTCCACACTTTATGTTACATATTTATATTACACGTTGCTCTTTATATTACATGTAGGCCTTTATATAATACAGATGTCATGAAATTGCTTTACAATAAAAGTAAAAGCAAAATGGTATTAAAAAGCATAATTGTCAACTGAATGGGTCATAGAACTACACAATGAGTTTAAATTCATTATATAAAATTAATGATATTTTAAATTGTTAAATGTTATAATTCTAGATGTTTATTTAAATGCTGCGTGCCTTTTGACGTGTTCTATGGTTTCAATATGGGCGTACGTGCGCGAGTCGCATTCAAATCTGATTCAAAGACAGGAGCGCGCGCGAGCAGATGGAAACCATGGAAACGAGGAAACCCATCAACTGACAAACAGCAAACTAGCGTCTCTCACTGTTGTTTTCTCTGCTTTCAGGTAAGTCTAGTTACCAAAATCACACAAATAATACATACAAACCTTCCTGATATATGTCTTACGTGTAATTGATACACTTCTGTTGAATATTTACTTTATAGAAATAGTTTTGTGTCTTCGATAAAGTCCGTTAGCATCTGACTGAACCGTTTTCAGAAGAGCTAACGTTAACGTTAAGTTGTTTACGTTACAATTGAGCTCTTGTTTTACATAAGTGTGGGTTTTTAACCACATTTTTGTGTTGATAACAGTTTTTGATAGTTTTGTTTTGCTGGTAATTTGTCAATGGGTGATTGGAAGTTAGCTAAGTTAATTTATTTAACCTTGAAAGAATTCATTGTAATGACGTCATTTACAAATATTGGTAATAAGTGATTTCAGAAGGAACAGGAAAAAAACACAACAAAGGGGAATTATTGTTTAATCATGATAATTATTTCATATGCATTATTGCACAATATATTACCTTAAGATTTTTTATGTATATTCTTTAGCTATGCTCTAGCTTGCTTCCTTGTATTAAACCCTTGTTCTATTGTAAATTCAATGTAATATTGTTGGCTCTGTGACATATTGCATGTTATTTTCTTGAAGATCATCATAGATGTCCTGCTGCACCCCCTGGGGTCCAAGACAATCTCCACGGCTTCGACCTCGACTATAGTAAGCAAAACTTCATACATACTGTTTAATTGTTGTGGGTCTGTAGGATTTATGATTTTGAATGAAGTCTCTCACTTTAAATTCATTAACTACAGTTTTTTTCAGTGACATTGTACTTGAGAAGCTAAATAATAGGTGGCAAATATAATGTTATAATAGTCATAGTTATAATAATTCAGGATAATAGTCATGGGTATATATATATATATATATATATATATATATATACAGTATATATATATATATATATATATATATATATATATTTTTTTATTTTATTTTTTCTCTGGGTGTGTTTTTAATTATGTTGGCCAATGAGACACCATACTGTCCAACTCAAAGCTATTTTTTTATGTATGTTTGACTGATAAATACTGAAATTCTTTTTACTTTCAAATGCTGAATTCAGGGGGTTATGGCTGTGCTCTTGTTACCAGATGAGATATCATTTGATCCTGTGATTCTTCAGGACAAGATCTTGATGCCATCCACACCCAGTACATGACGAAGGTGAGTTTCACAATAGCTATATCACCATCACAAACCAAGAGGCCAAACACAGGCCTTCATCCATATGAACTCACCCATATGTAGGAATAGGTTCCGAAACCCGGTATTAAACATTAAACGGGCCCTGGGGCCAAATTAAGGAAGACTGCAGTATCGATAAGCTCAGATGTTATCAGTTCTGCTGACGATACTGAAGAAATTACACACACACTATTTATTATAGACATTATCTTGTGTCATTGTCATGTGTTTTTCAGGCTGGTTGTTTGTCATTTTGTAAGAGTAGAGAGAGGCTGTACCTCAGTGAAGACTTATTTTACATTAGATAATTCAATTTCCGTACCTGATAAGTTAGATTTTCCGAAAAAACTTCATGCACTGCTTATTTCAATTGTATTTTTCTTCTATTGAATTTATCAATACTTGTAATTTGTTATAATTTTCAATGCAGATTCACTCAATAATCTCTTGAAATTTGTTTTTATATCGCAATATATATAGCAGCAGATAAACAAAATATTTTATTTAAGGTTTTTAGTATTGTGCAGCTCTAATATTGAGCATTTAACCTGATTGAACCTGGAATTGTTATAATAACCTGGAATAATTTGTGATACCAGATGTATGATTATGTATGATAGATTTTGAACTGTATTTTTTTTTTTTTTTTGCAGGTTTTCTGGGATCCACAGTGGAAGGCATCAAGGCGTGAGATGTTGGCTGGACAGATGTACCTGTACACCACACCGACCTCTGCTTTTACATGGATGGCGGATTACTATCATGTTCTGTAAAGGTTTCATTATAGCAAAACAGAGCACCTGTGACAGTGGAATCTGTAGGTGTAACGTAGTCAGTTAAAAGTAGTCAGGTGTAAAGTAGTCACAGAGAGAACGTTTTTTTTTTTTTAAGTTTCAAACTTTTTTCTCTTTCACAAAAAACACTGCAGTTACAGCTTTTCAAATTCTTCATTGGAGGTGTACAAATAATTTTCTTTTTTTCAAATCACAAAAAGGGCTGTGCAAAAATTAATTGCAATTAATCGCATCCAAAATAAAAGTCTGTGTTTACATAATATATTTGTGTGTGCTGTATATAATTATTTTGTATATATAAATACCTATGCATGCATGTATATATTTAAGAATTATTTGCACTTAAATTCTGTATATATATATATATATATATATATATATATATATGAATACATAATCTATATTATATAAATATAAATATTTTATATATGAATAACACATTTTCTTAAATATATACATGCATGTGTGTGTATTTATATATACAATATAGGGCTGTGTAACGATTAATTGCATCAAAAATAAAAGTTTGTGTTTACATGATATATGTCTGTATAATTATTTTGTATATATAAATACACACATATGCATGTATATATTTAAGAAAAATGTGTTATTGATATATCAAAGATTTATATTTATGTATAATATTAATTTTGTATAAACATATATACAGTACAAACATGCAAATATTTCTTAAATATATACATGCATGTGTGTGTATTTATATATACAAAATAATTATACACACTACACAAACGTATATAATTTATGTGAACACAAACTTTTATTTTGGATGTGATTAATCGCGATTAATCGTTTCACAGCCCTAATACAAAATAATTATATACAGCACACACAAATATATTATGTAAACACAGACTTTTATTTTGAATGCAATTAATCGCAAT
The DNA here is from genome assembly GCF_016745375.1 of Pimephales promelas. The sequence continues at coordinate 15,993,708 of NW_024121166.1, read as the reverse complement.
TAACTTTTGCACAGCCCTGTAAGAAATGTATGCTGACATTTAAGGCACGGCCACACGGGGTTTGAGCATATGTGACTGTGAATGAAAAGTGAAGTGTGACCACATGAGAATAGCCAAACAGTATAGATGATTCACAAAATTATACACCAAGAAATGTGCATAATTGGCCAAAATGTTACTGTTTATCAACAAAAATATGACCCTATGAGTTTGGTAATTTTTAGAATAGGATTTGTGCACCTGCAATGAAGAATTTAACTGATGTTTTGTGTAACTGATGTGTTGTGTTTGTGAGAGAGAGAAAGAAAGCATAAAAAATTTTCTCGAAGACTAAAAATCTACAAATTGCACTGTTATAGGGACTCTGTTTAGCTTCAATATTACTAGATATAATACAGTGTCAATCTTATTAACTACTATTTATTTTGTATAAAATCATATACAGTATACAGGTAAAAAATTTGGAAACATTTAGGAAGAAGTCTATTCTGCTTATCAAGCTTGCATTTATTTGCATTTATTTAAAAAAAAAAAACAGTAATATTGTGAAATTTTATCATAATGTAAAACAGCTGTTTTCTGTTTCTGTTTTTTATGTGAATATATAATAGTGTAATTATATTATATATAATAACCTGAATTTAATGTTTTATGTTTTGTAATTAATAAATACATTGATTTGAAATCCCTTTGACTTCTGTACATTTGTGAAAATACAGAAATTAGTTATGTGGTGACTGCATTCAGATGTATAGAATAATTGTTTTTCCCAAAGACTTATAGTTATATTAGCCAAAAAGTATTTATAGTGAAACAGATTAATTGTGAACTAGATCTATTGTTGTAGATGCCCTGTGTGTGCGGTGCGGGCCCTGTGTGGGCTTAGTGAGGGATTCCTTGGGGCTAAGTGAGGGCTGCCCATGCAGGGCCAACGTTTTGTGGGCCCAGTGTGCGGGCCCTGTGTGGGTTTAGTGAGGGCTAAGTGAGGGCTGCCCATGCAGGCCCAACGTTTTGCCAATGAGCAAATTCTCATGGGCCCTGCGCTAGCAGCCTGCAGGGGGCCCTTAGGCTAGCCCTAAGTGGGCCCGGACAGGGCCAGTGCAGGCTTGTTTGCAGGGCCTGGATCCTCGCCTGAGGCTTCAGTCCTCGCTCTCTTGTGATGTATTGTGTGAAGGTTTGTGTGGCTGCTTTCATTTGTGTCTGTAAGCCATGTAAAGCTCATAGGACTTTCTGCCCACAGGCCTGGGGAGTTTTAGTTCTTTTCATTCTTGTTACGATTAGGGTTAAATCCAGCCTGTGTGTGTGTGTGTGTGTGTGTGTGTGTGCGTGCGTGCACGCATTACGGCAAAAACAACAGCTAGATTGTGCACCAGAAACGGGCATGTTTTGTAGGTTTTAAACCACACAGGTTCGTCTAACCGCACACCGTCTTCCTGCTTGTGTCCTCCTTTTCATTGTGTTTCCCTAGAGGCAATATCATACTAAATAGCCTACTAATTTATTTTACAACAATTCAGCCTATTTTTATCTTTAAGCAATATATAATAATAATTCGTTTAATGGAAATGCTGCTATAAACTCATTTTCTCATGCATAACCAATCTGCATTGCTAAACTTGATTCATAGGCCACCTGCTGGACAACAGGCTAAACTGCGCATATATTTGTCAAAAATCTAGCGAAATATTAGGCTGTTTGTTAATATCATACTAGCATGCTGCTATTTCTGCATTGTGCCATCCAAAGTTTCTGTATGCAAATAAGGACCTAGTACTTAAAATAAGAATCTAGTAATGTATCCCACAATGCAATGTGTGTCATTTACTTGACCCTCCGTTTGAATTGTGCTAAAATAAATCAAATTTTAGTCACAAATGAGAGGGTTTTGTTTTTCAATAGTAGGCAATATGCCGTATTTGTGCTATACGACAACATTCAGCCTCAGGCCATTGAACTAGGACACTTGCTGAAACTGAAATGTGGATTTATGCTAGTGTTATAAAGTATACTGTAACCATTTCTGATTCCTTGGCTGTTTCACTTTTGGTTCTGGACTGTGAAAGTGGTTGAATATGACTCTTCGTTCTATGTTAAGATCTATGAGAAACCGTCTAGCAGCTTCAATCTGGCAGACCACAGCTTAACAGAAACATGTTGTGTCTCAGGAGAAAATGAGTCTTTTACAATGGCTGCACCTCCCCAGACAAGCCGCATGATCTGAAGCCTTGTGTTACAGTTGTGAAAGTAGTGATGCATCAAGTTGGTAAAGCTTTAGTGGTTTGTTCAAATCAAGCAAGTAACATTACATTTTTTTAAATAATATTTCAGCAGTAAAGATGTGTGATAAGAATCAGAACAAGTGTGATTCAGGAATCTTTTGAATTGATTCTTTTCAATGAATTGGGAAATAATGACTCTTTTGAATCATTTCTTTTGACTCTTAACTCTTGAATGGTCTTTTGATATACACTCTTAAAAATAAAGGATCTGTATTGGCATCAATGGTCCCATGAAGGACCTTTAACATCCGTGGAACCTTTCCGTTGCACAAAAAGTTGTTTTATAGTGAATTTAAAAAAAAAAGTTATTTTAAGAACTGTTCACTGGAAGATACTTGGGGAACCAAAAAGGATTCTTCTATAGGAGGATCTTTGTTGACATCTTTGTACGCATGTGCGAGTGCGTGTGGTCCGGAGCCCCCCTAGTCCCACTTTGGCAAAAAAATAATAAAAATAGATACTATCTCGTGGCCTCAAGATAGTAACTCGTGGCCTCAAGATAGTAACTCATGGCCTCAAGATTGTAACTCGTGGCCTCAAGATAATAACTCGTGGCCTCAAGATTGTAACTCGTGGCCTCAAGATAGTAACTCGTAGCCTCAAGATAGTAACTCGTGGCCTCAAGATAGTAACTCGTAGCCTCAAGATACTAAATCGTAGCCTCAAGATAGTAACTCGTGGCCTCAAGATACTAACTCGTAGCCTCAAGATAGTAACTCGTGGCCTCAAGATTGTAACTCGTGGCCTCAAGATAGTAACTCCTGGCCTCAAGATACTAACTCGTAGCCTCAAGATACTAACTCGTAGCCTCAAGATAGTAACTCGTGGCCTCAAGATTGTAACTCGTGGCCTCAAGATAGTAACTCGTGGCCTCAAGATACTAACTCGTAGCCTCAAGATACTAACTCGTAGCCTCAAGATAGTAACTCGTGGCCTCAAGATTGTAACTCGTGGCCTCAAGATAGTAACTCGTGGCCTCAAGATAATAACTCGTGGCCTCAAGATTGTAACTCGTAGCCTCAAGATAGTAACTCGTGGCCTCAAGATTGTAACTCGTGGCCTCAAGATACTAACTCGTAGCCTCAAGATACTAACTCGTAGCCTCAAGATAGTAACTCGTGGCCTCAAGATACTAACTCGTAGCCTCAAGATACTAACTCGTAGCCTCAAGATAGTAACTCGTGGCCTCAAGATAGTAACTCGTGGCCTCAAGATTGTAACTCGTGGCCTCAAGATAGTAACTCGTGGCCTCAAGATACTAACTCGTAGCCTCAAGATACTAACTCGTAGCCTCAAGATAGTAACTCGTGGCCTCAAGATAATAACTCGTGGCCTCAAGATAGTAACTCATGGCCTCAAGATTGTAACTCGTGGCCTCAAGATAATAACTCGTGGCCTCAAGATTGTAACTCGTGGCCTCAAGATAGTAACTCGTAGCCTCAAGATAGTAACTCGTGGCCTCAAGATAGTAACTCGTAGCCTCAAGATACTAAATCGTAGCCTCAAGATAGTAACTCGTGGCCTCAAGATACTAACTCGTAGCCTCAAGATAGTAACTCGTGGCCTCAAGATTGTAACTCGTGGCCTCAAGATAGTAACTCCTGGCCTCAAGATACTAACTCGTAGCCTCAAGATAGTAACTCGTGGCCTCAAGATAGTAACTCCTGGCCTCAAGATACTAACTCGTAGCCTCAAGATAGTAACTCGTGGCCTCAAGATTGTAACTCGTGGCCTCAAGATAGTAACTCGTGGCCTCAAGATTGTAACTCGTGGCTTCAAGATAGTAACTCGTGGCCTCAAGATACTAACTCGTAGCCTCAAGATAGTAACTCGTAGCCTCAAGATAGTAACTCGTGGCCTCAAGATTGTAACTCGTAGCCTCAAGATTGTAACTCGTAGCCTCAAGATTGTAACTCGTGGCCTCAAGATTGTAACTCGTGGCCTCAAGATTGTAACTCGTGGCCTCAAGATAGTAACTCGTGGCCTCAAGATACTATCGCGTGGCCTCAAGATACTATTGCATGGTCTCAAGATACTAACTCTATCTTGAGGCCACAAGTTACTATCTTGAGGCCACGAAATAGTATCTTTTGAGCCATGAGTTAGTATATTGAGGCCACAAGATAGTATCTTGAAAATCCTAGTATTCTCTAAATCCTCCTCCAAACCGCAAAACAATCAAATTACAGGTAACTAGCGGTGTTTCCTGCCACACGATTCCTGTGATGCAACGCGACAAACATAAACAATGACGTCACAAAAGATCCGCCTACGTATATGGGATCACTGTGAAAACCCTTTTTGGAAACTTTTTTGTTGTTGTTGTAACTTCACCTGCCTCAAACGCATGCCTCTTAAATATTATTTTATGTTGTATTTTGGCAGAATGCGGTAAGGTAATGTAACATTATTACCTTATCCCTTATTTTTGAACAAATCTCGACAACAAAGCATAGCTTCTAATTTAGCGAGTTGTGCATTTTTTGAGTAGTTGTTTTGTTGTGTTTGTAGTCACACCAACTCATGTTATCTATATTTACGTGACGTCAACACAACTGTATATAAATGTCAGGAGTGTGTCTACATATCTTTCAGACAAGAAAACGCTCTTTTCCGAGAGAAAATATCCATCTTGGAGAATCAGCCGAAAGTGAAGGGCCTCTCGTTCACCTCCTTCCTCATCCTCCCCTTCCAGCGAATCACACGGCTCAAGCTACTTGTTCAGGTGAGCGTCAGCCAATCAGACGTCTCGAATAAGCCAATCAAATAATCTGTCTAAGAAATCTGGCACTGTTTACAAATTTGAAACTCCACGAATATTGTAAATTGCTGTGAATGAATATCGATAGTTCATTTGTACATTGTTTATTGCACTCTAAAAAATGCTGGGTTGTTTTAACCCAACTTTGGGTCAAATATGGACTAACCCAGCCGTTGGGTTAAATTTTTACATTACAATTTTAACCCAACATTTCGGGTTTGTCCATATTTGACCCAAAATTGGATTAAAACAACCCAGCATTTTTTAGAGTGTGCTAATGCAGTTATCGAGCAGCGTGCTGGTAAATGTGATCTATATCAAAACGGCTTCTTTGTGTTCCAGAATATTCTGAAGAAGGTGGAGGAAAACTCTGACAGAGAAAAGACGGCCATATTGGCACATCAGGAGTTGGAAAGGGTAAGTGTGTTTTGATTTCAGGGTGTGGTAATGAGCCTTGTCATTATGTTTCATTGTCTCTGGACTTTCACCTGTCAAGCACGCCTTGCCCTGTTGTCCGCGTTACCATGGTTACCGCGCCACACCTCTCGTAGCCGCAGAAACGCCCTCAACATGACTTTAACAGCCGTGCGCTGGAATGATGCTAATTGTTTCCCTTTAAATATCTTAAAGCGATTATGGCTGGGATCATGTGATGTTGGAATTAAACTACTATTCAAGATCACAAACTCAAATGATTTGTTTTATAGTTATATATCCATGTGGGGTTTTGCTGTGGTTGTTTGGAAGTTCATCATCTCTGAATTAATTCACAACAATATGCTTTTGCAAAATACTTCACAACAAAAAGTGACCACTTGATATGTGCAAACACACAAACATGTGCAAAGGTTTCTGACTACCTTTAAGTGTTAAGGCTGCTGTCATTTGGTTTGTCGTCTAATCACATGGATCAGATATGAACCGAGACTCTCGAGCAGATATTATTCAATATAAACCTGCTGAATGTCCCAGAGGTCATCTGTGGTTTGTGCGTTTATAACGATTAGTTAAATCTTTGTAAGTAAACAGCTTATACTTGAACTCCTAGTTGGGGTGAAACTTGTAAGTGTTATTTAGTCAAACTTGTTCTTGTGTGTGGGAGTTTGTTATTTTAACAGTGATGAGAACATTTCAGAGGAAATAGTAAAACCTGATGAACTGGAGATGAAATCAGTTTAAAAATGGGCTAAATAATGGTTAGTTTTCGTATCGATCAATACCTGTTGTATTTAAGGTTAGGATGAGTATTTGGGTTAGTGTAGAGTACTTATAATTGGCTCAATTTAAAATAGAAGTGAATAGGAAATCCCCACAAATATATAAATGTACGTGTGTGTGTGTGTGTCATTCTCAGATTGTGAAGGAGTGCAATGAAGGTGTGAGAAAGATGAGTCGCACTGAGGAGCTGATCAGCATTGAGAAAACTCTTGAATTCAAGTCAAAGGTACACACAAAAGTCAAATGATTCATTGTGAAGATGTTGTGTTAATGTTCTGTTCACCCAAACATGCCATCAAATTAAATTGTTAGTTGACTAGATACTAAGTATCAAAAATAAAGATAAAAAACCTTTACAAGAGTAACACCACGCACTAAAATCCAAGTTTTCTGAAGCCAGAAAATGTTTATAAAGACTTTTATAAAGACTGTTTTCCAAAGATGGTTGACGCCTGCATACACGAAGTGGACTGTCTTTATAAAGTATATTCTTATTAAACTGTTATTAAAATGCTTCGGTTTGCATGTAGGGACCCACATTATGTTACTGTGTTAGTGCGGGGTTATTTTGAGCCTTGTTAGTGGTATTAAAGCTGTAGTTCACTAAAAAAACTTTTGCTGATAATTTACTCACCCCCATGTCATCCAATATGTCCATGTCTTTCTTTCTTCAGTCGAAAAGAAATTAAGGTTTTTGATGAAAACATTCCAGCATTTTCTGCATATAATGGACTTCATTGGGAACCAAACGGTTCAAGGTCCAAATGAGAGTTTCAGTGCAGCTTCAAAGGACTTTAAACGACACCAGGCGATGAATAAGGGTCTTATCTAGGACCCTTCGAGTCATGACTCGAAAAAAGATTTGTTCATTTTGAGTTTGAACAGGAGAGTCACCAAAGCACATCGCACAAGGCAAGTATTTGTGCTTATAAAACTTAAACTTTTTTATTTATTTTTGAAATGAGTGATCGTTTCACTAGATAAGACCCTTTTTTATCGTCTGGTGTCGTTTAAAGTCCGTTGAAGCCGCACTGAAACTCTCATTTGGACCTTGAACCGTTTGGTTCCCATTGAAGTCCATTATATGGAGAAAATCCTGGAATGTTTTCATCAAAAACCTTCATTTCTTTTCGACTGAAGAAAGAAAGACGTGCACATCTTGGATGACATGGGGGTGAGAAAATTATCAGCAAACGTTTTTTTGTTTTTTTAACGTGAACTACTCCTTTAAGTAGCGATTTCTTTTTACTTATTATATGCCCCCATATACCAGTGTTATAATCTTACAGTTTTTAGAGATTATCGTGAAAACAAATCACAGAGAACTAGGTTTGACTAGGTACCGATGTTTTATTAGACCAACGATTCATTTTGCGCCGGAGTTCTCCTTTAATAGAGAATTGGACCCTAAACTAAAGTGTGACCAAAAATTGTGTTAATTGTTGCAGGGGTCCTCGGTAAGAAGTGTTCACTCATGTCTTCATACAATAAGCCCATAACGAGCAGTGTGCTTCTCTTGTTTTCAGTCAGTGCCGGTGATTTCCCACTCTCGCTGGCTGCTGAAGAAGGGTGAGGTGCAGCAGATGTCTGGACCCAAGAGCACTCGGACAATGCGCAGCCGCAAGCTCTACCACCCCATTTACCTGTTCCTGTTCAATAACCTGCTGCTCATCACCAAACGCAGCTCCAGGTCCGTGTGACATCATCAGCTCAACCTCCTCCATCACCATCTCATCAGTCTATGAAATCCAGAGATTTGGATTTAGATACAACACAATTTACTGACACCAAAGGAGATGATATTTTACACAAATACGGCATCATTTGAAATATGCGGGAATAAACTCACAGATGTCCATTGATTTGTTGATATTAATTGTCAAAAGATGACAACTGAAATGCCTCAAAATGGCTAAATATTGTCTGATTTGCCCACATATGCATGTTTATTGGGTCTTCTATGCTTGTTTTTGCTGTTAATGTTTACTGCATGTGTGTGTCAGTGGAGAGAAGTACCAGGTCCTGGACTCGTGCACTCGCTCCATGCTGAGGACTGAAGACCTGGAGGACCAGGGTCAGATGCTGGCCTCGGTGTTCGTGTTGAAGCTGCTGGAGAACCAGGAGGACAGGGAAGTCAGCTACATGCTCAAGAGTGAAAGCATGTGAGAACAGTCCTGTGCACTTATCTCAAACAGTACTGCGTGTGTTTGGTTTGTGCACTAATGGCGCTCTGAATGTTTACAGAAGCGATAAACTGCGCTGGATATACGCTTTGACTCCAAACCGCCGTACGAGATTCCTCTCAACCAGCACTCACCAGCCAGGTACACCATTTACTGTATGCATGCCTGCGCTCCCTATGAGTCTTGGCGCTATGCCATGGGTTTATTAAGGAAACAGATAGCTTGCTGTTGGTTTAGATAAAATTTCAAACTGCTAAATGTTAAAAAGGAATTTCTAAGTCTGAAACGGGCATCTCTTCCATGTTTTTGTCCTATTAAGATGTTTCCATTTGTGTCTCTTCTAACTAGTTAGCTCCGTTCACAGCAAACTGTCATTGGCCCAAAACCTCCCGAAAATAGAGGCATTATTTAATTAAATATTTTATTTATTTGTTTACATTATTTTATATAAATAAATAATTTAACATATATAATGTGTGTTTTATTTAAAATATCAAATAAATAATATAATAATATTGTAGATAATATTTAATGATAATTTTGTAAAACAAATAATGCACAAATAATGTATTTTATTTATAATTATCTAAAATAATTAAATAATTTAATTTATAATCTAAAATGAAAAGTATAATAATAATTAATTTAATATATATATATAGTAAATCTAAATGATATTTACTTTATTATCTAAAATACTTAATATAATAATACAATATATTTCATGTTTAATATTATAAAATAGTGTAATATATATATACTGTATATATATACAGTATATATATATATAAGGACTGTGAAATGATTAATCGCATCCAAAATAAAAGTTTGTGTTTACATAATATATGTGTGTGTAGTGTGTATAATTATATTGTACACACATGCATATATATATTTAAGAAATATTTGCATGTATATACTTTACATATATTTATACAAAATTAATATTATACATAAATATAAATATTTGATATATTAAAATATATGCATATGTGTATGTATATATACAAAATAATTATAAACACATATATTATGTAAACACAATCTTTGATGCAATTAATTATTTCACACCCCTAATATATATATATATATATATACTGTATAAAATTACAAAATAATTAATGTAATAATAAATATGAAATATAATATTACATTTAAAATATCACATTAAATATATATATATTATAATAATTAAAAAATATGTTGTTTATAATATAAAATAATGTATACCATAATATAACATAGATTTTTATATATTTTAAAATAATGTAATAAAATAACATTTGTTCTTTTATTTGAATCTGTCGAGAGTTGAATGAGTGTGCTTGTTTGTATCTGTGTACGGTATGATTAATAGTTTTTGCTGGTGCTCGTCAGATTCTCCGCAGGTTCAGTGTATCCAGTCGTACTCCTCTCAGGAACCGGATGAGCTCTCTGTAGAAATGGCTGATGTGCTTCACATTCTGGAGTGTACAGATGATGGTAAGAAATCACAAACACACCCGGCGCCCCTGAATAAATCTGTCAATGTTTACGTATAGGTCTTACATAAAAAGACTGTCAATAAGCCATGCAGCTTCATCGGACCAGGTCTGCGTCTGTCGAGTCTGAACCTCAGCTGTCAGTCGCAAGAACTCGTCTCTCACAAGTTCCTTCCTGTCGTCTGTCCTCTTTCCCTCAGGCTGGATGTTTGGTGAAAGGTTGCACGATGGAGAAGAGAGGATGGTTCCCCACACGCGTGTGGAGAAGATCCTGAGCGAAGAAATTCGGGCTCAGAACCTCAAAGAGTGTCAGCGTATCCAGCAGGCTCAGGAAGTGGCGCAGGGGTCCCGGGCCGCCTCCAGGGGCGCCGGGCAGCCAAAAGCCCCCAGTACACTCCCACCTGGACTGACCTGTAGAAATGACATCACTTAACCACCACCATCCGTTCTCCTGATTCCTGACCCGGAAGTGACGTCTCCTCGATGTACGGTGGACTGATAGTCATTCATGTGTCCAGTGTTTTATTGAGTCCCGCGTCACACTGAGGACTCGACAGGTCGTGGAACAGATCTTGCACTATAAGCACTTGTGTTTTTGAATCGCTGCTTCCATACAGTCCCTGACGCGCTGTTAGCATGAAGGATTTCAACTTCCGCAATCACTAGCGGGTCGCGGACCACTTTCCTGACGTCGAAACGCATATGAGCTGAAGGAAAAAGCGCAAATGCTACGTCAGGACTTCTGTAAAGTCATAATGCTTCTCTTGAAAAGGAATGTATTAATGTGCATGGTCACACCTTTTACTGACAATACAGGTTTGTGTTTTTAACCTAACCTCTGAGGACGAAGAGGATGTACTGTATGTGCCTCTCATCCACTTGAAGAACAACAAAAAAAGCGAAAGAGAAAATGAACAAAGTTAATCAAATCTGGAGTTTTAAATGCAAAATGTCCTTAAACGTGAAACATGGAAGTAAAAAATGCTGATGAAGAACACTTCAGAGGCGGTTTTTGCACGTGCTGCAGGAAAGTGTGGGTATATATCACACACACACACTAACAATGTTTTTCCTAACAAACACACACACACACCACACACGAGAGTAATCTTGTTAAACCAGTCTAACACCATGCCCTAACCAGATGCGACATGG
>NW_024121166.1:15933139-15982131 GCF_016745375.1 Pimephales promelas | reverse complement strand
TTCCCTAGAGCAATATCATACTAAATAGCCTACTAATTATTTTACAACAATTCAGCCTATTTTTATCTTTAAGCAATATATAATAATAATTCGTTTAATGAAATGCTGCTATAAACTCATTTCTCATGCATAACCAATCTGCATTGCTAAACTTGATTCATAGGCCACCTGCTGGACAACAGGCTAAACTGCGCGTATATTTGTCAAAAATCTAGCGAAATATTAGGCTGTTTGTTAATATCATACTAGCATGCTGCTATTTCTGCATTGTGCCATCCAAAGTTTCTGTATGCAAATAAGGACCTAGTACTTAAAATAAGAATCTAGTAATGTATCCCACAATGCAATGTGTGTCATATAGGCTACTTGACCCTCCGTTTGAATTGTGCTAAAATAAATAAAATTTTAGTCACAAATGAGAGGGTTTTGTTTTTCAATAGTAGGCAATATGCCGTATTTGTGCTATACGCCAACATTCAGCCTCAGGCCATTGAACTAGGACACTTGCTGAAACTGAAATGTGGATTTATGCTAGTGTTATAAAGTATACTGTAACCATTTCTGATTCCTTGGCTGTTTCACTTTTGGTTCTGGACTGTGAAAGTGGTTGAATATGACTCTTCGTTCTATGTTAAGATCTATGAGAAACCGTCTAGCAGCTTCAATCTGGCAGACCACAGCTTAACAGAAACATGTTGTGTCTCAGGAGAAAATGAGTCTTTTACAATGGCACACCTCCCCAGACAAGCCGCATGATCTGAAGCCTTGTGTTACAGTTGTGAAAGTAGTGATGCATCAAGTTGTTAAAGCTTTAGTGGTTTGTTCAAATCAAGCAAGTAACATTACATTTTTTTAAATAATATTTCAGCAGTAAAGATGTGTGATAAGAATCAGAAGTGCGATTCAGGAATCTTTTGAATTGATTCTTTTCAATGAATTGGGAAATAATGACTCTTTTGAATCATTTCTTTTGACTCTTAACTCTTGAATGCTCTTATACACTCTTAAAAATAAAGGATCTGTATTGGCATCAATGGTCCCATGAAGGACCTTTAACATCCGTGGAACCTTTCCGTTGCACAAAAAGTTGTTTTATAGTGAATTTAAAAAAAAAAGTTATTTTAAGAACTGTTCACTGGAAGATACTTGGGGAACCAAAAAGGATTCTTCTATAGGAGGATCTTTGTTGACATCTTTGTACGCATGTGCGAGTGGTTGTGTGGTACGGAGCCCCCCTAGTCCCACTTTGGCAAAAAAAAAAAAAAAAAAGATACTATCTCGTGGCCTCAAGATAGTAACTCGTGGCCTCAAGGTAGTAACTCGTGGCCTCAAGATAGTAACTCGTGGCCTCAAGATAGTAACTCGTGGCCTCAAGATAGTAACTCGTGGCCTCAAGATAGTAACTCGTGGCCTCAAGATAGTAACTCGTGGCCTCAAGATAGTAACTCGTGGCCTCAAGATAGTAACTCGTGGCCTCAATATACTAACTCGTAGCCTCAAGATAGTAACTCATGGCCTTAAGATTGTAACTCGTGGCCTCAAGATAGTAACTCGTAGCCTCAAGATAGTAACTCGTGGCCTCAAGATACTAACTCGTGGCCTCAAGATACTAACTCGTGGCCTCAATATACTAACTCGTGGCCTCAAGATAGTAACTCCTGGCCTCAAGATAGTAACTTGTGGCCTCAAGATAGTAACTCCTGGCCTCAAGATAGTAACTCGTGTCCTCAAGATAGTAACTCGTGGCCTCAAGATACTATTGCGTGGCCTCAAGATACTAACTCTATCTTGAGGCCAGGAGTTACTATCTTGAGGCCACGATTTACTATCTTGAGGCCACGAGTTACTATCTTGAGGCCACGAGTTACTATCTTGAGGCCACGAGTTACTATCTTGAGGCCACGAGTTACTATCTTGAGGCCACGAGTTACTATCTTGAGGCCACGATTTACTATCTTGAGGCCACGAGTTACTATCTTGAGGCCACGAGTTACTATCTTGAGGCTACGAGTTAGTATCTTGAGGCTACGAGTTAGTATCTTGAGGCCACGAGTTAGTATCTTGAGGCCACAAGATAGTTAATTTATTTTTTTTGCCAAAGTGGGACTGGGAGGCTCCATAGTGTGGCAACAAAACAAACAGTATGGTGGGCTGTAAAGACGCGGCGAGCACTTTCAAGAGAGTTAGCGGGATAAATTAAAAAAAAAACTGTTTATCAGGCCCCCAACGAGCCGTACAATCGACCACACAGCAAGAGTGAACCATCCTCTTCTCTAAATCCTCCTCCAAACGCGCAAAACAATCAAATTACAGGTAACTAGCGGTGTTTCCTGCCACACGATTCCTGTGATGCAACGCGACAAACATAAACAATGACGTCACAAAAGATCCGCCTACGTATATGGGATCACTGTGAAAACCCTTTTTGGAAACTTTTTTGTTGTTGTTGTTGTAACTTCACCTGCCTCAAACGCATGCCTCTTAAATATTATTTTATGTTGTATTTTGGCAGAATGCGGTGAGGTAATGTAACATTATTACCTTATCCCTTATTTTTGAACAAATCTCGACAACAAAGCATAGCTTCTATTTTAGCATTTTTTGAGTAGTTGTTTTGTTGTGTTTGTAGTCACACCAACTCATGTTATCTATATTTACGTGACGTCAACACAACTGTACATAAATGTCAGGAGTGTGTCTACATATCTTTCAGACAAGAAAACGCTCTTTTCCGAGAGAAAATATCCATCTTGGAGAATCAGCCGAAAGTGAAGGGCCTCTCGTTCACCTCCTTCCTCATCCTCCCCTTCCAGCGAATCACACGGCTCAAGCTTCTTGTTCAGGTGAGCGTCAGCCAATCAGACGTCTCGAATAAGCCAATCAAATAATCTGTCTCAGAAATCTGGCACTGTTTACAAATTTGAAACTCCACGAATATTGTAAATTGCTGTGAATGAATATCGATAGTTCATTTGTACATTGTTTATTGCTAATGCAGTTATCGAGCAGCGTGTTGGTAAATGTGACCTATATCAAAACGGCTTCTTTGTGTTCCAGAATATTCTGAAGAAGGTGGAGGAAAATTCTGACAGAGAAAAGACGGCCATATTGGCACATCAGGAGTTGGAAAGGGTAAGTGTGTTTTGATTTCAGGGTGTGGTAATGAGCCTTGTCATTATGTTTCATTGTCTCTGGACTTTCACCTGTCAAGCACGCCTTGCCCTGTTGTCCGCGTTACCATGGTTACCGCGCCACACCTCTCGTAGCCGCAGAAACGCCCTCAACATGACTTTAACAGCCTGATGCTAATTGTTTCCCTTTAAATATCTTAAAGCGATTATGGCTGGGATCATGTGATGTTGGAATTAAACTACTATTCAAGATCACAAACTCAAATGATTTGTTTTATGGTTACTATCATATATCCATGTGGGGTTTTGCTGTGGTTGTTTGGAAGTTCATCATCTCTGAATTAATTCACAACAATTTGCTTTTGCAAAATACTTCACGACAAAAAGTGACCACTTGATATGATAAAATGGCATACAATAAATAGAAATACAACATGTGCAAAGGTTTCTGACTACCTTTAAGTTTTAAGGCTGCTGTCATTTGGTTTGTCGTCTAATCACATGGATCAGATATGAACCGAGTCTCTCGAGCAGATATTATTCAATATAAACCTGCTGAATGTCCCAGAGGTCATCTGTGGTTTGTGCGTTTATAAAGATTAGTTAAATCTTTGTAAGTAAACAGCTTATACTTGAACTCCTAGTTGGGGTGAAACTTGTAAGTGTTATTTAGTCAAACTTGTTCTTGTGTGTGGGAGTTTGTTATTTTAACAGTGATGAGAACATTTCAGAGGAAATAGTAAAACCTGATGAACTGGAGATGAAATCAGTTTAAAAATGGGCTAAATAATGGTTAGTTTTCGTATCGATCAATACCTGTTGTATTTAAGGTTAGGATGAGTATTTGGGTTAGTGTAGAGTACTTATAATTGGCTCAATTTAAAATAGAAGTGAATAGGAAATCCCCACAAATATATAAATGTACGTGTGTGTGTGTGTGTCATTCTCAGATTGTGAAGGAGTGCAATGAAGGTGTGAGAAAGATGAGTCGCACTGAGGAGCTGATCAGCATTGAGAAAACTCTTGAATTCAAGTCAAAGGTACACACAAAAGTCAAATGATTCATTGTGAAGATGTTGTGTCAAAGTTCTGTTCACCCAAACATGCCATCAAATTAAATGTTGACTAGATACTAAGTATCAAAAATAAAGATAAAAAACCTTTACAAGAGTAACACCACGCACTAAAATCCAAGTTTTCTGAAGCCAGAAAATGTTTATAAAGACTTTTATAAAGACTGTTTTCCAAAGATGGTTGCCGCCTGTATACACGAAGTGGACTGTCTTTATAAAGTATCTTCTTTTTAAACTGTTATTAAAATGCTTCGGTTTGCATGTAGGGACCCTCATTATGTTACTGTGTTAGTGTGGGGCTATTTTGAGCCTTGTTAGTGGTATTAAAGCTGTAGTTCACTAAAAAAACTTTTGCTGATAATTTACTCACCCCCATGTCATCCAATATGTCCAAGTCTTTCTTTCTTCAGTCGAAAAGAGATTAAGGTTTTTGATGAAAACATTCTAGGATTTTCTCCATATAATGGACTTCAATGGGAACCAAAGGGTTCAAGGTCCAAATGAGAGTTTTAGTGCAGCTTCAAAGGACTTTAAACAACACCAGATGATGATTAAGGGTCTTATCTAGGACCCTTCGAGTCATGACTCAAAAAAAGATTTGTTCATTTTGATGAACGAGTTTGAACAGGAGAGTCACCAAAGCACATCGCACAAGGCGAGTATTTGTGCTTATAAAACTGAAACTTTTTTATTTATTTTTGAAATGAGTGATCGTTTCGCTAGATAAGACCCTTATTCATCGTCTGGTGTTGTTTAAAGCCCTTTGAAGTTGCACTCATTTGGACCTTGAACCGTTTGGTTCCCAGTGAAGTCCATTATATGGAGAAAATCCTGGAATGTTTTCATCAAAAACCTTAATTTCTTTTCGACTGAAGAAAGAAAGACATGGACATCTTGGATGACATGGGGGTGAGTAAATTATCAGCAAAAGTTTTTTTTTTTTTGAAGTGAACTACTCCTTTAAGTAGCGATTTCTTTTTACTTATTATATGCCCCCCATATACTAGCGTTATAATCTTACAGTTTTTAGAGATCAAACTCATTCGATAATCGTGAAAACAAATCACAGAGAACTAGGTTTGACTATGTTTTATTAGACCAAAGATTCATTTTGCGCCGGAGTTCTCCTTTAATAGAGAAATGGACCCTAAACTAAAGTGTGACCATAAATTCTGTTAATTGTTGCAGGAGTCCTTGGTAAGAAGTGTTCACTCATGTCTTCATAAGCCCATAACGAGCAGTGTGCTTCTCTTGTTTTCAGTCAGTGCCGGTGATTTCTCACTCTCGCTGGCTGCTGAAGAAGGGTGAGGTGCAGCAGATGTCTGGACCCAAGAGCACTCGGACAATGCGCAGCCGCAAGCTCTACCACCCCATTTACCTGTTCCTGTTCAATAACCTGCTGCTCATCACCAAACGCAGCTCCAGGTCCGTGTGACGTCATCAGCTCAACCTCCTCCATCACCATCTCATCAGTCTATGAAATCCAGAGATTTGGATTTAGATACAACACAATTTACTGACACCAAAGGAGATGATATTTTACACAAATACGGCATCATTTGAAATACGCGGGAATAAACTCACAGATGTCCATTGATTTGTTGATATTAATTGTCCAAAGATGACAACTGAAATGCCTCAAAATGGCTAAATATTGTCTGATTTGCCCACATATGCATGTTTATTAGGTCTTCTATGTTTGTTTTTGCTGTTAATGTTTACTGCATGTGTGTGTCAGTGGAGAGAAGTACCAGGTCCTGGACTCGTGCACTCGCTCCATGCTGAGGACTGAAGACCTGGAGGACCAGGGTCAGATGCTGGCCTCGGTGTTCGTGTTGAAGCTGCTGGAGAACCAGGAGGACAGGGAAGTCAGCTACATGCTCAAGAGTGAAAGCATGTGAGAACACAGTCCTGTGCACTTATCTCAAACAGTACTGCGTGTGTTTGGTTTGTGCACTAATGGCGCTCTGAATGTTTACAGAAGCGATAAACTGCGCTGGATATACGCTTTGACTCCAAACCGCCGTACGAGATTCCTCTCAACCAGCACTCACCAGCCAGGTACAGCATTTACTGTATGCATGCCTGCGCTCCCTATGAGTCTTGGCGCTATGCCATGGGTTTATTAAGGAAACAGATAGCTTGCTGTTGGTTTAGATAAAAGTTCAAGCTGCTAAATGTTAAAAAGGAATTTCTAAGTCTGAAACGGGCATCTCTTCCATGTTTTTGTCCTATTAAGATGTTTCCATTTGTGTCTCTTCTAACTAGTTAGCTCCGTTCACAGCAAACTGTCATTGGCCCAAAACCTCCCGAAAATAGAGGCATTATTTAATTAAATATTTTATTTATTTGTTTACATTATTTTATATAAATAAATAATTTAACATATATAATGTGTGTTTTATTTAAAATATCAAATAAATAATATAATAATATTGTAGATAATATTTAATGATAATTTTGTAAAACAAATAATGCACAAATAATGTATTTTATTTATAATTATCTAAAATAATTAAATAATTTAATTTATAATCTAAAATGAAAAGAATAATAATAATTAATTTAATATATATATATATAGTAAATCTAAATGATATTTACTTTATTATCTAAAATACTTAATATAATAATACAATATATTTCATGTTTAATATTATAAAATAGTGTAATATATATATACTGTATATATATATACAGTATATATATATATATATATATATAAGGACTGTGAAATGATTAATCGCATCCAAAATAAAAGTTTGTGTTTACATAATATATGTGTGTGTAGTGTGTATAATTATATTGTACACACATGCATGTATATATTTAAGAAATATTTGCATGTATATACTTTACATATATTTATACAAAATTAATATTATACATAAATATAAATATTTGATATATTAAAATATATGCATATGTATATATACAAAATAATTATAAACACATATATTATGTAAACACAATCTTTGATGCAATTAATTATTTCACAGCCCTAATATATATATATATATATATACTGTATAAAATTACAAAATAATTAATGTAATAATAAATATGAAATATAATATTACATTTAAAATATCACATTAAATATATATATATTATAATAATTAAAAAATATGTTGTTTATAATATAAAATAATGTATACCATAATATAACATAGATTTTTATATATTTTAAAATAATGTAATAAAATAACATTTGTTCTTTTATTTGAATCTGTCGAGAGTTGAATGAGTGTGCTTGTTTGTATCTGTGTACGGTATGATTAATAGTTTTTGCTGGTGCTCGTCAGATTCTCCGCAGGTTCAGTGTATCCAGTCGTACTCCTCTCAGGAACCGGATGAGCTCTCTGTAGAAATGGCTGATGTGCTTCACATTCTGGAGTGTACAGATGATGGTAAGAAATCACAAACACACCCGGCGCCCTGAATAAATCTGTCAATGTTTACGTATAGGTCTTACATAAAAGACTGTCAATAAGCCATGCAGCTTCATCGGACCAGGTCTGCGTCTGTCGAGTCTGAACCTCAGCTGTCAGTCGCAAGAACTCGTCTCTCACAAGTTCCTTCCTGTCGTCTGTCCTCTTTCCCTCAGGCTGGATGTTTGGTGAAAGGTTGCACGATGGAGAGAGAGGATGGTTCCCCACACGCGTGGTGGAGAAGATCCTGAGCGAAGAAATTCGGGCTCAGAACCTCAAAGAGTGTCAGCGTATCCAGCAGGCTCAGGAAGTGGCGCAGGGGTCCCGGGCCGCCTCCAGGGGGCGCCGGGCAGCCAAAAGCCCCCAGTACACTCCCACCTGGACTGACCTGTAGAAATGACATCACTTAACCACCACCATCCGTTCTCCTGATTCCTGACCCGGAAGTGACGTCTCCTCGATGTACGGTGGACTGATAGTCATTCATGTGTCCAGTGTTTTATTGAGTCCCGGCGTCACACTGAGGACTCGACAGGGTCGTGGAACAGATCTTGCACTATAAGCACTTGTGTTTTTGAATCGCTGCTTCCATACAGTCCTGACGCGCTGTTAGCATGAAGGATTTCAACTTCCGCAATCACTAGCGGGTCGCGGGACCACTTTCCTGACGTCGAAACGCATATGAGCTGAAGGAAAAAGCGCAAATGCTACGTCAGGACTTCTGTAAAGTCATAATGCTTCTCTTGAAAAGGAATGTATTAATGTGCATGGTCACACCTTTTACTGACAATACAGGTTTGTGTTTTTAACCTAACCTCTGAGGACGAAGAGGATGTACTGTATGTGCCTCTCATCCACTTGAAGAACAACAAAAAAAGCGAAAGAGAAAATGAACAAAGTTAATCAAATCTGGAGTTTTAAATGCAAAATGTCCTTAAACGTGAAACATGGAAGTAAAAAATGCTGATGAAGAACACTTCAGAGGCGGTTTTTGCACGTGCTGCAGGAAAGTGTGGGTATAATCACACACACACACTAAACAATGTTTTTCCTAAGCAAACACACCACACACACACACACGAGAGTAATCTTGTTAAACCAGTCTAACACCATGCCCTAACCAGATGCGACATGGGAAAGTTTCAGCAACATTTGTTCACACTGAAAGCGAAAATGCTCAGTGACGTCACGTGACACAGTGATGTTTAATATCAACCAATTTTTAATACACACATTACTCAAGTCTTGTTATAGAGTTAAAAAAGACGATCCCCTGTTTGTCTACTTTTGAATGCACAACTAGTTAAAAATATATATATATATATTGCAACGTCATCCACAATTATCAAGAGTCAGTGCGCTACAGTATCATTTTATTTCTGAAGACCTTTTTTTAGATATCGGGCTTTGGTCCACAAATCAAAGGCTGCATTCAAAATCGCATATAGAATGCCGAATTCCCGATATTCATAAAAATGTAGACAAAAAGTACCTGGATGACCTACTACTTACGGAGATATTCTGCATGTGCATATGAACATAGATATCCATAATAAAGGCTAGATGTCTCGTCTGCGCTGCTGGCCAGTGGGGGTCGACGTCCGCGCCTGGCGGCCATCTTGCTCGCTCATTGTGTTTTAAAAGGTTAGTTCACCCAAAAATGAAAATTCTGTCAGTATTTACTCACCCTCATGTTGTTCCAAACCTCTATGTGTTTATTTGTTCTGCTGAACACAAAGGAAGATATTTGGAAGAATGTTTTAATCAAGCAGATCTCATTCCCCATTGACTACCATAGTATCCTACTATGGTAGTCAATGGGGAATGAGATCTGTTTCATTAACACATTCTTCCAAATATCTTCCTTTGTGTTCAGCAGAACAAATAAACACATAGAGGTTTGGAACAACATGAGGGTGAGTAAATACTGACAGAATTTTCATTTTTGGGTGAACTAACCCTTTAATGGTGCATGTACTTTTTAAATAACCATAACTTGCTCAATTTTCTACCGATTTTCAAACGGTTTGGTTTCTTATAAACGTCAGAGATGTAGTTATGACACTGCGTACTTATGAATAATAAGTGTATAAATAAATAATCATCCATAATTATAGCCACGTTAATAACGTTTGTAAGAACCCAAACCGTTTGTAAATCCGTCAAGATTTCAACGAGATGTACGTGCTGATCACTCATCTTTCATCAGCTTGCCTGTGACAAGATGGCCGCCGGTGATGACGATAGAAACTCCGCCGTTATTGTGGATATCTATGCATACGATGGACACTTTACTATCCCATGAGGCCACAGAAGAGGATTTGTGAATAGAGTGCTGAAACATCACTTTGTAGGACAACTCGGAAGCTAGCAGCGCATGGTTTCCCTCGATCGAAAAGCTATGCATTTTCCCCATAGACTTTTATAAAATCGCAAAAAATAAGATCTGTGATCAACAAAAAGTTGTGACCCTTACACGTTTTGTCTATCAAGATCATCTTTACAAGTTAATCCAAAAAGTATGCATTTTGAAGCCAATATAAAGATTTTTAAAAAACACAATCAGACACAATACAGTTTAAAAAACCACAAGCAGGTTATAACTGTGTGTTTTATGTCATAGATCAAAACGTGAAAATATTTAGAGGCTTTGTTCGCCACAGACCTCATTTCAGGCGATTTAGCAAAAACCCATTCAAAAATACCATAGACTTTAGAGCGAGGGAACCGGAAGTGCTAAAATGCTAACTCACTTCCGCGTTTGGCCTACAGAGTGACGTCGTAACTTCTGGGTCACATGATAATGACAACACGGTAAAGTACGTCCAGATGACATTCACACTGTATAAAATGGACTATTTTAGCGGTCGCAAAGTAATTACTTATTCAAAATAAGTACCTACTTGATTGAGGATGCGATTTTGGACACATTCCTTATGAAAATAATATAAATTTAGCAAATATGCTATCAAGATGGCTGCCAAGTGAGCTGACTTTCTTTAAAGGGATAGTTCACACACATATTAAAATTTTCATCCACACGTCGTTTCAAACCTACAAAAATTTGTATTTGTAAATCCCGAAACGAGATTTAAAGCACTGTTTTTTTCCGCCAGTATGATGCTTGTTATAGCTAGTGAGGGCAAAGACATTATTTTGGGTTGTATAATTGCTTTTGTCGCCTTATTACGTCGCATCTGGTTTGGACACAGTTTAACAATCTTTTTCAAGAGAGAATGTAACTTCCATGAGAGATGAATCTTGCTGCTCTGCTGGAGTAGACGTGTTTATAAGTTGTGTGCATGTTCAAATGAAAACATGTGGTCAAGAGATATTGCCAAATAATTGTCCCATTTCATATTGTAAAAAGATAATTTATTGTTAATGAAAATACATCTTGAATGTTGAGACCTTGTCACCCTTTGAATGTTGAGACCTTGTCACCCTTTCTCAACTCATCTAATAAATGACAAACACCCACTTTGTGTCTTTCTTGGATGTTTTTTTTTCTCTTGATTTTATCCATCAAGAATTCTTTGAATGATGAAGTTTCTCAATTGTTGTGATGGTATCCTAAAAGGCATGTTGTTTTAGAGACGTTATAGTTGTATATTAGAATATTCTTGTAAAGAAGAATTTATAAGAAAGTTTTTAATGTAATGTGTTTGTTCACAACGTATAACCAGGAATGTGTTCATGTTGATTTTAATAGGATTGCAAACTTATTACTATAGTCTTATAGTTTCACCCCACAAGCTGTTTCCTGGAGCTGAGGCTTTGCAGAAAACACCAGCTGCAGAAACAACAACACCACTTCCTCTTTCCCAGCTCTTCAAACACATCTTTTACTCTGAAAGACATTGTCAAGAGCTCATTTATTATCCAAGGAGAATTTAGGATGGAGTGGTCTTGAAATGTGAGCATCAGCCTGAGACCCTATAAAAATATACAGCACTATTTCACTTTCGCAATCTATATTGAAATCGATGGATTCCATACGTCCGTCTAATAAACTGTATAGAAATCTAAATTTTATAGCATTAAAAAAAAGTTTCTACACTGTAAAAAAAATATTTTCAAGATTTGTTATCACAACAAATTTTCTTTTGTCAAATCAACTTTATAATAATTTATTTAGTTGAGATAACTTATTATTTTGAGTTTCTGATGATTCAATTCATCTCCATCGTTGAACTAACTCACTTTTTCCAGTTCAATCAACTTAAAATTTTAAGGCAAGCAGGTTACTTACTTTTATAAGTTAAACCAACAACATTTTTACAGTGTATTATTTTGATCTTTGTGTTACTGTAATATTCACACTTTTTTGAGATGGTTCTGCAGAACTTGAAATCCACAGGGAGGAGTCGGATCCAGATCCAACTCCTCCCACCTTACATACACCTAAACCTACCCAACTCCGCCCCCTGATCCATAAACCCACCCCTAATCCCTAAACCCAACCCTAATCCTCCCCGTGGATCTCATGTACTGCATTGAGGTGCTGCTACTGACTTTTTTTGGCTTGAGAAAAAAATTGAGATGCTCTTCTGACATCTAGCGGTGAGAGAATGTAAATGCAGCTGTGAGTTTTGTGCAATCCGTGGCAATTAGCCTACAGTTTTTCTCAGATTAGAAAGGAAATTCTCAAAACTACTTGTTCGACAACCACGACATCATCTAACTTAGTCAGCTGTGCACATCATAAAAGCAGTTTACAATTCTTTTAAACAAGTTGCGATTGCTTTGGTATAGCCTACGTTCATGCAATTGATTGTAAGGCAGGCTATAATTGTTTCATTATCAGTTGCTAATGCCTTGTTGCTCGAGTTCTCTGTGCAATCCTCTTACCCCTCAAAACATCTAGTCATAAGTTCGCCGTATAAGTCATTAAAAAAAAAAAAAAAAAAAAAAAAAAAAAACCTTGCATCACTAGGCTATATAATAAGTGTCGGCTATTTGTAAAAACATTTGGTAGCCTAACTATGAAGTTTATAGTGACAGCGTGGTGCAGTAATTGGTAGGCGGATAACGTCACTGCTTTAAAATGTACAATTTAAATTTAATTATTGTGGTTTTATTACGATCTTGATTCAATTGGAAACATATTGCCTATATCTATAGATAGGCTACAGTAGATGTTAATTTTTCTTAAGAGAGAAAATCGCACATGCTATAAAAAGTGTGGTGGTGTGAGCGTGTGCGAATTTGTGAAAAAATGGTCAATAAACGTCTGGATTATACGTGTGAATAAACGTGTGTAAACGTCTAAATATTATTCTAATACTTAGGGTAAATTATATCATCTGTAGGCTACTATTGTTCCTTTTTAATTTGGGATATGATCATCATAACAACACACTCTGTTTTCATGTTTCTGAGGGTTTACAACAATCACTATTAGTAATAATATAATCCAGAAGTTTTCTTCCGCGTAGCCTACGTTATACTGGCGTTTTCTCAAGCGTACGTTATCACCTATGGTTATCACAAGTCATTGGTCACGACAAGGTACGTGACACGATCGACACGACGATAGCTTAATTTGCAAAGAAATGGTTTTCTTTTTTTAAACTTTGCATCTGAATAACATTAGCTGTATTGCCAGCTAAAAATAAGAAATAAGCTCTGCTGAAACAAACAAAAGTGTCGGGTATAACGCGGCTTTTACTCTTAATTCCCGATTGATCAAACGTTTGTTTTCAATTGATCGGGTATTGTAATACATTTAAATGTGTTAATTTGCTACACTACTTCTGTCTCATTTTTTGATACAGTTTTTTACTTGTTACCCTAACCTCAACCCTAAAAAAGCTAAACTCATTGAAAAGCAACATTTTCTAGAGTTTATGTACACTGTCTAATTTACAATAACAAATATTACAGCAATAATTATTTTCGCAGTAAATGGCAGGGGGCGATAACTCCCCTCAATCGTCCGCAGAGAGCGCAGAAGAAGAGCTCGACACGGAAGCGCTTCAAGCGGAAGTGGTTTTTTTCTCGGCCCTCGTGTCGATCTTCCTTTCCGCCTGCTCGAGTGCGCCATACACACACACGCTGCGAAGGTAACGACGAAAAACTGATTTTAAACCCTTTATACCCTTTCCATCCACATCAATATATACTCATCTGGTGTTTAACAGAATCATGTTCATATTTTGACTCGTATATGTCAAGTAGCTCATCCAAAACGGTGATTTTGTGCGTCTTCTGTGAGCGGTACATGAGCCCGCTGTCTCTCCCTTAGAAAAGACCGAGGGAGAACCCGCACATCTGAATTATGACATTGTGTTTGTTCTATTACACAAAGTGTCAAATTTGGATAAATCACGTTAACTGTATTATTGGGTTACGCCGTAAAGTCACTGATTGAGAGTACATTTATGCTGTGTAACGTTATCTTTCTTCGGTTGGGATCATATTCACTAACGTTATCTATATGGAGACTTGCTATCGTGATTATCTTTCTTTTAACTTCCAAGTTCCATAACGTTGTATTTGTTTAAATGGAATATTACATTATGTAACTTATTGTATTAATTAAAATTCCCTGCACTTTTTCTGTGTGGCACACCCGTATTTTTTTTAAATAGAATTGCGTTATTATGACATTTAACTTTGTTATTTTTGTTGAATTCAGCTTCCTTTTTCTCCCTCAATTCATAAAGGATTATTTTGCTACGTCTATGATTTATAAGGGTTGGTCTGTGTGTTGTGGACACCCTTGTGTACATAAACATGTGCTTATTCTCATTTGATTGTAAAGATGGCTGAAGATTGGGAGGCTGCACCAGCTGTTGCTGAGACACCAGAGATCAAACTCTTTGGCAAATGGAGCACAGATGATGTCCAGATCAATGACATCTCCCTGCAGGTGTGTTGGACACTTTCACACAGCTGGACATAACATTACATGGTTTTGTAAGGATTGCATATTTGTTTTTTATTTGCCATTAACCCTGTTGTCTTGCATATGAAATCGTAAATGTATTAGACAAAAAATCCTTTTTGTTTAGCATTGTACGAAAGGATTTTATGGCATACAGAATTAAAAGCGAGTATGGATCTTAAACTCTGGGAGGAATAACGCATTCAGAGGACCAAACTGGCCACAAAAATATACAATTTGTTGCCGAAGTTATTTGTATGGGCAAAAAGCAGGATGCAATTCTGATTGATTGATTGATAGATAAGATTTTGTTATTACAGACTATTTAATGTATAAAAACATCAGTTGTCATTCTATATCTGTCAATATGTCTTGGTAAGATTTTAAAATGCTTTATGATGCAAAGCAATGTAGTTTTAAATGTGGACAAAACATAAAACAATGCATTACGAGAGTGACTTACAAAATGTCTTAATATTTTTAACATGATTTAAAAATTGTTTATATGAATCAAGTAAATCAAAGTGGCTTCAGTCCTTTATATGTTGAAATATTAATAACAATATGAAAGTTGTTATTAGTTTACTATATGAAAAATCTTTAAGTATTTCACAGCAAAAATATCACTCAACGCATGTCTCTCTCTCTATAGGATTACATTGCCGTGAAGGAGAAATATGCCAAATACCTCCCCCATTCCAGCGGCAGATACGCAGCCAAGCGTTTCCGCAAGGCTCAGTGTCCCATTGTGGAGCGCGTCACTAACTCCATGATGATGCACGGACGCAACAACGGCAAGAAACTCCTGACCGTCCGCATCGTGAAACACGCCTTTGAGATCATCCACCTGCTCACTGGCGAGGTCAGACCATATTACACACTTATTCATGCTTAGTTGCCTTGTTTTGTCATTGCAAAAATATACGGCCTGTTTAAATATATTCCAGAATGAACATTTGGTAATTGTTTTTTTAGATCTTAATATTCTGTATTAGTAATTTGACCATTTCTATTTCGTTTCCAGAATCCTCTGCAGATTCTGGTGAACGCCATCATCAACAGCGGCCCTCGTGAAGACTCCACTCGTATCGGACGTGCTGGAACCGTGAGGAGACAGGCTGTTGACGTGTCTCCCCTGCGCAGGGTCAATCAGGTCTGATTTTATTGAAGTGTCGTTTTGAGGGAACTTTCTAAATGTCTCTATCTGGCTATTTATAGTTTCTTTAGAGGCCGTTTACACGACATGGGAAGCTTTGTGTTTTCGGTCGTTTATTCTTAATGTTTTGGTGGCTAGAATATGCAAACGTTTTTGAAAATGGTGCACAAATCAATTTTTGTGGATACATATATAGCATTTACTATAAATCATTTGGTTATTGGTTAACTAATTTATTTTTGTAGTGATGTACACTTTAAAATTGTTCCTAAAGGGTGTTTTCACACTAATGCATTGAATATGGTGAATAACTGTTTTTAGTTCCCCAAAGAACTGTTCAGTGAACAGTTCTTAAAGTAACCCCTTTTTTTCTTTGTGTGAAGAACATTGTATTAATTTAAAGAACTTTTTGTGTGTAAAGGTTCCATGGATGTTAAATGTTTTTCATAGAACGATATAATATGCCAATAAACAAACTTGTTTAAGAGTGCATATCAGTGACACCAGGAATGAAGTTATTTTAAGGTTAAAAATGAGTTGCATATTGACTTTTAAGGGACTTGTCATAAGTTAGGATGCTTTTGGTAACTCAAGCCACTTCATTAGGCCTTTGCGATTTGGTCGTTCTCAGAAGTGGCTGGTGAAGATATGGCCCGTATGTGAAAGTGGTCACTTATTGTCTGTTGGTGTTATGATTTTAGGCCATCTGGCTGCTCTGCACTGGTGCAAGAGAAGCTGCTTTCAGGAACATCAAGACTATCGCAGAGTGTCTTGCTGATGAGCTCATCAACGCCGCCAAGGTGAGAGACACTGATTGGAGTTAATGTACAGTGTGACGGTTAATGTATGAATCTTGTTGTTTTTAAATTTGTTCTTCTATTACAATGTTGTTTTTCTGTTTGTATTGCAGGGTTCATCCAACTCTTATGCCATCAAGAAGAAAGATGAGCTGGAGAGAGTGGCCAAATCTAACCGCTAATCTCCATGTAGAACTTTGGATTACAATAAAAGAAGTGAAATGTATTCATGTCTGGTTTTTATTTCTCTTCTTATATGATGCAGTGCTGATATCTCTTGTATTTAGAGTCGGGTGAACGAGGATGATAAAAGGTAAATGTGTGATCTACCTCAACCCCCCCACCAAGTAATGTGAGTCAATGCTCCTTGTGTTATTTAGCAGTTTCTTTGTCTAAAATGAATGACAACAGATTGGCTGTAACATTTCATATCTTGTTTTACTTGCACTGCTTTAAGTTTCTGAACTAAGCTGCCTTGAGAGAGCACTTAATTAAGTAGGTTTATATAAAACTGAATCCTACAATCACAAGACCCGCAGTCATTTGACATTCCATCCTCTACCCTGCACGCCTTTCATTAACAAATATATTCTGTAATTAAATCAGTGCTGCTGCTTCAACTTAGCCAGAAAAGGCATCAGATTGTATCCTCAAGATCTGAAAGTCCTCTTGCTGCATGCTGAAATGAAGCCAGCTGTTTTGAAGATCTGTTGTATTTATGTTAGTATTAACTTCTGTCTGCCTGCAAGTTTGGGATTGGCTGGCATTAAACGTCCAAATAGGAAGAACTTCAGTTGACAATGTAATATTTTTGATGTTGAACCCACATTGATTCTGTACATTAACAAATAGTGAATGGATTGAAAGCTTTCATAAACTAAATGAGGTGAATCCAACACTAAATCAAGGAGTTAATAATTATTATTTTAAAAAAATATATGGCATCGCTTATGGCATTTGGAGAACTCTGCCAGTGATGCTTCAGCAAACTGCTGTAGCCTGAATTGAATTATGTTCAAGGGTGGAGTCGCATTTTGATGTTAAAAGGGAAGGGTAAGAGGAAAAGATGATAATGTAAAATCTGGACCATTCTGACCTGTAAAAGGATTACGCTGTAGACTGAGACAATCTAAATATGTCTCAACAATTTAGACACATCCTCTTCTTTTGTCTTCTCCCGTCTGTGGGTAAGTTAAAGTAATCGGTTATGCGATGCCATCATTTGTTGTAATAGTTTTTCACTTCCATAAGCTTTATCTCTTCATATAGCTCTAATTTACTGTTTTTATTATATAGCTCTTAAAAAGTTTATGTAAATGTCAAGTAATTTTTAGGAATAGGCCTAGTTAGTGACTGTGCTTTAAAGTTTAGGGTGCACTTTAATCCTTTAACCCTCTTGTACTATATATTTGTATTTTATATAAAATATATATTTTGCAAAATAGTTTTTACTCTAAAATTACTATAAAATCAAAGTCATAAATCTTATCAAGTTATGTTCCAAATTTGAAGTTGATATCACAAAAATGTTAAATGTAAGTTCCCACGAGATTGTATTTAGGCGTAGTGCCAAAAATAGCCACCGGGTGCGATTGAATTCCATTGAATTTAGTTGTATACATTCTGCCCTAATGCTTTTTTTTTCTACAATGCATTAAGAAAATAAAAAGCTTCTAATTTAATTCAATTGTGTCTTTGCATAGCATCTTCTACACATTTTGCTAATATATTTCTTTTCTTTCAGTTCCTCTCTTCTGTTATACATGTGTATTTCCTTCCATCTCACCCCTGGACTGTCTGAAGTTCCCCACCAGCTGTTCGCCGGGTCAGCTCTGTCTTTCTAGCAAAGCTGTAGGAAAGCGAGGTATGTACATGTGTCATGAATGCTGTTCAGTCCAGGGGCGATTCTAGGATTTTTTCAACTGGGGGGCACAAGAGGGGCCACAATTATTACAGAGGGGCCATTCTTATGTTGTGTATTTATGTAGAACTGTAGATATCCAAATCATTTCAAGTTCAGTAAGCTTTAAAATCAGCAATAAACAGTGATACCCTGTTATCTTTTAATAGCAGTTATTTACTGCTCTAAATCAAAACAATAAAATACAATTTATATTAACTTTTCACTTTACAAAAGTGATAGAAAAACTGTAATAAATAAAATAATCCAATGAATTAGTGTCCAACTCACAAATAATAATAGAACAGCCTTATTTATATAAATGCATAATTATATTAATCATTCATATAATAAATACACAATTAATGAATTCATAAAACTGTAATAAAATTGTATACATCTTTTTCCCCACATCCTATTCAATTTGCATTTCAGCCGTTGCAGTAAATTTGCATTGATGAATAGACCAAATCTGCTTATTTCGAGGAAGGCTAATTAGTCTTGAGCATATTGATTGTAAAATATCACATATAATACTTTGTTAGATAGCTACTTTTTCAAAAAGGTATGATTAAGTTTAATGTAATATATGTGGATCATAGAAACAGTGACGTATTAATTATTTATTTTGCTATTTAATCATGCATTTTTATTTAATTATCTTTTTTATATTTTTTTATTTGAGAATGTTTCTGGATGCAGGGATTAAATTAAAAATTCTTTTGACTGATTTTTTTTTTTTTTTCAGGCCAAGTCATATTCCTGTAACTTTATTTAAATAGTCGAGACCAATAGCGTTTTAAGGAGAGATGTTTTAAACCGATCTAATATTGCCAGTTTGCGTAATTTAAAAGCTATTTTAATTTATGAAAAACAATTACTTATCTTGACAAATAGGCCTAATCAACCATCTACATAACTTTTCAGTGCATGTTTTTATTTATCTTATAAGACCAAACAATGCTAACTGGCTGAGGGAAAAGTGAAGTTTCATAACTTTATATATTTAACTTTTAGGCTATTTAACTTTAACTTTGTATCCCATTAGAGAGCTGACTTATGTTTAACTGAATTGTTTACTTGTTTTCTCATTGTATAGCTTATTATAGCCTACCTATTAGGCTACTTATACTTTTGAATGGGATATTATCATTAAAACTGACATTTAACAAAAGAGACATGGTTGTGTAATTTTATATATTCTAAAATATATAAAATATTCTTTATATGTGTATGTTTTTACTATACATTCTCTTCACTGTGTGTAATACAACAAAACGATACAACCCTGTCTGTTTGTTAAATGTCAGTTTTAATGATCAATAATGTTTCACATTTTTAAAATGAAAATAAAAAGAAGCAGGGTTGTGTTTTATATTTCGTGTTATAAATATATGCAGTGAAGATAGTCAATGTGAGTTAAGGTTACCTGAACCACATTTTTGTGGCCATTAATCTGTTCATGATAATGTCCATTTATAAATGAAATGAGGCAGAGTGCTGTTTTATATGTATTTCGTTTTATTGTTGATGAAAAGAAGCAAAGTTGTGTTTTATACCATATAAGAGATAACCGGAGTAGCCGCATGCTGAGTGACGCGATCAAGAACGCGCTATTCCATTGGCAGAATGACCGGACTCGCGTCCTCTCGTCCTCGGGAGTTCGTTCTCCGAAGTTTGCGTTCTTGGTATTGAGAAACGACCAATATTGACCCGCGTTCTGTTTTCTATCATACGACCGCAGCAAACGAGCAGTAGCCTGACATGTACTTCTCAAAATCTAAGACTAATTGAGTGAACATGGAGCAGTTATTCCTTGAGCGGGAATTGAAAAACCGGAGTGGACCATGAGCGAAGTGATTACAGAATGCTTAGAGTGGAGAGAGGAACGTGCTTTCGCTCCACTCCAGGCTTTATCATTTTCCCCTCAGCAGGGTGAATACACATCGTCTTTCCTTAAAAAATAATAAGCTGTATAAAATATATCAACTTACCGTGTGGTTTTGAGAAGCATCGCGCGACGCGGAATCATGAATTATTCTACAAGCTGAAAGATTATGATTTGAATTTTTGAGTGACAGACAATTAGAAGGGTGGGGGCACACTGGGGGGCCAATCAGTTTTCAGGAGGGGCCAGTGCCCCCATGGCCCCTCCCCTGGCTACGCCA
This sequence comes from Pimephales promelas, assembly GCF_016745375.1. Next base: position 15,961,586 of record NW_024121166.1, on the reverse strand, counting down.
CTGGTTCAGTCTGTGACATTTGGTTGCAATTACGTGCTTGATTTACTTGCAAACAATTAGAACCTCGAAATCCAGTTACTAGAATTTAGCAAACAAATGTGCATTAGATTAGCCAGACATTTTCAAAAATGTGCCATCCCAGATAGCACAAGTCTATTTGATGTGATGTTTACATCTGGAAGACGTATTTTTAGAGTGTTTGCTCATCTATAATACGTCTATAGGACGTTTCCTGTCAGATGTCAAATAGACGTTTAGAAGATGTCTTTAAGATTAAACTGACATCTTTTAAACGTCTATTTGACATCTGACAGGAAACGTCTTATAGACGTATTATAGACGAGCAAACAGTCTTAAAAATACGTCTTCAAATAGACTTGTGCTATCTGGGATAAAAATTGAGCATGTGGCCTACAGTATTTCTGTGCTTGTTTTTCTCTGAACAGGGGATTTTCAGGTCACCCTGTATGAAAAGAGCTGTGCTCTTCCTGCGCTGTGTGGATTAACAGGAGAGAAGTTTGCCTTTGGTTTAAACTTTACCTTCACCAGCGACTGCTGTGATACTATGCTCTGCAACGGCGTCTCAGCCGGTTCTGCTGGCGTATCTAGCACTCTGCTTTCGCTTCTTCTGGCATTGCTTTATTCACAGTAAACTCAACTAATGGACTCTATTCCAAAAAAAACAAACAAACAAAAAACAGACAAAATGCATAGGTTCACACCACCAACAACAATAGCAAAGTTTTGGGGATATCTTAAATAATTATGAGTTCTGTTAAAGAATAAAGTACTTCCTATAACCCTTGGGTTACCCTTTATTTTAAGATGTCTGTATTTAACTACATGTACTTAGGATTGGGGTTTGGTTTAGGGTTAGTTGCATAGGTATTGCTATATGTTAACACTTTACAATAAGGTTAATTGTTAACATTAGTTAATGTATTAAATATAATTTGATAATGTATTAGTAAACAAAGATTAATAAATGCTGTCGAAGTTCATTATTAGTTCATGTTAACTGGTGTAGTGAAATAATACAACCTTATTGTAAAGTGTTATGTGCAACAAGGACTGTAAAATAAAGTGTTACCAACCCTTGTGTCTATTTTTATAACAATCCTAACAAGAAGCCTTTACTGTTTTAATCATCATTGCTGCATTTGACACATGGATAAATTCAACTTAATAAATAACCTTTTTTGTGCCTATAGGCTTGCTTGATTTTTTTCTTCTTCTATAGAGTAGAAATGAATGCATTTTTGTAAGTGTTTTTATTTTAAATTAAAGTAAAAAATTGGTTTTGTGCATTAATCATACACTAGTTTTTTTTTTTTAAAATGAACATAAAAACAAATACATACAGTTACAACTCAAAAGAATTTAACAAGAATAATATAATGATAAACAGTATACAAAGAGAAAAAAAAACTAAAGACATGGTGATAGGCTATAGGCTAATTTAAAATAAATGAAATTTGAAAAAAAAAAAGTATAGAGACCCATTTTATACATTATAAGAAATAAAATAACATAAACCAAATAACATTTCAGGTCTTTGCAAAAAATAAAATAAAATAAAAAAAATTATTAAAGTAGTTTAACAGACAAGAATATATATATAAACTTGGCTAGAAAAATAAATAAATGTATAAGAAAATACGTGTCTTTTAGATTATTGTCAGAAACACGAGCAACACCAAAAAAGTAACGTTACTAGTGACGCGATCGAGGCGCGCGCTCGTGTGTTTTGTTGTCTGAAGACTGAAAAACCAAAAACAGCGAGACGGTTTGTCGAATATCACAGAAAAAAAAAAAGAAAATATATTAAAACAGCGGATATTCTATCTCTTTAACGTGTTCGTTCTCTTGTTAGATACTCGAACTTCAGAAACTCACCTCAGAGAATTTCCTGTTTATTCACTGCGTATTTTCCTCAGGGGAAGGGACAAAATACACCTTCATCATCGATGAATGGCGTGACAAGTATAAATGTCTGAATGTAAAGTGTTTTTACACAGTGAAATATGTCTGAAAGGGACATTTTAAAAGAACCAGAAAGAGCTTTGAGTATAAATGAGGACGAGGGGGATAACGTTACGGGAAACCATGAGGTAAATACGAAGTATTTAATAATATCTCAGTAATGTTCTTAACTAACGTTACGTTAGTAACTCGGACATTTGGTCGTTTTGTTTAATTTTAGATTTCTCTGAGTATATTTGTTCAACATGCTAAAATTGGACTGAGTTACTATGACAGTAGCGATTATACGCTACATTACATGCTGGACACGATGGACAATGGCCTCCACCTGCTGGATAGAGGTACTGCATCTCTCTCTCTCTCTCTCTCTCTCTCTCTCTCTCTCTCTCTCTCTCTCTCTCTCTCTCTCTCTCTCTCTCTCTCTCTCTCTCTCTCTCTCTCTCTCTGCTGTTACATGGGTGCACACACAGCTAGCTTGCCGTGTCAGCTGGTTGTATCTGCTAGAATGCATGTATTTGCTCGATTGTCATTGTGTTGGTTTGTTTTTGCCATTATTCATTTTCTGTTTCAGTCATTCAAGAGCTGAGTCCAAATGTCATAATAACAAGTGCCAAACAAGACCACAGCTTGACCCGGTTTATCGAAACACTTGGTAAACTATTACATTTTCTCTAAATCATTATTTTATATGATCAGCAAAGACCATCTCAAAAGAAAAAAGAAAAAAAGTGTCATATTATCAAACCTTTGCTTTAATTTCAGAATTAAACCGTGATTATAAGCCAGAAATCGTCATATTTCCAGTTGCAAACTTTGGTAAGCTATTTTTGACCCATAGCTTTATTTTGCTCTCTATCACAATTCCATGGAAATTTGTATTCTATGTAATAACACACACACACACAAAAAAGTTTAGCAGGATGTTCTGCTTTTTAAAAAAAAATGTGCATAACGTTTAGATCTGGTCAGTCTTTCCCCAAAATCTGTCTAATGTGTATATATACTGCAATAAAAAATAAATCATTACAAATAGAGGTATTGTCATATACTATATGTGCATGAAATCCACCGTTTTACCAGCTTAGTGAAAAATGTCTCACATTAATTGATCCTCTCCCATCCTCTGCAGGTGTGGAGGTCAGCAAACAGCGACTTCTTTCCGCACACCTCTGCTTTCTCCCTCCCACCATCACAGAGAGCGAGAAGATCCCGTTTCTCTCCTCCTGCATCCCATTAGACTCAGAGCTGATGGTGAGACATTAGAGATGATTTATGCTGGATAAATGAACAGGCATGTCATGGTAATCTTCTTTGTTGTAGGTGAGGTCAATAGGAGGACTGTTGAAGTGTCTGGAGAGGAGAAGAGTCGGCTTAGAACTGGAGAACTGCTTAGGCGTCCCCATATTTCAGTTTCTGATGTACACGCTGTAAGATATTGATATTTCAGAAGCCAATGATTTAATATACAGTTCTTCTCATTTTTCCAGGGATTACAATACAATAGAATACCGTATTTATTTATAAAGCACATTTTAAACCAACCGAAGTTACAAAACACTCAATAAAGTAAGCAACAAATACTATATGATACTGTAAGTACTGTATATACATTATATGTAGTGCTGGGCAGTAACTGATTATATGTAATAAATTCCTTCGGAAACCCTAAAGTAATGTAACACACTTCATGTTGTTGATAACAAAAAGTGGAATCATTTTTCTTTCTCTTTGTATTTTCTATCAATATGGTACAGTATTATACGACTTTAATCAATGTTATAAACATGTTAGCTTTACCAACTACAATTAATTGACTGATTAAAAATCTGTTTTATACACTTTATTTTGCAGGAAAGATGTTGTGTACATCGACAGAGACACATACAGGTTGGTCGTATGAACCGGTCCTTTAATTTGTTCTACTCGTTTGACTTTTTAGAGATGTAAAAACCTGTTTACACTTTTTCCTCAGCGCACTACAGATCTTTAAATCTGAGCTGCATCCTTCCGTCTATAAACTCCAGTTAGGAGAGAAAGAGGGATTGAGTCTTTATGGTAAAACATATTCTTCTGTCAACCATCTACAGTTCATTAAATCCTGTTGTGTTTTAGTGCAAGGCTTTTTTTAAACTGGGGTGCACACGGGGGAGCGGTAGCAAATTGTAGAAAATTGTAGCGAAAAACAGTGTAAAAAATGTAAAAACAAATAAGCAATAATTAAAAAACATAAATAAAAAATTCTGTAAATAAATAATATATATATATTTTTTTTTTAAAGTGCAGTACTATAGTAGAGTAGAAATAGTAGAAAATGCAGGAATATAATAAAAACATTTTTTTTTCCATATAATATTTTACACATATTTATAATATTCATTTTTTAAAGTTTAAATTGGGTCTTTATACATGGAAATATATAGCTGCCTTATAAATGTTAGGATGGGGGTCCCTTGCACAAGGATGATGTCTCCGTTACAAAATGATCTGGCGTCTCGCCCCCTATGAACACTCTCACTTGTGAATAATATATTTAGTGTAACCTGCTAACCCACTGCACAATAGTAACCAGATAGACTCCAGACAATATCTTTGAAATCATGGCCGGGCCGGGAGGATCTCAGACCAATCTCAGAGAGGTCACACCAGCAAAAAGATTAAAATAGTTTGTATAGCTATTATGTTCGCGGCATCCAATAGCCACAACGAGGCTGACTCTTGACCCGCTCGCAGCTCGCACTCGGTCGTCATGTCATTATCAAAACAATAGACTAATGATCTTACTTGATTTCACCTTTATTTTCAGCTTGACGTGCAGACATGTTTCATTGAACGCAATACGGTCAACAGAAAGTTGGCTCCCGCAACTCGCCCCTTCCAAACACAGCCCCAAACAATTCGACAAAGGAAATAATAAAGAAAACGGAAGTGATCACCTGTGCCCACGTGACAGTGAATAACCAATGATAAATATAAAACAATTAATGCTCCTACAAGTAAACATGATTCATTACATAATTTTTTCTCTAATATTTTTTGTACTTCATTTATGAAATGCAACAAAGCCCTGCTCTGTTCCTAGCAAAAGAAAATCTGTATTTATTATGTCATGAGGTTAAATATACATTCAGACAATTGTCTAATTCTGATTTCCTCTCGTTATCATGATTCACGACACTCTAACTTTGGCCCAAGTGTTGGGATCCTGTAAGAAAAAAAATGTTAGTTCTAACTTAATAATGTCCTTCACACCTGTTTAAGTGTGTACTCGGAAAAGTTGAAAATGGTTGTTGCTTTAGTTCAAGGGTTTCACTGTAGACAATGGCACCTCACCACTCCCCAATTTGTACAAATTTTCAGTAGCGACCAGAATGTGCCAAGAGCGTCGATAATAAAGATGTAGTTTGCGTATTATTATGTTTATGCAGTGGTTGGTTGTTTAGATCCGTCGGTCAGCACAAAGAGAATGGGCTGCTCCAAAACTGTCACAAAATACGTGCAGTAGGAGAGAGATCTTGCTCTGGAGCCAACTTTACGATTTAAAATGATCTGATCGAAAATACAGGATCGGAAACATAAAATAACTTGCTTCTTTTCGCTATTTAAAGTACTGTTTCCGCTGTAATGTATTGATTGAAATTATTAATCAATAATGACTTAATAAAAAAATAAAAAAATTTGACCACTTTTGCAACATGACGTGTGTCACCGTTTGACTCTTTGTTTCCCCCTGTTTTCTACGTTTTTGGTTTAGTCCTGTTCTGTTTTCCCGCCACTCTTCAGTTTCCTTGACAACCCTCATCAGTCTACCCTCATCACCTGTGTCTTGCTCATCACCGTCATCTGTATCACCTGTTTATGGTCATTATGTTTGATTCCTGCTTGTATTTAGTTCTCCCTCATTCAGTCAGTCTTTGTCGGTCGTTGTGAATGTTACCCAGTGTTGCTCCCGTCGGTATCCTTGCCTGTTCCGTTGGAAGTAAAGCTCTCTTTGTGTGAATTCTGGACTCTGTTTTCTCTCCTGCCTGCAGCACCCCGTGACAATGTGCTGGGGAGGTGCACCCCACACTTTGAAAAAACCTGCTTTAGTTTATGGAAAGTTATGTCGTCATTTACACACTCTCATATCATTTACAAACCGTCCATGCAACACCATAGGAGAAGTCAATGCAAAAAATTCTGAAGAATATTCATGCTAATAGAAGTGAATTGGAATAAATGATGACAGAATTTTAATTTAAGGGTGAGCTATTCCTTTAAGAATACTTTTAATTTTTTGTGCTTTCTGAAGGTATTCTCAATCGCTGTCGGAGCAAGTTTGGATCTCAGCTTTTACGGTAATGTCCCCATGTTTTATAACAGACTTTATCACATTTAAAAGGTGTTTAAGTCCTTATTGGATGCAATATAGACTTTCCTTCTCCCCTCGGTTTGTTTCAGGCAGTGGTTCCACAGACCAACTCGAGATCTGAACATCCTGAATAGACGCCAGGAAGTGGTCCGTTTCTTCACATCCCCTCGTAACTTTGCTGATCTTGGCACTTTACAGAGTTGCCTGCGGAATATTAAGAATATCTTGGTACAGTTTTCAACATTTTGTCTAACGCTCAATTTTTAGCAGAGCCAAAGAACAAAATGTCCCCCAAATGAACTTTCTCTTAACTTGTCTTTCATATAGAGATTGCTGCATAAAATGTCTTTCTCTACTCCGAAGGTCACAGTCTGGCAAACTCTATATACAGTAAGGTTAATTAATTAGGTTCATTTATTCCTCCTAAAGAGGCTGGGCTATCCTGCTTTGATTTTTTTTTTCCTCCATGTTTCTCCTTTATAAGACGGTGTACAGTGCATTGTGCATTAGGGACACCATTCGCTCCATGCCCCAATCCATCCAACTTTTCAGGGAAATCAGTGAAAACTTCACCGATGATCTTTTCCACATCGCCTCATACATCAGTAAAGTGGTGAGACATGGAGCAGTGCATGGTTTTAACCAACCTTTATGTTAAATGAATACTGATTTAATGTAATTGCTTTGTCCATTGCAGGTGGACTTTGAAGCAAGTTTAGCCGAGAACCGATTCACTGTTAAGTCGGATGTCGACCCTGTGATCGATGAGAGTGAGTGGTTTCCAGTTTTGTAAATGAAGTTGCGCAATGTATCGGTGGCTGACATATTTTTCACAGATAATTGGAAATTTTTTGATGTGAACGTACGTTATTTCCTGTGGACATGCAAGACTACTGATTCTGATTTGTTTACACTATTGTTGTTTTTTTTAAATGTAGATTTAATATATAACCATTGTATTTCCTGTAGTCTTATTTGTCAGGACATCTGTCGGATGTTTTTAATTGATTCCTTCCTGATAATTCTTTGATTATTTCTAATTATCAGTGAATAATCCTATGTCTATGAGTAAGGGCAAGCTCACACTGCAGGACTCTAAGACTTCTTTCACAGTCTCTTGTCATCTATTGTGGTCTTGCCATAGCCGCACGGTTACTACAAAACACAATGCTAATGAGGTGCACAAACTGCAAGACATTTGGTCAATAGACAATCCCAACCAACAACGGAAAAAATGCTTCCTCAAATAATTAATAATTTATCTAAAGTAATTTCTAAAATAAAAAAGGTGACCATTCCTTTAAAATGATCTGTATTTTGGAAAAGGCCACAAGCACTCAGTTATTTTTTTTTCTGTGGTTTGAATCATGAAATTTGTAGCGTTTGCTTCACTTTTATTATACATGTTTTTGTTTTATCCTCTTTACAGAGAAAAGAACGATGATGGGTCTGCCAAATTTCCTGACAGACGTGGCTCGTACAGAGTTGGAAAACCTGGACCCTCGTTTCTCCACCTGCAGTGTAATCTACATCCCTCTGGTCAGGACGTGATTAACGGTTCTCTTCATTCATTAAAATGTGATGTGTAACCTAATTGTTGACACTGAGCTGTTAACATAAAGGTTACAGGTTAAAATCCATGTTAGAGGGAGCCAATAAATGAAGAGTCAGTAAGGTTGGCATTGTGCCCCTGAGCAGGCCACTTGACCCCAACTTGCTCCAGGATGACTGCTCCTGTAATTAGTGTTCAGAAGTGTAGCTAAATGACAAGCAGCTGTAACAACAGTAGTAACGGCTATTGCATATCATCTGGGTTAACACTTTTCACCTTTTTAGTCATTGAAATGACAAAATGAGTAGGTTTAAGAGATGCTAACTGATAGATGAGCAGCATAAGGTATGCATTTCAAGGCAATTTTAGTTAGAGCAAGTTTAATAAAATTCCTGTATAAACGTTGATGGATAGTGATTACATGTTTTAACTGATATACATGATGACATCCTGGTATTTCATTCTGTGTTGGATGACAGATTGGATTTCTACTGTCACTGCCAAAATTACCCAGCATGATGGATAAACAGAGTTTCGAGATAGAGGGTCTTGATTTCATCGTGAGTATGCCAGTGATTTTTATTACAGTGTTTATAAGGCAACACAATTCCATAACCATAAATATCCTGGTTAGGGTTTGTTTTATACTTTTGCAGTTCATTTTGCCTGAACTGTTTAATGTACAGATTTTATATGTGCTTCTCTATGTTTGGTTCCTATAAATGTCTTAATGTTTAAGATTAAAGATGGCAAATCTGACCAACATGAACGTGTATGGATCAGACGTGCCTCCTTTCCAATTTAATGTGCACATGTGAAGTAAATAAACCAGACATCTTTGTCTTTGACCCAATCAAGTTTGAGGGGTTGGTAAGAGCTGATGTTTGTGTTTTTCTTTTTGAATTATTTCAGTTTCTATCAAAAGACCAACTGCATTACCGCAGCGCTCGAACCAAAGAGCTGGACAGCATGCTGGGAGACCTGCATTGTGACATCCTAGGTCTTTCTCTCTTTCCTTTTTTCTTTCCCTTTGTCTTTAAAAACGGTTCGTAACCCTGTTATTTTTTGTAGATATGGAGATGGCGGTAATGAGGGAGCTTCAGGCCTCAGTGCTTCAGCGTAGCGGCTGCCTACATAAGGTCATGTCCCTGTGTGCAGAGCTGGACTGTCTCATTGCTCTGGCTCAGGCCTCTCGGGATCAAGGCTACTGCTGTCCAACCCTGACTTCAAGCCAAAGACTGGCCCTGATTGAGTCACGGTAAAAATCAACTGTTATAATGAAATTAGTGTTACATTTTTTTTTTTGTTGGAGTTCTTCCACTCTTTCTCTTTCAGACATCCTTTGCTGGAGCTGTGTACTCCAGTATTTGTGTCAAACAACTACATCAGCTCTGAAACTGAAGGCAAAGTGAAAGTCATTACAGGACCAAACTCATCCGGCAAGAGCATCTATCTAAAACAGGCAAACACAGCAACAAACTTTACAGGCCTTACATTCACATAACTCTGTAAATTGATCTTATTTTGATAAATGAAATTTCACAACAATCCTTAAAACAAAAACTGCAAGACAGTGTACTCGTATTACTATGAATGGGAGAAAGTGCCAAATGTCCCTCCTTCTAAATCAAAGAGCCAATCCTCAGTTGGTAAAGTCATTACATTCCTATAGAGATGTGCGCTTCAGACTGCACATGCGATGTGCATTAGCTGGACCAAGTTAAATACACATTTTTAAATGATATTTAAGGATAGGAAACTACATTTATGGGTCAGTACATTGCAGATTTTTATTGCTGATTTGAAATATTTTATTTAAATGTGAGTTTGGCAATTTCTCTGTATTTTCCCCATTAATATGAGCAGGAGTTGCATGTCCACAATAGATTTCTGCAGGAATGATCTATTTTTGTTGGCCAAAAACCTGGAAACAAGATAACATTTTAGCATTTTCAGCAGTTTTGTGAATGAGTTTTTGGTTAAATGCTTTAAAAAAGGAAGAATGCTGCAGCAGGAAGGATGCATTTTTGTTTGACAAAGCTTAGCGCTTAGCGATGGTGACGTTGAAGTTGAGCGACTGAAGTTTCTTTAGCCTTTGACTTCTGCCGATTGTATTAATGCTTCAAAATACATAAAGTTGAGTTCATTTGTGAAAATAATCACAAATCGTTTGCAAGTCATAAAGATGATTTTCTGCAATTATCCAAAAGCCAATGGAAAAATCAATTGGGGGTTTTGTTGAAGGAACCAGGGTGATGCAACTTCCGGGTTGGCCTACAAAAATACATCATCACTGCAGTGCAAATTGACTTTCCTTGAAAGGAGCTTTGTTTACAAATTAGACTTAAGGAACTAAATACAGCGTTCCATGACCATGGGACTAATCCTGAATGTAGGCATTTTATCATTTTTTTGTCAAATCCTGTATTCTGTTTGGTCTTGAAAGGTGGGTCTGATTGTGTTCATGGCTCTGATCGGCTCGGATGTTCCCGCCAAAGAGGCAGAGATCGGGCTTGTGGACGGGATCTTCACCCGCATACACAGCCGTGAGTCTGTATCAGTGGGTCTGAGCACCTTCATGATAGACTTGAACCAGGTGAGACCATCTCACACTAACCCTGAACACACAAATGCCTTGTATAGACTTAAAAATCTTACCCAAAGGTCATGTCTTTCAATGATGTAGAGCGCTTTGTAGAGCCCTCTGAGCAATATTTGCATAGCTAATTGCAAGATCATCCTTCAGATGTTTTCTAATAATTATAATTCCTGTTCAATCTAGATGTCTCATTCTTTGAACAACAGCACTGGGAATTCTCTTGTCCTGGTGGATGAATTTGGCAAAGGAACCAACACGGTAAGAGTGGTAGAGTCAGGAGGAGCAAACAGGACTTACAGAAGAGCAAGGAGGCATTTTTAACTAATATTGTGTGTGTGTTTATGATTTAGGTGGATGGATTGTCTCTCCTGACCGCATGTCTCAATTTCTGGTTGCGTAGTCCTCAGTGTCCTCACTTACTTATGGCGACATGCTTTCACAGTCTTATTCAGCTTGGCGTGATCTCTGATTCCCCACTGCTGGCTTTACAGGTGCCACAGAAAAAGGCTTTTAACAATGCTATCATAGGAAAATCATTGTCATTATTTTTTAGTTTCTATCACCGTGATTTCAAGACCAGTAAACCAATTTGTGCATTGTTTTTTTTTTTTTGTTTGTTTTTTGTTTGACAGACTTTAGAAACGGCTATAGAGGGCGAAGAGCTGGTGTTTTTGTACCAAATGAAAAATGGCATCTGCCAGTCGAGTTGTGCGGCTAATATCGCCACTCTGGTCGGCATTCCCACTGACCTGGTCAAGAGAGGAGTGGAGGTATGACACTGAAATGCTTCTTAAAGTCATTTTAATGCATTATATCAAGCCAGATGTGGGATGTTTCTACTTGCCATGTTTTACTTTTGAAGGTATTTCATTGCCCCTGAACAAAAATATGTGATGCGATCTGGGAAAACCCACCACATGGTGAAATTTGACATATTACAGGTTTTGAGACCATATTAAAGCTGGGTTCAAGCCCTTTCCAAATCTGTTTTTATTTATTTTATCGTTTGTCTGTAACAAAAGTTATAGTTATCTGAAGTCGGCTGATCGCTGTGATTTTCATGATGTATGATTTTACGTCCTGCTAGCGGGACGACTGGCGCTCCCTTTTTTATTGGCTTTTTTTTCATATCACATATTTTAGTAATTATCATAGATTAGGTATCATTCGAAAGCTCAACCTGTGAAAACCGTTTTGAAATTGGACGATTGAGAGGCGAGCAAGGTCTTTTAAACGAGCAGCTTCAAACTCTGTTGTCCTCTTGTGCTCCGCATCACACCACACGATAACGCTGGATAAAAATAAATAAATAAAAACTTGCGTGCTGTTGTAGTTCACTCAGGACTGGACTTTATTCTGTTATGTGATTTATTTTGATAGGTGAACTGTCTTTGTAGTGTTAAGAAAAGGAGAGTTAAACGGGAGATTTAGTGTTAAAGAGAAACGCAGTCTTTTCAGCTGGTCATTATAAATCGCTATTTTTCTGCAGTAAACTAGTGAATTTTCCCAAGTTATATTCAGAGATGATAAACAAGATGTTATAGAATAATAATTTAATTCTAATTTAATTATTAATTTAATAATTTCTCCTAAATATCATGATCTGTGCAGGTATCAGAGTTATATAGAACGGGAAGAACCATCAGACAGATGGACCAGCCACCTGAAGATGACCTGAACAGCAGGTAAAGGATGATTCTGGACAGCGAAACAGTATTAATCTTAAAATCTCTCCTAACTACTTCAAATATATTTTCTGATTCAGGTGTGCAGAGGTGGCGGAAAAATTCCTCAACACTGATCTGGATGACCCTGAGATGGATCTCGATTCTTATTTGAAAGACCAAGTGCGCCCAGCTGTTGAAGAGGTGCTGTGACAACATTGAAATTTAACTTTGGGGCTCATTTGTGGGGAAATGTGCTCTTCGTCTATCGTTTTATTTCAAGGTTTAAACGGCTCCCATTCCCGAACACACACGTTTAAAGCCAATGGTTTGAATCATATTTCCTCATGTGTTCAAAATTGGAAAATGTTTTGAATGCCAATAAATCACTATAGATTTAAACAGCAACAAATGGCTGTGGTAATCTTTTTTTAATTACTAGATCTAGCAGTTAGGTCACACAGCTCAGTTTAACTAACCAACCAGTGTTTTCTACTGAATGCCAGTTTTTGCTTCATTTCGAGTAGGACATCACTTAAAAGCTCTGACAAGTTAATTCATCAGATTGATTCAAACCAATCTTTTTGGCCTTGTTTTTATTTTCTAATTTTCTAATCATTAAAAGAATTAGTTACTAAAATTAATTTGTTTGTGATTTGAGCAGTATTTTGCAGCAAACAGGCTTTTTTTTTTTTATTTCATCACCTTCTATTCACAGGAGTGCTGCCACTGAATGGTGGTGCAGAAAACACTGCAATTACTAATTCTCTAGGGGGCTGACTTGATTTCAGAGGACTGTTAATGAGTTTCCTCAAGTAATCACTTGTCACAGCATTAGAAAGAAACAACAACTTGCTGAGAGTTTATCAAATCAATTAAGTTCTCGAGCCATCTGTAGCAAGAGAAGCAGAATCTGCTCTGGTAGGCTTGCCTCCTGTCTGAGAAACAGAGCAGATAGAGAACGCCCACCACAAGGACCTTAAATAGCATCCAAAAAAAAAAAAAAGAAAAGCACTGAAGAGGAGCAGTTTTGTGAAAGGTACACATTTAGGGATAGTCGCTAGATTAGTAATGTTATGTTAGTGTTATGTATATACTAGTGTAGTATTTTTAATTCGATTTTGTTTTTATATTTTCAGTGTTCATTTTAATTTTAATTTAAGGGTGAGTCATCTGATGGATTTAGTCATTTTCACATATTTGTATTGGTAATTTTAGTACTTCAAATTATACTTAATAATTTTTGTTTTAAATTTTAGTTTTTCATGCAATATTTATACTTTATTTATATCAGCTTTTTTTTTTTACCAAAGACAAATTTTTTATTTTAGTTAAGGGTACACTATGAAGAACTGTGTTTTGGTTGTGCTTCGGATGAATATGGTTATCCTTCCGCTCATAAAACATTCATTACTAGGTTTTGGAGATATAACCAGTTTAGATGGAAAGGATCTCAAGCTGACTAGCTGAAGAGGTTACTGTAGCTTTACTCATTAGTTAACACGGTATTTTCTTGAATTTAATTCCAGCACAGCTCTACAACAACCAAATGAATTACATATGCAATTGATCTGCTCAATATAATACCTTACTCATATATATATACATACATACATACATAAAATACCTTGCTCTCTGCATCAGTTTTACGTACAACATTTCAAATCCATCAGTTCTTGCGATCTCCGAAAAGCCAAGCCAGTGTTGATTCTTGTTTTATTACGAGCCCTTTCACATCATCTTTTTGCAACAGGTGATTCCCAAGAGGTTAAAGATTTAGCTACTTCATGCCAACCTTTCTTACTCTTTGTGACAACTAATCTCTGCCACTCACACGCGTCAAAGTAGCCAGAGAGTAATTTTCGTTCTCTATTTCCGAAAATTATTTCCCACGAAAACATCCCGGCAGGTCTAAAATATAAACTTGTGTAATTGGCCTTGGGACATGTTTTGGAAGAAGGATTTATGATGTATTGATTTAAATTTTGCTCATTTTGAACCAAAAAAGTTACATAGTTTATCTTTAACAGTAACAAAATTTAGATTAGACAGACTTGATTTTGAATATTCAAGTCTCCTCCATCCATTAACAGCCAAATTGACAATATTTCTGTAATTAATTTAGGTTACAACACACTTGAGAGGCGCGAATTCATCTAACAAGTGCAAAATCCAGAAAACAATCAGATTTGGCTACAAAAGTGTGTGTCACTTCCAGCCCTGGATTATTTTTACATACGAATTCAAGCATCTATTCAGGCCCACTCAACTATGGCTAGCTGCGGTGCTATTATATTGATTTATGTGCTAAACCAGGTACAGTACATCCACAAGTAATAGTGTTATGGCAGAATGAAATGCTTATGTGTGTGTTATGTGTTGTTAACTGTATTGGGGGAAACAAATGATGGAGATTGTAATGATTGTGCTTAGACACACTTTAGCTGCATTAAGTGCTGTTATTTTTCCATAATGACCAGACATGCATATTGACTAAGTCCGCAAAACTGACACTATTAATTTAAATCATGAAACATATCTGTGATGATGTAACACAGCTACAGCAACTGTTAATTGGGCACTCTTAATTACTTCATGCAGCTTGAAAACCATACCAGAAACATCTACATTGAAAAACAGGGATTTAGCTGTATGGAGAGTAAAAATAGAGAAATGCTCACAAATGCACTATGCATGCTATAAATTAAAATGAGCAAAACCATTTGCTCAGTGTTTTTGGCGTATTGAGGCACAATAAAAATTGGTCTTTCAGGTGTTTTGAAAAGGCCCTTAGTGTGCTGACATTTAAATGGCCTTTTTATTCAAGTCAAAATTGTAATTTAATGTGACTGAAGGAATATGTTTGTTTTCCTGGAAAAAAAGAGACAACATTGAAAAGCTGTTGCACTATATAATTATAATGTAATAGGCAGAATTGAGCAACTTTTTGCCTGAAACAGCAGTAAGAACATGGTCAGCTCTGTATCATCTGCTTTAAAAGAAAATGGAGGAATTGTATTAAAGTAAAAAGAGGCTCTTCAAAAGATGACGTAATGTCTCTTGTGCATCACATCTTGACCCAAAAGTGCAGTTGACTTGACATTTGTATGGCATTATAAATGCATTTCATATTTGAGTCAGACTTGTACACAATAAATGACCCCCCTTTTCATTAAAAGCAATTTCAAAAGGCACTTTGGTTGGCATAAATGGCCCATCACACGATCACTGCTGTTCTGGAACAACAATTAAGTGTTTCTGTTGTAATTTAAGGTGGGTCCTTGTCAAGACAGAGCTCTTCATTTTTGCCACTTACTGTCAGTTTGTGAAGCGAGGAAATGACATTTGACATTTGCAGAGGCAGATGATGAAAGGGTCAGTCAGTCGATCAGGATTTAGTGTCTGGCAGGAGAACATGAGTGCTGGGGGTCTGACAGAATACGATAAAGTCTACATTTGATGGGTTTTTCTACTTGCTTCTTTCTTATACGGTTAAATAGATAATAGATCAAATAAAACAGATATTCATTTTAATTTTTTTCTTCTTCACCAAAACAGTTCAAAATAAACATCAGAATTATTTGCTGGCAGAAATTAAAGATTTTATTCAATTCATCTATTTACAATGCAATGTTAATGTTCTCAGTAATGCTCTCATGATCACTATGAGCTATAGTCATTCCCTCAGAGTTTTATCACTCAACATGATAATCCCTCAGATCTCTTGTTGGATTCAACAAGCAATTGTTTGGCAGGCTTTGCTCCTTTTAATGATAAGCTCTCCATCCATCAATTTACGTGCATCCATCCTGATCCCATTTTGTCTCATTCTCTAAGTTGATTTACTGAAGGTATACAAACCACTGCTGCGATAACGGCCAATACAAGCACTTCTTCCAGGTAAATCTTCTTCAAGACACTAGCGGGGATGATCTTTGTCTTTGACATCACCATAACTACAGCTTTGAACGGTGAGTGATGGAAGATGTAAAGTTGCTTGCTATAGCCTTTTTAAATATATACAAAAAAAACATCCAGCCATGTCTCCAGTTGTTTTCATTTTGAGTCTTGAATTTAAGATTTTTCATGTTTGATTTAAGTCTTGAATTTGTCCAATTCCTCTTTCAGGTATGAGGTAACTCAAGGGGCTCTACACGGAGCTTTAATGGATGGAGTTGTCTTGGTTTATGGCCATTGATTGTATTGCCACACCATTTACTGGCTGGTCTAGGTGAGCATCTTTTCCATTTAAACTCTGTGCAAAGGTGTGGTCATGAGGGTCATTGTCTATTGTCAATAATGTAGACATGTCTCAACAGCTCAGCTCACAGTACGTCGCTACCAACTCGAACCTGTTGCGTATGTTTTAGCTTACCTCAAGGGCATCCAAGATGTAGGTGTTTTTGTTTTCGCAGTATTTTCAATTTTGATATTTTTAGGTCAAACCGTTCTTGTCTGTCAGTGATAATGGAGATCTATGGTCACCACCTCAAAGAGCATGCGCAGAGAAGTCCAGATTAAACATGATTTAATGACTCGTAAACGTAAGTACACATTGATGGCCTAAGACACGAAACAAGCGGTTTGTGTGAGAAAACGAACAGTATTTATATCGTTTTTACCTCTTATAACCACAGCCACGTCCAAGTGCAAGTTTGACCTAAAAATATCAAAATTGAAAATACTGTGGAAACAAAGACACCTACATCTTGGATGCCCTTGAGGTAAGCTAAACCATGCCAAAAAATAATTTCAAAGTGAACTATCCCTTTAAGTGAGTCAAGCAAAAATAGTTGTAATGTTGCATAAATGTTTAAAAACCCCCCAGTCAAGTTGCTTATCCTCTTGTTACTGTATAATAAGTCATTTTTAATCTACATGTTCATTGGCCACTTTATAACTCATCATCTACACTTATGGATCACTTGTATTCAGAGGCAAGGTCGTAAGAACACTAGACAGTAAACTCTGCTTCCTGCAATCACTCTATGGTTTTGCATAATGGCTTTTCAATCCTATTGTAATTATTAAGGTTGGCGTCATTCAAATTGATCTGATTTGAGAACACTTTTAAACAATTTAAACTGGCCAGACAGAATTGCTTTCACTAAACAGGCTGTGAAAGGATGTCAGCACACTTCACATGACTTGACAAGCCACGGCACAGAAGCAAGAATGTGTCGCGGGTTTATCATTTTATAAATCTGATTCCTGTCACCACATGAAAAGAGATGAAGGTCTACAGGATGCAGGGAGTTACTTAAGATGAAAGCAAATTGGCTTTTTGGCTCCCTCTAGTGGTTTGACTCTCAAATGGTTTACATGATATGCATTATTTGGGATTGTATCCAGTTTTTATTTGGATTGTTGTACATTTCTTGGTTTAATCTGGTTATCCTCTGATAATCATGTGTCCATGTTGTTTTGAACAGATTATGGTTTGACAATATCGTTGTCAATGACCAGACGATGAGGGTCTGGTCACAGGTACTGTATGGATGAACATGCAATGAGGCGGTTCACATCACGTTTCTTGTTAAAATGTATTTTTTTACGCAAAGTTACATGCAATTTATCTCATGCATGAATTATGATGCAATACAGACAGGGACGTTGGAATTATTTTGTGAGAGGGGGGGGGGGCGGGATTCCCGGTAAGGGGGGGGCTGTCGGAATTACGCACCGTTTCAAAAAATTGGTATTAAATCCATTTTCTGAGAATTTATCAGTCAACTTGTTGATTAAAACGATTGATTAAAATGAAATACAATTTATAAAAACGAAATTCTTTTATCCATCATTGCTGCCTGCGCATGGCCGCATGCGCTTCAGTTATTGTGTGCGAGAGAAATCTCAGGACTGGTGGAAGCATATTGTGTTTAAATATAGGCTTTAACGAGGAGCAGTGGGTCCGAAATTTTAGGAAGAGCAAGCCAACCTTTTTGATATGTTGATATGCGTCAACGTTTGTCCACAAACATTCACGTTTTCTCTACGGCGTTTTGTCGGGCAATCCATCCCTTTGCAGATGCGCGTCGGCTCTCGTCATTAAACCGCGGAGAAGTGGTCTAAATGCATTGACATCTGATTCATTTCCAATTTATTTCCACATATGAATGAGGCCTGAAACCGATCTCGAAATAGCCGAATGCATGCGTTTTTTTTCCTGTTTACATGGTCACAAACACATCCGATCTGTCACAGTGTCACATTCATGAGCAAAAAATTATAAGTTGGTTACGGGAGGACTTGATGCAGAGAGGGCGGCCGAGCAGGATGGTAACTCTTCATTGAAGTAACCGCTTTACTAAAAATGGCAGGAGTTTCCTCCTCCTGCTCCTCGGAGCGTTTTTTATTGCTAAATTTAAATGAAAACAAGCTGCTTTGCTTTTCCATATTACGCTTCATTTTAGCTTAGCTACCGATTGTTTCTGTCTCATTGAAAATCTTGCGCGCCAACGTCATTCATTTCATTGGATCACTTGCTGGTGACGATGCAGCCTGTGGGCAGGCTTAATAGAGTCCACACGTGAGGTAGAAGCTGCTGATTGGTTTAGAAGCTTTCACTCAAAGTTTTCCTCTGGCTGCTTATTGGATGAACTGAGAATGAAAATCCGTACGCCTGCGAGGTCTCTGCAGACGGTAATAGGAGTTACCCGCCTGGCTCAAAATGGGCGGGCCCGGACCTAAAATGGGTGGGCCCAGGCCCACCCAGGCCCAATGGTAGCGCCGCGGCTGGTACCCAGCACTTCCGAATGTGTCTCTGTGCCCAGCAAATTTCAAACTGACGCCCGTGCTTAGGTGAATTTAGGGGGCGGCCGAAGGAGGGGGATTGGACGTTGGAACAGGGGGGGCCGCCCCTCCCGCCCCCCCTGTTCCAACGTCTATGAATACAGATCACTAAAATAAGAATTATGGCAATTATCCATGAAACCCATGAATAATAATATTAGGTATAATCACATAGAAAAAGAGAAGAGGGACATTTTTGTGCATTTTGATTCATAATGAATGGATTTTTATTGGGCAAAAACCCTTCCACACTTCTGCTGTGTGTAATCTAGTTTTTGTGGCCATCAGGATTTGGATTCTGGTCCAAAATCAGCATGAGCAACTTTGACTGCAAGAAGAGCCAGATGATGCTACAGACTAACACTGTACCTCATCTCTCTCCTTCTCTTTTTCACTTTCACTTTTCTTTTTGTTTTTAGAATTACATGCACTTCTCATTAAAAAAGCAATTTGCATCTGACCCTTAAAACTGTTTTCATCAAATATAATTTCGGATGAATTCCAAAACCTATCATAACCAAAGAGAGAGAACAAGAAATTATAGTTTGTATTGAGGATTGCCCCACTGAAAACTGGTGGACTATGCTATTGACCGCTGCAGAACTCTGGTCAAAGAGTCGGAGTCATCAGAGAGCGTTTAAGTGTTTAATGCACAAGAGTGACCATAGTGGTACATGGTAGTTTCTGAAATAAATAACATAACAGAAATGAATATTCACTCACTGAATTATTCAACAACTTAAGATATTACAAACTCAAATATAAACATCTCTGTAAAGTGCACAGATACGTGAAATATATTATAAATCAAGAAATATAGGCCTATTAATATGAATCTACAATAAACTGCATAATGCAATTGAATTGACAAACACCGAATGTTATAGAAATCGACGGTCTTCATTATCACTGGCAGTACTAAATGACAATAAGTGAAAAATATTATCCACAGAGAAAATCACCTCAAAGTATTAACTTGTAAATATGAACAAACAAAATATAAATTACACTTAGTTCCTACGTGCTGAGAACGCTGCACTATGTTATCTGCGTACAGCGCAACTTAAAACGTCACCCACGTAACCAGCTCAATTTCTAAAGGGAGAGAATTCGCAACAGCCGCCCCCACAATTGATCAGCAATTGGGTAATCAAGAGAATTCTCTAACTGTCTGTGGTGTTACCTTCTAGAGCAGGCAACTGTATCAAGCGTGCAACTGGTCTAATGTAAGCTTTACCGTCAATGACAACTTCAACAGTTCGCACACATCCATCACTGCTGGGCAATGTCTTCCGAACTCTGCCTATGGGCCACTGAGCTCTAGGGAGTTGCGGATCCACAATCAGTACAACAGAGTCGACCTCCAGGTTTTCAGAAGCTTTATGCCACTTCTGCCTTGTCTGAAGTGTAGGCAAGTAGTTTTTGGTGAACTGTATCCAGAATTGATCCGCCATGTGTTGACAGTGACGCCACCTCCGCCGCCCCATGTCTCCTGGAGCATACGCCACCTGAGGGAGAGAGGCATCCCGCCGCCCCATAAGGAGAATGTTTGGAGTAATCGGATCGATGTCGGCAACATCTGTCGATGCATATCCCAGAGGTTTTGAATTGAGAATTCCCTCCACTTCCACTAGGATTGTGGACAGAACATCCTCTGTGACTGCTTGGTTCCCAACGGCTACCTGGAGAGCATTTTTTATAGAGCGGACCTCGCGCTCCCATATTCCGCCAAAATGAGGAGCGCTGGGCGGGTTAAGCTTAAAGTCAATTTGGTGGTCTGCAAGACGGATTTGGAGTTCTGACTCCATACTGCAGAAGGCTTCCCGTAGCTCTCTTTCTGCCCCGCGGAAGTTGGTGCCACAATCAGAACGGATCTCGCGAGGTTGTCCTCTTCTGGCAATGAGCCTGCGGAGTGCAAGAAGGAAGGCATCGACATCCATCGAATTAAGAAGCTCGATGTGAACTGCCCTGGTTGTGAGGCATTTGAAGATCAGGCCCCAGCGTTTCTCATTTCTCCTTCCTATTTTGACCAGGTACGGGCCAAAGCAGTCAACACCCGTTGAATAAAAGGGTGGGCAGAGTAGACGGAGGCGTTCTGGTGGCAAATCTGCCATTTGAGGTACCTTTGGCTGCGCTCTCCAGCGCTGACAGGGCTGACAATGGAGTTGATGGTGCTTGATAGCCTGGCGTCCTCTGAGAACCCAATACTGCCTACGTATCTCAGCATAGACTCTCTCAGCTCCCGGATGTAACAGACGCTCGTCAAATTCTTGAATAAGGAGCTTTGTTACCGCGTGTCTTGGGTCCAGTACAATGGGATGAATTTGTTCTGGGTCTGAGTTTGCAAGCCTTCTTAGACGGCCCCCGACTCGTATCATGTTGGTCAGGGGGTCCCACTCTGGAGCGAGGTTAACTAATCGACTGTGTGCAGGAATACATTTCTTTGCTTTAAGGGCAGCTACCTCTTCCGGGAAGCTCTGAGCTTGACATGCCCTCAACAAGACAGCTTCCGCCTCTCTGTTAGTCATTATTTCACTGTTTGATGTGGCCGCCCCTTGACAGGCTTGTAGAGTTGCCCTTACTAACTCTCGCCAGGTCTTGAACTGTGTAACATCGGGGAGGTTGGACTCCATTCCAACTGCCATAACAGAGTAGCACATTAGGCCTTTCAATTCAGAAACTACTTCTGACGGTGCAACTTCAGGTCTTTTGGGCCAGTGCTCTGGGCTTTGTTTCAAGAATGGAGGCCCTTGACTCCACCGACTGGGCTTGGACAAACTTTGAAGGGTTTTGCCTCTCGTTATGTCGTCAGCTGGATTATCCTGCGTGTTAACATACCTCCAAGAGCTGTAGTCTGTCAATTCTTGGATCTCGGTGACTCTTGTCCCAACGAACACCTTGTACCGGCAAGAGTCTGACTGAATCCACTCTAGCACGGTCATGGAGTCTGTCCACAGAATTGTCTGACTGATGGAGAGTGTCAGCTCATCCCTCACCAGTTTGGCCAGCTGAGCTCCAGCTAAGGCAGCGCAAAGCTCCAGGCGGGGTATAGACTGCTGCCTCTTAGGAGCAACCCGTGATCTGGCCATTACAAAGGAAACATGAATGTCACCGCTGGTTTCAACGGCCAAATATGCCACTGCTCCGTACGCTCTTTCAGAGGCGTCGCAGAACACATGAAGGGAGCTGTGCTGTTCTGCTGCAGTTGTGGAGGCTGGCGTGTAACAGCGAGGAATGGAAACTGTAGAGAGTTGTTTAAGCTCGCTTTCCCAGTCAGTCCAGGTGGCCTTAAGGTTTGGCGGTAGATCTGGGTCATCCCAGTCTCTCTTTTTAGCCCACAACTGTTGGATGATCACCTTTGCTCTGGTGGTGAATGGCAATATGAACCCCAGTGGATCATATTGGGACGCCAACACCTGGTAAGCAGCTCTCATCGTCAGTTCTGCATGCTCAATGAGCCGATAATGATACACAATTCCACCTGAGGCCTAATGTAGGTTCCATAAGGTCAACACGATTTTGCACCAACCACTGCTCTGTAGCTGATGACCGGGCTTCTGTCGGTAGATGAGCTACCACCGCTGGATGACTGCTAGCCCACTGTCTTAAGTCGAACCCTCCTTCTGCTAACATGCTGCGCAACTGGTCCACAGCTTGCTTGGCTTCTGAGACAGTAGGGAAGCTTGTCAGGCAGTTATCCACGTAGAAGCTTTGGTGGACTAGCCGTTGCAGCCCTGGATATTTGGCTTCAGAATTGCAAGCGTGATGTTGCAGAGCAAAGATGGCACAGCATGGACTGCTTGTAGTACCAATGGCAGAACCTGCCACTCGTATACATCTGGAAAGTTTCCACTCTGCAGATCTCTCCAAATGAAACGGAGAAAGGGTCTGTCTTTCGGCAATAGACGGACCTGATGGAACATGCCCTTGATATCTGCGCTCATTGCCACAGGATGCTGTCTGAATCTCAGGAGTACTCCTAACAGCGATGGTCCAAGTGTGGGACCTGGGAGGAGCTGGTCGTTCAAGGACAGGCCATGGTATCTGAAAGAACAGTCAAACACCAGTCGATGTTTATTGTTATGACTCACAAGATGATGGGGCAGGTACCATGCCTCTGTTTGTGTCGCATCCGTCTGGTTGAGCTTGACTACGTAACCTGCCTCTATGAGCTTGGCAATCTCTCCTGAATAGATTGAGGCCTTGTCAGGGTCCTTCTGGAGTCTCCTCTCAGTGTTCCTCAGATTTGCAAGGACGGACTGCATGGAGCCCTTAAGCTCTGGAGTCCCTGGGTTCCACAGAAGAGGTGTGGCGTAACGCTGTACTCCCTTAACATTGACTCGCTCAGTTTCAGATGCAAGCAACTGCATAGCCTCTTTGTCTTGCCTAGACCGGACAACCAGTTTCTCGTTACGAAAAGGCAGCACGTCCTGTTGCCATAACCTCTCCACATTTCTGTAAAGAAGATCATCTGGGTGGTCAGTGGAGATGAAGAAACACTGCTGCACTGGATCTTGGCCTGTGATACTCATTTCCGCCCCTTGAAGTGCCCAGCCAAGAGCTGTACAGACTGCCACGGGTCCCCCTTTGCTGCCTTGACGAATAGGCTCTTTAGCAGTAATAAGATGAACTTGGTCTGAACCTATGAGCACCAGTGGACGTACCTTGTGAAAGGGCTGTAGTGGAACACCTCTTAGATGTGCATACCGTCTCTGAAGAGTCTGCACTGGGTATGACTGTTCCACCAGATCAATGCCAGAAGCCGTGAATGCTCCGAACACTTGATAGCGTTTCTCTGGTTTACCTCTTGCAGAGATTTCGAAGGTGACCTTTGAGCCATTAAGGTGAGTGGTGTCTGGACGGACTGTACGAAGTGCTAGAGTCTCAGGTTCACCTTTAAGCTGAAGCTGCTGGACAGCAGTAGGTAGGATCATGGTGCGCTGTGCTCCATCATCTAATATAGCATAAGTCTCTATTGTCTTTGCTTCGTGGTGCAACAGCACAGGCACCACTTTCAGAAGGACTCTGCCTGATGCAATGGATGGCAAAAGGTAGATGCGGCTCTCTGAGGTAGCTGATGATGTATTGGTTGCACGACTTCGGGCCACGCCATGGAGCACTTGAAGGTGAATACCACCACAGTCACTGCAGGGTTTCTTCAGATTACAGGTCTCAGGCGCATGGGAACGGGCACATTTCCAGCAGCGCTTCCCCTCTGAAATCCACTTACAAAGATCAGACACTGACTGTTCTTTAATACTACTGCATCGAGTGATGTAGTGTTCTTTACTGCCACAGAAAAGGCAGTTGACTTTGAGGGGGGTCTTCTTCCAAGACACCTTAGGACCGGGGGATGCTGTATCCTCCATGGCTGCTGCACCATGATACAAGGCTGTACTTTGGCTTCTTGGTTTAGATGCACTCTTCTCCTTTGAACCACTGGGATCACGTTCATACTGGTAACGTTGCACTAACCTGCTAGACAATCTCTGTTGCTGAGCTTTGACGTGGAGCCACCCTGCAAAGTCTTGTAGGTTGTACGGGTTAATACTGAGGGAGTTGAGCTTCCCTTGTAGCTGGAGAAACTCTATGAAACCATCTCTTAAGTACTTTGGCAGTTTACCAACCAAACGATCCACATGCGAGCAGCAGTTCAACTCCATCCCTCTGGGTCCCTCCAAAGATAACAGCATGCTCACTAAGAGGTGAACACGGAGAGCGAAACTCTGAAAACTGCGTGCATCATTTGGTTTTACCTCTGGTGCTGTGAGGATTGCTGCTATTTCGCTCTGCGCCAGCTGATGGGGTTGGCCATATTGTAACTGAAGAGCTTGCATAGCTGCGGAGTACGGGTATGGATGATGGCGGCAGGACTGGCCAATCATTTGTGCCTCAGGCAGTTTAAGGTGTTCCAGCAAGATATGGTACTTGTATTTCTCATCTAGCTCTGCATGAGGTTCAAGAAGATTGTCTAGTGCTAACTTGAGGTTAGCGAATTCCCTTTCGTTGTCATTCACAAAATCAGGAATCTTAGGCTGGGGTGCAGCATGCAAAGGGCGATGAGGCACCAAGTATTCTGATCTCTTCAGTGGCTGGAGAGTGGATGGATGGAGGGAAGTGCCTGCAAGAGTAGGAATGTTCATGGCAGGAACTGAAGCACTGTGCAGGGTTTGAGGCACTGGCGCTAATGGAGGCATTGTCGCATAATGAGGAACTGAAAAACTGAATGCCGGTGGTGCTGCGACAGGTTGTCGTGGAGAAGATGCCACTGTTGTACAGATGTAAGGCACTCCAGGATGCTGGTAGGTTGGCGTGGGAGCTACTAGCTGTGGCTGCACCTGAGGCTGAAATGCAGTTCCCGCGTCATCATAAGGGCAGAACTGTGTATTAAGCAGTAGTGGCAAAGTGTCTGTTCTTGTAACATGTTGGTGTTGGGGCACGGAGGTAGGTAATGTACCAGATGAAAGTGGTGAGTACAAAGGGAGTGAATTGACTGGCTGTATTGGCACGAAACCAGGGTTAAAGTCCTCTGCCTCTACAGTAGGTGTGTTTACATGTATTTGTGTGGCACTCACATGTCCTTGTCCTTTGGTATGTAACTCAATGTCAGGTGACTGTGATGAACAGGAAGAACGACTTGATAAGGGGGATGGATGAGGTGAGTTTGGGGTTGGTGTGGCAGGCTTTACACTTTGCACCTCTTCATCACCTTCTTCCATCAGGAATGATGTGATATGTTTCATCAGCTCTTGACGCCGATGCTGTCGTTTTTCATACTGCTTGAGTTTGCTTTGAAGTGCAGCCATGTCAGCAGCTTCATCTCTTTCCTTCTCAGAGATAGACTTCATTAATTCCCTCAGTGAACTCATACTTAATAAGTCTGTGGAGCTTGTAGCTGGATGCTCACCCTGGCTGGAGTCTGGTCGTGATTGACTAAATATGCCCACTGCGGCTGCTGCTCCTCTCTGCTCCACTGGCACCTCTGCTGTAGGTGAGGAGGAAAGAGCAGGTCGGTGATGGCTGTAGTCAAGGAGATACTCCTCCAGATGTTTGGGTGTGCGACGATGCCGTGAGGGTCTGCCTGACATCTCAGCATGAGGGAAAGAGGTAGATCGCTCTTCCGATGACATCACTGCAGTAGTCAATGGATCCGGCTCGAAGGACCATATATTGAGGATTGCCCACTGAAAACTGGTGGACTATGCTATTGACCGCTGCAGAACTCTGGTCAAAGAGTCGGAGTCATCAGAGAGCGTTTAAGTGTTTAATGCACAAGAGTGACCATAGTGGTACATGGTAGTTTCTGAAATAAATAACATAACAGAAATGAATATTCACTCACTGAATTATTCAACAACTTAAGATATTACAAACTCAAATATAAACATCTCTGTAAAGTGCACAGATACATGAAATATATTATAAATCAAGAAATATAGGCCTATTAATATGAATCTACAATAAACTGCATAATGCAATTGAATTGACAAACACCGAATGTTATAGAAATCGACGGTCTTCATTATCACTGGCAGTACTAAATGACAATAAGTGAAAAATATTATCCACAGAGAAAATCACCTCAAAGTATTAACTTGTAAATATGAACAAACCGAGCCGCGATGCTAGCGGGATCAATCTGCTCGTTAAGCAGGATCAAATTACCGTTAGAAAGATCGCTAAACATAATAAACATTATCTAACTCAGCACAGATCGTCACATTGTATTTCAACTGCACTATTAACAATATACATAGAAGGAAACTTACTTTGTCATAAACTTTCTCTTGCACATGAACGCTGTACATGAACGCGTGCACAATATGATGCTCAACTGGTGTAGCTTAGTGAATAGGCAATTACACTTAGTTCGTACGTGCTGAGAACGCTGCACTACGTTATCTGCGTACAACGCAACTTAAAACGTCACCCACGTAACCAGCTCAATTTCTAAAGGGAGAGAATTCGCAACAGTTTGCTAAAGAAATTGAAGCCTTTTAGATTAAGATTAATATTTCTTTTTAATTATGACATGCTTTCCATTACAGTTAAGCACATTTCTCCTTCAAACTCTTTAATTGCAGCAAAATATCATTCTCGAGATTGTGATGTGAAAACACAGTGGTATGCTATATATGAGTGGATATATATATATATATATATATATACTAAATTAATAACATTTTTACAACAAAAATGAACCATCATTGAACTTACGCTGGACTATGACACTATTTTCTTCTAGATCTGCTGTGCTGCTGTTTCAGAGTAAAAAAATATTTTCAAGATTTGTTATCACAACATTTTTTCTTTTGTCAAATCAACTTAAATAATTTATTTAGTTCATAACTTATTATTTTGAGTTTCTGATGATTAAATCAATCTCCTTCATTGACCTAACTCAGTTTTTCCAGTTCAATCAACTTAAAATTTTTAAAACCAGGTTACTTAGTTTTTTAAGTTAAACCAACAATATTTTTTTACAGTGTGTTATCACTTTTAAGCTGCTTTGAAACAAAATGTATTGTACAAAGCGCTATATAAATAAAGGTGACTTGACATAAATGACAAAAACACTCAAAAGTACTCATAATTTAGTAAGCTGTCAGAAAACCAGTGTTAATAATGTATTTGCTAGTCTCCATTTGTTGACATTCACATATTGACCTAGCCAATTATACCACTTTCCTCTTCATGCAGTCCATATTCATCCTCTTCCTCAGCCGCATTTGTCTCTCTTTTGAATTATTATTTTTTTCTTTCCAGCTTCTTCCCGGCTTTTCTCGGTTTAGCGCATTCCCGTTGCAGATGTCTTCTAATCGATAAGGCTTTCTGCCTTGCATGAGCCTCTGTGTATGTGAGAGAGGGAGAGAAATAGCGAGTGCGAATGTATTGATATTTCAGGTAAATTGCATTGCTCACTTACAACCCGCTGAATTTTCCGAGACAGCTTGATGCTCATCGGAGACTGTAATACGTGTTCTAGTTACATTAAAGCAGGAGACTGTGAGCCTCAACACATAGACGGACAAAAGAATAGACAATGAATAGTTGTTTCCTCTAATCATGGCGTTTTAAACACACAGACAGCGCGCTATCGGCATGCGTATCTATCACTATAATGCTAGTCGCGATTGGCTTAATGCTGTGAAAAGAAAGATCGTTCCCAAACTGATTGTGCATTAGAAAACAGATTGAGTCTAAAAGCTGTAAGCCATGTGAAACAATGTGACTTCACTGTTGAATTATATATTAATGCACAAAGTAGCTACATTGCTTGGCAATCACTAACAACCAACAGTTAAATGGCAAAATGTTAATAACAAATAATTAAAATGAATTAAAATAAACAAATACATTACATTTATTGAATTTAAATCAAATTGCTGTTTCCACCATTTTAGAAAATCATTAAAGGACAGTGCTTTGCTCTAATTTTTAGGTGTTTTGGGCCCTAAAACCTAAAAACACCCCTCACACATGTTAAAATCACTGTAATGTATATCAGA
>NW_024121166.1:15815113-15932639 GCF_016745375.1 Pimephales promelas | reverse complement strand
TAGAAAGGGGAAGCGTCTCCCAGGTCTACCTACATATAACTCTGTCCTGGGCTCCTTCGTCAGGAAGGTTTTAGTCATACCCGCGATTTGGATTTCTTTTAACCAAAGCAGAATAGATATCGGTACAGATTACAAGCTGCTGAGGTGATACCTTTGTTACACAGACTTACGCTTTAATGCTGAAGTTCTTGATATCAGTTGGGACTCTAAAGGCTGTTTTTTTTTTTAAAGTAGAGATGTCAATTCCAGCTATTTGTTTTTATCTGCATTTAGATAAGCCAGCGATCAAGATGCGTGTTGCAACGTTGCGTTTTAGTTGGGTCGCGATGATCGAGTGCACGGCCTGTAGGTTAACAATAGTTAAAACTCGGGTGATTTTACTACACTCTGTCGCCAGGGTAACGTACTGTATGCCCTGTTCGGAGTTGGTGTTTTCTGTAACTCTTCACTGTCACGAAACCTAATGATTAACGGTGCTGATTTAAAACAACATCTAGAAACTGTCTGTTTCAAAAGAGTCGTGCATAGTCCGTCGGCCCGTTGAGGCTTACATGCCTATCTCAGATTCCTTTCACTTAGTAAAATTCTAATTCTACAAACGCAGAGTCTTGCACGGTGTTCGTGCTGTGTGTCTTCTGGTTCTGCAGTTCAGATAATTTTGGGGTTTGAGGAATTTTTACTGGGGCCTTCACGCCTCGTTGAGTGGCATGGTGTGGGGCCGAGAGAACTATGGTGACTGACGGGTTTTTGGAGGGAAAGTTTCTTGAAACTGGCGTCCTCCTCAGTTACGGGTTCGTTGTAAGTTCCACAGAAAACTCGTTCGGAGCCGGTGGTGATGGTACAGGCCCTCCGGGGTCTGTCTTGCTGGGTGTCGGTGTCGTGTTCACCGGTTGGAGACAGCAGGTGAAAGGTCACTGTCTTGTAGATTGTCAGAGATGTTGCGGAAGGCGGGCTTTTCCACCCCCCTTTTTCAGCTCTTGTGCATTGGCTGAAATGTGCAGACTGGTCAGGGGAAGCTTGTGGTGTGTGTCCTCCCCTTTCCAATCATGCTGCAGTCTATCAGAGTGTTGCAACTCTGAGGGTCAAGTTCGTGTTCGAGATCTTGTCTCTGCTGAACGAGCTTGTGGGTGGTCGCACGGGCCTCTTGCGCAGGCCGTGGCTTTTGAGTCTCTTTCAGTTCAGTCTCTGCTCTTTGCAAGAGACTTCACTTTGTCGGAGTTTCTCGTTGAATTCTTTTTAGTTCTTTTCTCTGACTATTCTTCTTCAGTCTGTATAGAAAATTAGACAGGGCAGTTTGAAGTCTTTCCACTTCCTTCGGTAGCTCGGGGTCGTTGTCATCCTCGGCGTTACAACCTTGTGCTCCAGGGCGATGCGGCTCCTTTCGCGGAGGCGTGCGTGTGCGTTGAGCTGGTGAGCGAGGTTGTGACGTGTCTGGCCCAGTCTTTGTCAGCTGCTCTTGGCTCGGGGCTCTGAGTCGCTGACGGCTTTGGGCAGGGATGGAGATGTCATGAATCTCAGCCATGTCTCCATGTTGTCCCAGGTCGTCCCAGCGGGTTGTGGGACTGTGGGACTGGAACATACTGGCTTCACTGTGGACGAGAGGAACACAACACACACAGACAGACCAATGCCAGTTCGACTACGTTTAACGAGCTATAATACAGGCTAAGCCGTGTATGAGAATTTTGGTTAACTGATGCAGACAGTTAAACCGTTTGGTGGGACAATTTGGGTAGGTCATCATGGGTCTGAATGAAGGTTTTTGACAGGGCGCTAGCTTAGGGGTCACCTGTTGGTGCTAACGACTTGGTTGTCAAACTATTCTTCAGCTTTCCTTGGTGTGTCAGAGAGGTTCTGTCTCTAAGTGAACTGAAAGGAACAGAGCACAACAGAACAGAGCAATGGCAATCTAGCAAAGTTTGAAGTAACATGCAACCATCAGAGATGGGGAGGTCTGTACTAAAATGGCAGTAGTACACCAGCAGTGTTAGAAAGGGAAGAAGAGAAGGCCTAAGCCTGTTTGGAGCCGGTTTGTGCTCGGAGAGGAGGAAGCCAACCACTTCAAATTACCAGGGGAATCTCTAGGTTCTGTGGCAAATAGT
Organism: Pimephales promelas; assembly: GCF_016745375.1. Next base: position 15,930,537 of record NW_024121166.1, on the reverse strand, counting down.
AAGTGGATGGGTTTTAATACCTTTTCTAGTTTGCCTGGGGTGAAATGAGGTCATTCTGGCCGGAGTCAGCATCGTGGTTGGTCCTTCTGTCGCCCCACACATGACAGCAGTGTCCCGGGCCTTTCGGTGCATCTGTACCGAGGTGCGCCCTCTCAAGCAACTTGACCTTGAACACAACCGGCGGTGCCAGATTGGTGATATCGTGTTGCGGGCCGCACCAACAGAAGATACAGAAAAGTCCGAGACTCGCGCTCAGTCAGTGATGGTGACGCAGATCAGACGAACCAGCTCGCTGGACCCCAGGCAGAGATGACTGTCAAATCATCACAGCACGAGAGAGATTTCTACTTGCAAACACAAAACAGAATGAAGAACGAGTGTACTTCAATGTGAATTAAAGCTCCTTTATCTAAATCAAATTGAGTGTTTTTTTGTAGAAAAATCAAAGGCAACAGCTTTACTAAAATTATGGTATAAACAAAAAGGAAATTATGACAATGTTACTTATCAGAATAACCTAGCCTCCATTCAGGAAAGGGATAGAGTGCAGCAATGAAGCACACAGGAGGAAGCGAGCTGTAGTGGCGGGTTTTGGCCACTAAGGGTTTTGGGCCACTTCCTGCTAGTGTTTCACCAGGCTGACAGAGAGCTTGATTTAAATTGCATTCAAACTGATTTAAACACAATTCAAATTGAGCAAGTGCATAGGGGTTAAGTAACCATTAGATTAGTAAGGATACAGTTGTACCGAGACCAGATCAAAATTATTAAAAATAATTTGAGGAGGAAATATAGAAATAAAGCCATAAACAATTCCCAATGGGAAATGAGAGAATTAATTCAAATTAACTTCGAAATTTGTCTGTTTCAAACCAAATTTGAATAAGTGTAGGAAATTAAAGGTTGGTGTCATATTTGGTGATAATCACGATTACGGTGAGGGATCAGTGATAACCAGAATACAACCAACAGAGAGAGCCATGCGAAACAGAGTGAGGTTAGCTGATGACTTACCAAAGGGACGGCCACAAGGGGGCGCTTTCCCCTAAGTGGTCATCAGAAGCTGCTAAGACTTAATTCTGAATTTTAAATTCAAATGTCATTTGAACCAAATTCAAAACAAGTGCACACAGTCAAGGTAAAGAAAATCATGTTATTACAACAAGGCTGTAAATTGCACATGCATTGAAAGTTAGAGAAACTAGTTCAAAATTTCAGTAAGAAAATAGGAATTTTCTAACAGAGAATTTTGAGGAAAAGATGACCTAGCTGTTAGTGTCCACACGATGGCGCCACTGCGCTCACACGGGGTAAAGTCAGGACACCGGTGGAAATTTAATACTGCAAAGCACTCAAGGGCGCACCCTAGTGTCTGGCAGTAGTATTACAACCACCTGCTGCCCCTGTGATTTTCTCAGAGGGAGTGGAGCGTTACCACCCTCCCTGCTGTATAATCACAAATATTACGGAATTTTAAATCTCGACGGATTTCTTTCCGGTACTATATTTTACAAGCACGTTGGCAGGATTTTTTCCTTTTCGCTGCGTTGTGCAAAAGAAAACAGGAATTACTCGTCTGTTTCAAAACTCCAAATAACATTTATCACAACTAGTATTAATGATTGGAATGTTTTCAGTTTTGGATTTTTTGGTGCTATATTTGTTTAAAACACGTTCGCAGGTTTTCTTCGCTGCATTGTGCAAAGGAAAACAGGAATTACTCGTCTGTTTCCTGCTCCAACAGGCATATATCAAATAGCACTTATGATAATATGCTTGGCGGTTTTATACATTGAGTAGCTAAGTCAATGTTTTTTTCAACCAGGAGCTTATCGTTACTCTAACGATTATAATATAAGGCCTTTTAAGAACAGTAAAAGAGCATCGTTTTACCGTATCTTTTCTTCGACACTATTCGGAGAATTTCGTCCGGACAGTGGAGTTAAAATTATTAAAAGTGTCGTTTATGCACAGAGGTTTCTCTTCCATCTGTGCCAGAACAAATTTAATACTATGGAAACTGCAGTTTATTTTTAACAATTAACAGTGACTAAAATGTTTGAACATTTAGCAGCTTGTTAAATGTGCTTGACTGAGGCGGCTTTCGTGCCCAGATCAGTCATATCATGAGTTCGCAAAGCGTTCACTCCGATGCGCGTGTAATATTAAATATTACATAAACAATATTAAATAACAATATACACATTAGCTTGAAATTGATTGCTCATAAACAAGTTTGAAATGCCCCGCATTCATTCTCCACCAATGTAAAGACTCTGGGTCGGTTCTGATCAGGGGGGGGGGGGGGATTTGCATATCATAATTAATAATTGATAATTAATAATTATTCATACAGATTTGGATCAGACCGTTCTTACATGTTAATTTATTAATTTTACCCATATGCATACATGTGCGTCCCCGCAATCAACCACAAATTAATTGTTATTGATTGCAAGGACCACGTTTTACAAGATAGGCAAAATCAATTAGCTCAATAAGTTATATAGCTTGTGAAAACGAATTCTGTGGCCACTAGAATCTGCCTTCCCTGCTATATAACCAAATACCCTCTTAGGTATTTATAGTTCTGTAAAGCGTGTAGCTTTAAATTGACATTTCATTGACCCGTATCATGAGCAAGACAATCAGTCAAGGTAAGCATATTTTGTATTTAATAAAGTTACTACTTAAGCATTCACTACGTTACAATGATACATGTATTTACAAACATTAAAACACAAACTAAGACGACGCAGAGCGTTTAGACAATGGATACGCGCGAGTTAAATGAGTTGGAGAGAGAGAGAGAGTGAGAGAGAGAGTGAGTTGTGTGAGAGAGAGTTACGTTCATCAAAACAGTCAGTTAACCTTTCTGGACACCACCAAAAACATTTTCTTAATGCTTCTTAGAAGCTCTAAAAGAAGGTATACTTGCAGGGCACAATTGGGTCTGTGTGAGTCGTGGGCTCGTTGCACGTGTCGGCTAGAGGTGCGCCGGTCCGGCGCGCGTGCGTCACGTGAAGCGCGGCCGCGGCGTGTGTGCGCGGCCCGTCCCGACTCGTTCATGGCTGCTTTGTTCCGTGGGGAGTCACGTGGCGTTCGTCGGCATTTAGCGCCAGCGTTTGAAAGGCTGAGAGTCTTTGAGGTTACGTTACCCGAGGAGATAGTTCGGCAAAGTCCACTTCCTTTCCTGGAAGACGAACTTGGTAGTCCACTTGAGGAAAAGATGAAACTTTTAGACGAACAAAAGGAAAGATCCATCGTTGGATCAGAGTCCCGTGAGGTTTACATGTTGAGCGCTGGAAAGTTCAGAAGAGAGCGAGGGCGGACCTGCGTTCTCACATTTATCACCTTGGAGAAATCCATCCCCTTCCTGTTGGCTTGAGCCAATCGGAGAGTGGATGTTGCACGCGGGAAGCTTTCTTTTGTTCCTCAGCGCGCGCTTCTCGTGGAAGGGGGTGTGTTAAATGAGGGTTTTGCAATAGCAATTTGATCTTCATTGGCAGTACAACGAATTAAAAATACACTTTACTTTACATCTCTATGCATATTCGAGTGTTTCATTCAATAAGCATTCTAGAGATATCAAGGAACATTATGTTATATCAAAGGAATATACACTTATGTTTCAAATGCATGACGAAGGTATTTTTAATTCCTATTTAAACTGTGACCAAACAAAGTTATTTCACTGTGACATGGGGAAGACACATATACATAAAAACCATTGAAAACATTTTGTTGAATGTTTTTAAACACCAAAAGTCCTTCTCTTTGTTCAAAAACATTCCACACATTCCGATGTGTGGGGGAAGTGAAAGGTTTGTGTGTGCGTGTATGTGTTGATGTAATTCGCCTGGCCAAGATTCATTACATACACATTTGTTTTACACAACAGCATCTGATTGGCAACAATAGCAACTGACTGGCTACTAACGTTATACTCAAACAGCGTTTGTAAGAAAGCCCAACAATGCCCCCTGGAGGTATCTTTATGTATGTGACTTTGTTGGTGCTTGCACGGGCATAGACAAGTCGGGACATGTCTGAACTAGTGTCAGAGAGCAGTTCAGATACATAGGAGACTGAATTTGCTTCTCACAGAAAGCGGACTGCTGCATGTTTATTACTTCCGTGAGTGATTGATCAAAAAGTAAGTTGTCTGTTTCACATTCTATGCTGATCAAACTTTAATATTCTGTGTATTCAGTTGCTATTATCCGTGAAATGTACTAGATCATATAGTAATTTGTATAATCATATTTTCGTGTGAATTGCATGCTACCACAGTCATGTAAAGTTAAATCTAAACTAGTTTGATACTGTTCAGTTGTTTAAGTTCTGTAGTATAATGCAGATATTTAAACTAAATAATTTGTGTTATCTGTAAACTGTTTATACTAGCAAATTTATACTGTATTTTGTTTTCTGTTCATTGTAGACCACACGTATACCTATGAGAAAATCCTGTAATATTTCATACATGCAGAAATAATCCGAATAAAACCCTTCTGCTGGGACACACACTCTCTTGCTCCAGTTTCTCTAACCGGAAACTCCCACCACCATTTCTACTAGTGCTTAACCGAACCCCCCTGAGCGTCCCATACGCTCGTACATGGTCCTTCGAGCCGGAGTACACTTCAGTAGAAATGGATTCCGATGCTGCCAGCACAGCAGATCCCGCGGCCCGACCCCGCACACAAAGAGAGCGACATCTCCCAGCCTATCTTGAGGATTATGAAGTCCAGCTCCCTGCACACCTGCACCCAGCTCCACCGCCAGATGACGCCATTTCACAGAGACATTCTAGACATTCTTCTAAGTCAATATCCTCTGGTACAGCATCCAACACTACATCCAGGTCACGCCACAGTGCATCTAGTAGATCTCCAAGACACGCCCTGTCTGACATCCAGGCTGCATTACTAGAGGAGCGATTAAAGGCTCTTGAACTAGAGGAACTACAACGCCAGATAGTAGAGGACACTACAGCAGATGAAGAATGTCAGAGACTCGATAACCAAGCCAGAGAAGCACTCAAAGCCAGAGAAGCCTTGGCTAAACAAATTGCCACACGACGGCGTCTCAAGAAAGTACAAAATGAGCTTGAGGTTGCCAAGTTAGTCACCTCATTCCTTAAACAGGAAACCCAAGATGTTAGCATTACCAGTAACTCACCTGAAGCATTAGCTGATTCAAGCCTACCTCAACAGAGAGCTGCTACTAGTAATATTTTCATATCAACTGACCGGATAATGCAGGGACATTCCACGCCACAACCTGTCTTTTTTACATCCGAGGCATCAGCATTGCCTCCTCCAGCACCACATGTGTTACCAACCATCACCTTAGCAACTGAAGCTTCCATTCATGGTCCAGACTTTGTTCCTGAGGTGCGTCATCCTAACGTAGTGACATGGTTATCACCTCCTCTTGCTACAGCTCAGCCTACTTCAGAGTCCAGAACTGCTCGCACTTTTCCTGCACCCGCTTACCCAGCTACAGTTACAGTGCAGCCAACCCCTCCTGTCACCACTGCAACCCACCATCAGATACCGGCTGTGAGTGTGCCTCCTTCGATGGCTTTGCATCCTGACCCTGTAGCCTTAGGTGCTTCAGTACATCCTCAATCATACCAAGTACCGTATCCTCACAGTCAAATGGCATTGCCAGTCACTCATCCATTTCCACCCCATGCTTTACCAGCTCAGACATCAATGTATTTCCCTCAAGCCCAGCCACCAGGTGTAGAGATGTTAGCTGCTTCTGCCTATGGTATCCCAAAACCTGTCATACCGACCTTTGAATCTGGACGTGAAAGTGACTTTGCACTGCTCAAAATGGCACTGGACAATCTAATGAACAACCAACAACACTTAAGTGAACAGTACAAGTATCAAGTGCTTCTAGGTCACTTAAAGCTTCCCAGTGCTCTCCAGCTTGCAAAGGCATACATGCACGATTCCCGGCCATACACAGCGGCATTGCAAGCACTGCAAGATAAATATGGTCAACCACGCCAACTAGTCCAGTGCGAGCTAGGGGCCATACTGAATTCTCCTGCTGTTAAGTTTGGAGATGCTGAAGCTTTCGACGACTTCGCCTTATCCATCCATTCGTTTGTAGGGATGCTCAGGACTCTAGAAGGCCCAAATGGCTACGAGTTAAGATGTGGATCTCATGTTGATCGCCTTCTGAGCAAAATGCCACCGTCATACCGTGACAGTTTTGTGGAGTACTGCTTTAGCCATGGTATTCTCCAGACTGGCACAGACCGCACCTACACCCTATCTGATTTCTCTGCATGGCTACAGCTAAAGTCTCAGGCTAAGCGCATTTCAAACAGAGCAGCAGCGCTTTACCAAGGTGAGGTGACCAGGATCATTAAGAAGGATCCACGCACACCTTATCGCCCTAAGGACAGATCCACCTCAATCCTTTACTCCACTAACAGTACCTCATCTGTTCAAGGACAAGCAGGAATCAAGACACCCAAGTTTCAACCCTACTGTCCATATTGCAACAATAAGGAGCATTTCCTGAACTCTTGCCCTAAATTTAAGCTACTCACCACAGAGCAAATACTGAAGTGGATAATGGATGGAAAGCGTTGTTGGAAATGTGGAAGGACACATACTTCCGACAGCTGCACTCTGAAGCGAGGGTGCAAGACTTGCAAAGAGCTGCACCTAACCATTCTCCATGAAGCCGCACTCCAGACACAAAAGAGTGTTCTTCTGGTCAATGTTCCCAATTCCCAGGTGTATTTAGATCGTCCAAACCGATCTCCAAAGGTGATGCTTAAGGTAGTTAAGGTCCTACTCCATAATGGAGATAAAGCCATGGAGACGTATGCAGTGTTAGACGATGGCTCCGAGCGTAGCATTGTACTTCCACAAGCCGTGGAACAGTTAAACCTTACCACAGTGCCTGAAACTCTCACATTACGTACAATACGTCAGGATGTACATCAGTTAAATGGAGCATCTGTTTCTCTCTCAGTGTCACCTCTAAACAGCCCAACCAAGATGTTTCAGATAAATCATGCCTTCACTGCAGCGAATCTGAGACTATCGGAACACTCTTATCCAATAGCTGCTCTTCAACACAAATATGCCCATATCCGGTCTTTACCATTGCCCCAGATTGAGCGAGCACAACCCTTGCTACTCATTGGGTCGGACATGCCTCACCTACTTGTACCAGTCCAACCAATACAAATGGGTCCTCCTAATGCACCAATAGCGGTTCACACCAGACTTGGTTGGACTCTCCAAGGCCCTGTAGGGTACAGCCAAACTGCCTCCTGTGATCAACAATGTCTGAACATCTCTATCGATGTTCAGAATGCTGAGTTACTCAAGAACGTTGAGCGTCTGTGGCAGATTGACACCCTGCCCTACATTAATGAAACAGCAGCCACTCGTTCTAAACAGGACCAGCATGCTCTGACAGTACTACAAACATACACTTCTAAGATAGAGGTGGACGGCTTTCTACGATATGCCACTCCTTTGCTCAGACGACCAAATGCTGGCACCCTTAAAGCCCCTAAGGAAGCAGTGCTGGCAAGCCTTCGCAGCACTGAACGGAGACTCGCCAAAGACCCAAATCTTTCTGAAGCATACTGCACTGAAATGAACAAATTAGAGCAAGCTGGCTACGTGGCAGAAATCTCCAATCAGGAGGCTGAGAAGTCCACTGAATCCTGGTACATTCCACACCATATGGTGAATCACAACGGCAAAAACAGGATTGTGTTTAACTGTTCTTTTCCGTATCAGGGTCGATCATTGAATGAGCTCCTCATTCCAGGTCCTACACTTGGTCCATCTTTGCTTGGAGTTCTGCTTCGGTTCAGACAACACACTGTGGCTGTGAGCGGAGATGTGAAAGGTATGTTTCACCAAGTTCGCCTACTGCCAGCTGACAAGGTGATCCTGCGCTTCCTTTGGAGAAACATGCAAAAAACTGAGCAGCCAAAGATATACGAGTGGCAAGTTCTACCATTTGGCACAACGTGCAGTCCTTGTTGTGCTATATATGCCCTGCAACGGATAGCCCACGACAATGGCGAAACTGATCCCAGTCTCGTAGAATCAGTTACTCAGTCATTCTATGTAGACAATTGTCTTCAAAGTCTGGAATCAACAGAAAAGGCTAGAGCTCTGGTAGATGGCTTGAGGCAATTGCTGCTTACTGGAGGATTTGATCTACGCCAATGGGCCAGCAACGAACCAGAAGTCATTGAACACCTTCCATCAGAAGCAAGGTCCCAAAGTAGTGAACTATGGTTAACCCAAAAGAGTCCAGACCTTTTAGAAGGCACACTTGGATTGCGATGGAATTGTCTTAGTGATTCCTTAGGATACAAGCCTCGCCAAGTGGAATGTCTCAAACCTACTTTGAGAAATATCTACAAGGTACTGGCATCGCAGTATGACCCTCTTGGGTACCTGATTCCATTCACCACCCAAGCCAAGATACTCGTTCAGGATCTGTGGAAAATTCATGTGGGATGGGATGACCTTATTGAGTCTGACAGCTTACGGAATAGATGGCAAACCTGGGTACAGGAACTACCTGATTTGGATCAACAAGAGATTCCCAGATGCTACACTCCATTTCAAGTACATGATGAAACATTCACCAGAGATCTACACATCTTTTGTGATGCCTCGGAGAGGGCCTACGGCTCAGTGTCGTACATGCGCACAGAAGACAAGGATGGTCATGTACACATTTCATTTGTGCTGGCTCGTTCACGTGTGGCCCCCCGGAAACAAATGTCAATGCCACGACTTGAATTGAGTGCAGCACTTACTGGAGCACAAGTAGCAAAAGTCCTCACAACAGAACTCACAGTACCCATCAGGCAAGTTGTTCTCTGGTCCGACTCCACCACTGTGCTTCACTGGCTGCTGGCTGACTCCTGCAGGTACAAGGTCTTTGTGGGAACTCGAGTTGCTGAAATTCAGTCCCTCACCGATGTTAATTCCTGGAGGTATGTGGATTCTGGTAATAACCCAGCAGACGACATTACCCGTGGAAAAGCCTTAAAGGAGTTGACACAATCGTACCGTTGGGCTAAGGGACCTGACTTCTTGTATCAATCAGAAGCATTCTGGCCAAACATGATAGTTGGTGACTCTGAACCAGATACTGAGTTAAAGAAGTCAGCACTTTGCCTGCACCTATGCACTAGTCCTGAAGCACATCTCCCAGACGCAAAGCAGTATACCACCTGGAAAGACTTGGTAAAGGCCACGGTGGCGTACCTACACGGGGCGGCTCAATCTTCCACATTGCAAGTAGACGTAGCTGAACATTACGTTACTGCCGAAAAGCTCCTTCTCCAACAAGCCCAAAGAGATTCCTTTCCAGAGGAGGTTAAGGCTGTTTCATCAAACCGACCCTTACCATCTAATAGTCGGCTAGTGTCTTTGTCTCCTGAGTATGATAAAGATGCTGGACTAATTAGGGTTGGAGGGAGACTGCGTCATGCTAAGCATATAGACAGGAATGCCCTTCATCCCATAGTTCTCGATCCTAATCAACAAATAACAAAACTCCTTATTAAGGAATAAGATGCCAATCTCCTTCATCCTGGGCCAGAAAGGGTCCTTGCAGAGCTCAGACGTTACTATTGGATTTTGAAAGGTAGAGCAGCCATCAAAAAACATCAACTCAGCTGTACTGAATGTCAAAAGTGGCGTGCCCAACCTAGCATCCCCAAGATGGCAGATCTCCCACCAGCTCGTCTTAGGCTTTACAAGCCCCCCTTCTATTCCACTGGAATGGATTGTTTCGGCCCATTCACAGTAAAAATTGGACGACAAACTGAAAAGAGATGGGGAATAGTCTTCAAATGTATGACCACCCGATGCCTCCATCTAGATCTACTTGAGAGTCTCGACACTGATGCCTTCTTGATGTCTCTACGGAGATTTATAGCTAGAAGAGGGAAGCCCTTCGAACTCTTCTCTGATAATGGCACCAACTTTGTTGGAGGAAACCGAGAGATAAAAGAGGCCTATGAAGCTATGGCACCCCGATTAAAGGAGCAATTAGCTGAACAGAAAATCTCTTGTAGATTCAATCCTCCCAGTGCTCCGCATTTTGGTGGTATTTGGGAGAGAGAGGTAAAATCAGTGAAACAAGCCTTGAAAGTCATTCTGAAGGAACAGACAGTCCCTGAAACCGTTCTCCGCACTGTTCTGATTGAGGTGGAGGGTATTATGAATGCCAAGCCATTAGGCTACGTATCATCGGATATCGCAGACCCAGACCCAATCACACCCAGCATCCTGCTTATGGGTCGCCATGACTCCTCTCTCCCACAAGTAATCTATGACTCCAGCAATCTTTTGGGAACCAGGAGATGGAGGCATAGCCAAATACTTGCGGACCATTTCTGGGCAAGATTTATTAATCACTATCTGCCAAGTCTCCAGGAAAGACAAAAATGGCAAAAGGATACTGACCAGCTCAGGATTGACCAGGTAGTACTCATAATTGACCCACAACTTCCACGAGCCCTCTGGCCAGTGGGCAAAGTGACCCGTACCTTCCCTGGACCTGATGGACGTATAAGGACAGTTGCCGTTCAGGTTCAAGATCGGACTTATGTTAGACCCGTGGCTCGGTTAATTCCACTTCCCAAACTCATAGATGATGACAACATCAATCCTGACATTTAAAAGGGGCTTTCTACCAGGTTCAAATGTCGGGAGCAACATTTTGGGGCGGCTATGTAAGAAAGCCCAACAATGCCCCCTGGAGGTATCTTTATGTATGTGACTTTGTTGGTGCTTGCACGGGCATAGACAAGTCGGGACATGTCTGAACTAGTGTCAGAGAGCAGTTCAGATACATAGGAGACTGAATTTGCTTCTCACAGAAAGCGGACTGCTGCATGTTTATTACTTCCGTGAGTGATTGATCAAAAAGTAAGTTGTCTGTTTCACATTCTATGCTGATCAAACTTTAATATTCTGTGTATTCAGTTGCTATTATCCGTGAAATGTACTAGATCATATAGTAATTTGTATAATCATATTTTCGTGTGAATTGCATGCTACCACAGTCATGTAAAGTTAAATCTAAACTAGTTTGATACTGTTCAGTTGTTTAAGTTCTGTAGTATAATGCAGATATTTAAACTAAATAATTTGTGTTATCTGTAAACTGTTTATACTAGCAAATTTATACTGTATTTTGTTTTCTGTTCATTGTAGACCACACGTATACCTATGAGAAAATCCTGTAATATTTCATACATGCAGAAATAATCCGAATAAAACCCTTCTGCTGGGACACACACTCTCTTGCTCCAGTTTCTCTAACCGGAAACTCCCACCACCATTTCTACTAGTGCTTAACCGAACCCCCCTGAGCGTCCCATACGCTCGTACAGCGTTGGCATTAGTTTACGTTCTTGATCAAATCGAAAATAACGTCATAAAGCATATATACATGAAAATACTTATTATACAAAACATACTTCTACAAAATTCAGGTCCATAATGTTTGTACGCGTTTGTCGTAGACACAAAATAGCATAACTAGTAGCCTAATAGTGGCTATAAAGCCAGCGCTGGCATTTGAAAAAAAAAAACAAAAAACACAAGGCTACGTCTGGAATTATACATGCAAATACATTTAAAATGATTAAGTCTTAGCCTACTTACAGATTGTGGCCCAACAACTGCTGCCTCTGGCTTTAAAGTCGGAACTGCTTCATGTTTTAGTAACAGTTTCTTGTTGAATCCGGTGTTGAATTCGTGGAGATTCTGAAAGCTGTCTTCCGTAAAATGCGCAGCACAGAGAGCTAGATTACGATCGTCACTTTCAGGAACATAATCAAACATAAATTGTATCCATTGTTGACAAAGAACAGCGTCCGTGGGAACTGGGAAGCTCGAACACGAAGACCACACATTCGACGAGCCGCTTAACCCTCTGGGCTTCTTCGTAAATGGGTTACACTTAGCTTCCTCCCGGTCAAAAACGGACAAAGCCTTAAAATTGAACTTTACTTTTTCCCAGGATAACCGTTCAAATATATTTTTGTTCTATAATATTTTCTGATTATTATTTAGAATTTTCTGAGTTTTCTATGATACTTTGCATTAATTATATAATTTTTAAGAGCTATTTTTTCCATTATAATTAATATATATATTTTTATTTTATATTTATTTTTATTTTTTTTCAATAAATGCAACAATTCACATCAAAATAGAGTGCCAGCTTTATAAAAAAAAAAAAAAATTCAAGTAGAAGAGCGCCACCTTATGGCTTTAAAAAATAGTTACATGTGTGCAATGTCCTGTACAGCATGAAGGCTGCCTATAGCTTCCTATATAAATACATAGGGAGGCTTTTTGATTTCTGTTGTTGTTTTAGACATGATTTCTCTATCTTATTCGTTTTTTTTTAATTTAGATATAGATTTAGATATTCTAAAAGACAACTAATTATTTTTTTAACAATTTTTTTTAGATAAGTATCAGGTTTTGCATAATGATTACAATCAAACAATAGCATTTGGTTAGAAAGGGAACACAATGCAAACATTTTTGTTACTCAGTATTTGATCATTCAAATAATTGAACAAAAGAAGGGATGGTTAGTGATAATTCAAAACACTTTACAGACATTTTGCAATAAATTGGTATTTTTTTATTATTTTTTTATTCAATAAGTAATAAAAACTTCATAAGGGAACAGCAATAATGATCGAACAGGAATAAACATAAAATAATACTAATTAAGTTAATTTTCTCGCTCTCTCTCTCTCTCTCTGTGTGCGTGTGTGTGTGTGTGTGTGCACACGCATTTGAGCGAGTCTCTTTTATATTTTTTTTGTATTTTTGCATATTCTCAAAATTTGCTGTTGCAGTCTTACCAGTGAATCTCTCTATCTATCTCTCTCTCTCTCTCTCTCTCTCTCTCTCTCTCTCTCTCTCTCTCTCTCTCTCTCTCTCTCTCTCTCTCTCTCTCTCTCTCTCTCTCTCTCTCTCTCTCTCTGTCTTTGTCTCTCTCTGTCTGTCTCTCTCTATGTGTGTGTGTGTGTGTGTGTGTGTGTGGGTGTGTGTGTGTGTGGGATCAGCTCAGGTGAGAGTCTCATGAGGGAATACACTCATAGTTTGATTCAGTTTATTTTAATGTTGTCATTTAAATTCATTAATAAATAAAATATCTTATTTAAATTAATTAGAAAAAACATTTAAATCAGATTCTGTAAGCTTAATTTCTATTGTTTTAATGTAGCAGAAGATTTTAGCTGTAAGACTGTAAGACAGATCTGTTGTTTTGATTTTTAGTTTCTACTCTTTACATTCACTTGAGATGAACTGACTGCATTTACATTAATATTCAGCCAAAACACACTGAGAGCAGAAAAGTGATGAAAACAACCTGTTTTTTTTTTCATGACCGTGCACTTGAACAAAATTAATAGGTCTTTACGTGTTGTTTGTAATTATTTTAATATTTTCACTATTTTAAATACAGTCATATATTCAAAAATATAATTTTCAACCCTCATTTTGACCTTTTGTCACAAACACTTGGTTTGAGTGCTATACATCTCCTTTAAGACTGGCCACTGTTATGATTGGCTAAGGTCATTTCATAGGAAAAAGTATCAGTGCCTCCAATATTGCACATGTGTGTTTTGAAAACATTATCATTTGCTGTTTTCCGATACAATATTGTTGGCATTGCTCTATCTTCCAATAAACATTTCTTTCCAAACTCTGCATTAAATTGTGCCTGATCACAAACCCAAATCTGTAGTGAAATAATCAGAACAAACAATTTCCAACATGATCCTAGACATTGTTTAATAATAAACCATCCATTCGTTCCTAATGCTGGAGTCCTTCAGAAGGCTGTGTAGAACTTCACTGACATCTTAATATTTGTAAAAAATAAAATAAAAAAAATAAAAACTAGTTTAAAACTTGCAGTAAGCTTCAGGTGCTTGTTAACATGAGTATCTCTATGGTCTTGGGTGACCTGCTCTCTCTTTCTGGTCATGCTGTTGTTCTTCCTCTGCTGGGCAGGTTATCAAAATGAAATGAAAGTAGGCGTTGATGTGTTGTTTTGGAGTTGGTCAGATGAAAATATCTACTATAGTCTAATGTCACAATGTGGAGGAAGTAGAAAACAAGTCATCTGGCAGCTTGATTTCAGTTTATGCTGATTTTTGGGGGTCTGAAGAGTTTTTTTGTTTTGTTTTTTTCCATTGTACAATGACATCTTATATGCCAAACGATCAAAGATTTGATTCCTCATTCCATAAATACTATTGGTCAACAAACATAATACTTTGGCTGATTCACCAGAGAAAAGGGGAAAGTTTGGCCCAATATCGAATTGGTAACTAGGAATGTATGATTTATATAATTAGTCTCAGCTGGCAATACCTCTTCTGAAACGTGTTGGTCTTGTGTTTTGGTGACTAACAACAGGAGCTGGCAACACATCTGTTTGTGATCAGCGGTTCTGTGTTTCCTGCGTTTATAAAGCTTTCAGCGATACTGACAACTGATATGTCAATATATTTCGGTTTCTAGATATCTGGGGAATAAATGGTATTGGTGGACAGTAAATGCAGCCAAAGTGTTACTAATGCGTCTGTAATGGTGGAGCAACCGTCTGTCTGACAAAGAGTTACATTAATAGCAACTGAATCTGTTAATATAATTAATAATTTAGAACTTGTGGTTTCAGGAAATGTTTTAAATTACTGTATTTGTTTCATTGTTTCACAGTTTATTGGCAGATATGCACTCTTTTTTTTGTTTGAAAAATGTAATTGATTTCAACTAGTGAGATTCTATTTGCCAATAATCATTTGATATTTTGCTACAAAAAAATTCAAAGAGCAAAACTGAAAACTAAAGATAATAATAAAAATATTTGTTCATCACTTTTCACTGTTCAATTACACTGACCTTAGGTATTGTCTGACAAACTGTTTGAATCATTTAAATAATCTTTATTTGTCTCCTTTGTCGTATCTAACTGAATCTTGTTCATTCTTTCTTTAGATTTGTTAAACTACAGAATAACTCATCTGAATCATGGGAGAAAAGAAAGAGATCTTTCATACTGGATTTGTGTCTGCAAGCTGTTCTCCACCAGAAAGAGACAATAGAAGAAACTGTGAAGAAACTGTTGTCATCTGTGAATTATGAGAGATGTGATTTTCTGCTGGATCTGTGTTCACGTGTGAAGGACTATGAGTATCAAACAGGCAGGAGTGTCCTTCCAGCATTACAGCCAGTTTATCAGTCAGCTCCTGCAGTCTGGAGAATAAAGCTCTCAGAGAGAAAGATCTCCATCCTCCTTGAAGTGCTGAAACTGCAGACAGAGAAGAAACCAGTAGATCTGAGAGACTGGACAGATGAAGAGAGTGAAGTGAGGGGATTCCTCCAGTGTCTGCCCTACATCTCACAGCTCAGGTGAGACTCTCATCATGCTGGATTATTGTATTCAGTGCTCACAATAAAATTAATGAATTTAATGTATATGTTGGGCAGACAAAATAAATGCGATCGTGACCCGGAATTGAAAAAAATTGAATTGAAGTGTGATTTTGCCGACCCCTCAGCGGCTGGATGACTCTCATAGTTAGTGCACAACGATGAGGCCAGTTTTATTCTGATTGTATTCTATATAATACTGGATGAAGTCAAGATACACTCACATTATCTGTTGCCTGATCATCCATCTTCAGAAACACCAAACCAATTTTAAGAGACTGATAATGTTTTAGCCCAACTGAAATGTTTAAAGTGTGTGTAAACGTTATTATTACTGATGTGACGTAATACAGGACAAAATAGAACTTTACTTTAATGGAAATGGAAGTAAAATAATGACAAATGTTTTTGAAACAATAAATCTTGTTGAATTGCACTACTTGAAAAAATATGCATCACATAAACCCTGCTTGAATTTTAATGCTTTGTATTTTTAGGGCTTGCATTTTTATGGGCTGAAAGTCTACATGGTTGTATATTCAAGCTATTTAAAATATTTAAATTCAAAACATTTCACACACATTTTCATTATTAAAGATTCAATAATCCATTTTGAACTTTCAGATTTCATTTCCAAAATATGAATTCTGTCTAAAAATGCAATCTATAATATTTGACAGGCAATTTTTGCTCCATTTTATTTCGCTTTACAAATTCGCCTCCATAAATTTAGTGGTTGAAATCGAGGGGAATTTTGCTCAAAAGTTCTCAAACTTTTTTTTTTTCTATTCCAAAAGATAGAAGCTATACAGAAATACTGATTTTACAAAATATTCAATTTAGGATTATATTTTCACTTGTATTCAATATTTTATATTCTCCTACACTGGACAATAAAGTGATAATTATGTGTGTCTCCACAGATTTTCTGGCATTATCTACATGGAGAGAGAAGCTGCTGTAAAGTTTCTGCTGAATCTGTTTGTTTCAGCATCAGAGTTTGATGCAAATACAGAAGAAAATTACACTGAACTATTAACATCTGTGTGCAGTTACACATCTTTCCCCTATGATGATAATTATTATGATGCTGAGTATCAGTGTGATTTCCTGCTGGATCTGTGTTCACATGTGAAGGACTATGAGACTCAAACAGGCAGGAGTGTCCTTCCAGCATTACAGTCAGTTTATCAGTCAGTTCCTGCAGTCTGGATCATAGATCTCTCAGAGAGAAAGATCTCCATCCTCCTAGAAGTGCTGAAACTGCAGACAGAGAAGAAACCAGTAGATCTGAGAGACTGGACAGATGAAGAGAGTGAAGTGAGGGGATTCCTCCAGTGTCTGCCCTACATCTCACAGCTCAGGTGAGAGTCTCATGAGGAACACACCAACCATGCTGGATTATTGTATTCAGAGCTCACAATAAAATTAATGAATTTAATGTACAGTGTATGTTAGGAAGACAATAATATCTGAATGTGAACCAGAATTGAAAACACTGTTGCATAAACTTCATAGACTAGTCTTACAAGTTAGTCATCTAATTATTTTACACAAGACTGATCATAACTGTTTTAAATCAGTTACATAAAGAGGTATTGGTGTAATTTGAATCTGAAAAGTAAGTGTGATTCGCCCTAACTAACTGCTAGTTGTTCAGACTTGTGCAGTGTTGGGCAGTAAGTAACTAGTACTTTCTCTGGTAACTAGTATTGTAACTAACATTACATTTTTTTGTCACAATTATTAATGATTTGAAATTCAGAAATCCAATCATCTCTATCAATTTTCATAATCGTTGTTGTGTGTGTGCGCTCATGACATCATCAACACAGCAAATCTTTGTCTGAAGACTGAGAACATATTATAAACCACTTCATAAAGCGACTGAAATACAGACTTTATTTTAGTTTTTCTATGTTGCTGCTTTATTAAATAACTGAAGGGGTTTAATCAAATTGTGGCTTGTCATCAGTTTGAGACAGTTGTACTCTTCGTTTATTTGTAACTTTCATGAATTCACAGGCTGCAAAAATTATGCAATTACCAATTATTCGGAGGTGTAACGGAAGAGTAATGTAACTAGTGTAATTAATTACTGTTGTCCGGGAGTAATAAGTACAGTAATAATATTATTTTTGTAAGGAGTAACTAGTAATGAGTAAATGATCCATGTTTTGAGTAACGAGCCCAACACTGTTCTCTCATGACACAGTTTTAACTAAGCGTCTCTGTTTATGATCTGGCCGCTGACAGTCGTGTTGTGAGTAAATCTGTTGTTCAAATCCTTCTCTCACTCTTGTTCAGTCTCTGTAGAGATTAATTTTATTCATGTATTTCTATTATATCAGCTTCATGCAGCTCACAGTCCATTTATACTGTATATGCGGTTATAATCGAGCTAAAGTGGGTTTCTGCATAGTCGATCTGATCCTCTTCATTTTGTGCTCACACTTGATCCCTTCATGGTCAAAAGTGACCAAAGCCTTGAAATGTAACTTTTCTTCAGGGAAATCAATGTAATATTTTTTTGTTTAGTAATATTTTTTTTCACTATTATTTAGAATTTTGAAGGGATTCTTTAACAAAAATGTTTAATGTAAGAATAGTGTCACTTGGAGGCGTTAAAAAACAAAAACGTGTGATGTCATGGTGTAACCACCTCTCACTATATAAATATATAGAGGCTTTTGGATTCTCTACAATTTATGTTTTATAAACACATTTTGTGTGTAACTCTTGTATTTTTAATTTTTTTTTTTATTTCACATCTGCTGATGCAGTCTTACCAGTGTGTGTGTGTGTGTGTGTGTGTGTGTGTGTGATTACTGATTGACTATTCTAGATTAAGTGTTTACTGTCAAATCAGAAAATATACAGTGTAGAAACTGTGTGTCTGACGCAGGTTTATCTTCATATCAACTCAATATATGTGCCAATTACATGTTCTTGACATGAAAGGTTTGAGGAAATGAATTAAGTTACTCAAACTTTTTATTTTACTTTTTATTTTTTTATTTAGATTCCAAAATATAAAAGATATACAGAAATACTGTTATTTACTAAATTTTTTATTTACGATTATATTTCCAACACACCACTCAATACACAACCATCCTCTACAACTGAAATATAAACTGAAGTAATAGTCAAATCCGAATGTTCATATACATTTTTTAGGGCTGTGCAAAAATTAATTGCGATTAATCGCATCCAAAATAAAAGTCTGTGTTTACATAATATATTTGTGTGTGCTGTATATAAATATTTTGTATATATAAATACCTATGCATGCATGTATATATTTAAGAATTATTTGCGCTTAAATTCTGTATATATATATATATATATATATATATATATATATATATAAATACATAATCTATATTATATAAATATTTTATATATGAATAACACATTTTCTTAAATATATATACATGCATGTGTGTGTATTTATACAAAATAATTATATACAGCACACACACATATATTATGTAAACACAGACTTTTATTTTGGATGCGATTAATCGCAATTAATTTTTGCACAGCCCTAAATTTTTTATATTAATTAATAATTCAATGAGTCACGTTTTTCAATATTTTATATTCTCCTACTGGACAATAAAGTGATAATTATGTGTGTCTCCACAGATTTTCTGGCATTAGCGACGGGAAGAGAGAAGCTGCTGTGAAGATTCTGCTGAATCTGTTTGTTTCAACATCAGAGTTTGATGCAAATACAGAAGAAAATTACACTGAACTATTAACATCTGTGTGCAGTTACACATCTTTCCCCTATGATGAGGATAATTGTTATGCTGAGTATCAGTGTGATTTCCTGCTGGATCTGTGGTCACATGTGAAGGACTATGAGACTCAAACAGGCAGGAGTGTCCTTCCAGCATTACAGTCAGTTTATCAGTCAGCTCCTGCAGTCTGGAGAATAAAGCTCTCAGAGAGAAAGATCTCCATCCTCCTAGAAGTGCTGAAACTGCAGACAGAGAAGAAACCAGTAGATCTGAGAGACTGGACAGATGAAGAGAGTGAAGTGAGGGGATTCCTCCAGTGTCTGCCCTACATCTCACAGCTCAGGTGAGAGTCTCATGAGGAACACACCAATCATGCTGGATTATTGTATTCAGTGCTCACAATAAAATTAATAAATTGAATGTTCAGTGTATGTTAGGAAGACAATATATATGTGAACGTGAACCAGAATTGAAAACACTGCTGCATAAACTTCACAGTCTTACAAGTTAGTCATCTAATTATTTTACACAAGACTGATCATAACTGTTTTAAATCAGTTACATAAAGAGGTATTGGTGTAATTTGAATCTGAAAAGTAAGTGTGATTCGCCCTAACTAACTGCTAGTTGTTCAGACTTGTGCAGTGTTGGGCAGTTACTAGTACTTTCTCTGGTAACTAGTAGTGTAACTAATAACATAAAAATTTTTTGTCACAATTGCTAATGATTTGAAATTCAGAAATCCAATCATCTCTATCAATTTTCATAATCGCTGTGTGTGCGTTCATGACATCATCAACGCAGCAAGTCTTTGTCTGAAGACGGAGAAGAACATTTATAAACCACTTCATAAAGCGGCTGAAATACAGACTTTATTTTATTTTTTCTATGTTGCTGCTTTATTAAATAACAGAAGGGGTTTAAACAAATTGTGGCTTGTCATCAGTTTGAGACAGTTGTACTCTTCGTTTATTTGTAACTTTCATGGATTCACAGGTTGCCTGCAAAAATTATGCAATTACCAATTATTTGGAGGTGTACTGGAAAAGTAATGTAACTAGTGTAATTAATTACTGTTGTCTGGGAGTAATAAGAAAATTAATAATATTATTTTTGTAAGGAGTAACTAGTACTGAGTAAATGATCCATGTTTTGACAGCCCATTCTCACCCCAAGGCGTCACCTTTGACCATGCTTCAATATCTGACGCTTTAGGCGCCCTTTAGCGTCAGTTAGATGACGCCGTAGGATCGCGTCATGTAAGTGCTAAAGGGCGTCTAAAACGTCAAATATTGAAGCATGGTCAAAGGTGACGCCTTGGGGTGAGAATGTGTTGGTTTTGAGTAACGAGCCCAACACTGTTTTCTCATGACACAGTTTTAACTAAGCGTCTTTGTTTATGATCTGGCCGCTGACAGTCGTGTTGTGAGTAAATCTGTTGTTCAAATCCTTCTATCACTCATGTTCAGTCTCTGTAGAGATTAATTTTATTCATGTATTTCTATTATATCAGCTTCATGCAGCTCACAGTCCGTTTATACTGTATATGCGGTTATAATCGAGCTAAAGTGGGTTTCTGCATAGTCGATCTGAGCCTCTTCATTTTGTGCTCACACTTGATCCCTTCATGGTCAAAAGTGGCCAAAGCCTTGAAATGTAACTTTTTTTTCAGTGAAATTAATGTAATATTTTTTTGTTTAGTAATATTTTTTTTCACTATTATTTAGAATTTTGAAGGGATTCTTTAACAAAAATGTTTAATGTGAGAATAGTGTCACTTGGAGGCGTTAAAAAACAAAAATGTGTGATGTCATGGTGTAACCACCTCTCACTATATAAATATATAGAGGCTTTTGGATTCTCTACAATTTATGTTTTATAAACACATTTTGTGTGTAACTCTTGTATTTTTAATTTTTTTTTATTTCACATCTGCTGATGCAGTCTTACCAGTGTGTGTGTGTGTGTGTGTGTGTGTGTGTGTGTGTGTGTGTGTGTGTGTGTGTGTGTGTGTGTGTGTGTGTGTGTGTGTGTGTGTGTGTATGTGTGTGTGTGTGTGTGTGTGTGTGTGTGTGTGTGTGTGTGTGTGTGTGTGTGAAATTACTGATTGACTGTAATGGAGCTCTAGATTAAGTGTTTACTGTCAAATCAGAAAATATACAGTGTAGAAACTGTGTGTCTGACGCAGGTTTATCTTCATATCAACTCAATATATGTGCCAATTACATGTTCTTGACATGAAAGGTTTGAGGAAATGAATTAAGTTACTCAAACTTTTTATTTTACTTTTTATTTTTTTATTTAGATTCCAAAATATAAATGCTATACAGAAATACTTTTATTTACTAAATTTTTTATTTACGATTATATTTCCAACACACCACTCAATACACAACCATCCTCTACAACTGAAATATAAACTGAAGTAATAGTCAAATCCGAATGTTCATATACATTTTTTAGGGCTCTGCAAAAATTAATTGCGATTAATCGCATCCAAAATAAAAGTCTGTGTTTAAAGTCATGCATGTGTGTGTATTTATACAAAATAATTATATACAGCACACACACATATATTATGTAAACACAGACTTTTATTTTGGATGCGATTAATCGCAATTAATTTTTGCACAGCCCTAAAATTTTTATATTAATTAATAATTCAATGAGTCACGTTTTTCAATATTTTATATTTTCCTACACTGGACAATAAAGTGATAATTATGTGTGTCTCCACAGATTTTCTGACATTAGCGACGGGAAGAGAGAAACTGCTGTAAAGTTTCTGCTGAATCTGTTTGTTTCAGCATCAGAGTTTGATGCAAATACAGAAGAAAATTACACTGAACTATTAACATCTGTGTGCAGTTACACATCTTTCCCCTATGATGAGGATAATTATGAAGAAACTGAGTTTGAAATTTATCAGTGTGATTTCCTGCTGGATCTGTGTTCACATGTGAAGGACTATGAGACTCAAACAGGCAGGAGTGTCCTTCCAGCATTACAGTCAGTTTATCAGTCAGTTCCTGCAGTCTGGATCATAGATCTCTCAGAGAGAAAGATCTCCATCCTCCTAGAAGTGCTGAAACTGCAGACAGAGAAGAAACCAGTAGATCTGAGAGACTGGACAGATGAAGAGAGTGAAGTGAGGGGATTCCTCCAGTGTCTGCCCTACATCTCACAGCTCAGGTGAGTCTCATGAGGAACACACCAACCATGCTGGATTATTGTATTCAGAGCTCACAATAAAATTAATGAATTTAAAGGAGCTGTATGCAAGATTGTGTTCAAAACCGGCACTGCAATCACTTTCAAATTAGGGTGTATTCCCGCATTTCCCAATGACTCGAGGTTGCCAGATATGCTGCAGGTTCCAGCAGGAATGTAGGATGCTACAAGAAGCTTCCAATGGCAAGTGACGAGTCTTTTTCTGTTAATTATTTATTTCGAACTTTGTAACAAAGTATTTCGGATTTATATCGAGTTTTTTGGGGGTTTTGCAACATTAGAATTTTTTTATCCGATTCCGACACGTTTGTATCTGCAGCTGCGGTAACTAGAGAAGAGCTGGCAACCCAAATGCCACAACACTACTGACTCCATGATTGGTAGATTGGTGGAGGGTGGAGCATCAGACCAAAACACAACATGACAATATCAACATCAGTTGAGGGCTGCAACTTCACTTTTATATGATAATATCCTGGCCGGACTGCTGTTGTCAGTGATATAATTATTTGAGATGAACATGATCTCTTAATGTCTAATGACATATCAGGGAAAATGTATGATTAATTGAAATACATTGCATACAGCTCCTTTAAAGTACAGTGTGTGTTAGGAAGACAATATATATGTGAACGTGAACCAGAATTGAACAGAATTGAACACTGTTGCATAGACTAGTCTTATAAGTTAGTCATCTAATTATTTTATACAAGACTTATCATAAGTAATAATTCAATGAGTCACGTTTTTCAATATTTTATATTCTTCTACACTGGACAATAAAGTGATAATTATGTGTGTCTCCACAGATTTTCTGGCATTCTCTACATGGAGAGAGAAGCTGCTGTGAAGATTCTGCTGAATCTGTTTGTTTCAGCATCAGAGTTTGATGCAAATACAGAAGAAAATTACACTGAACTATTAACATCTGTGTGCAGTTACACATCTTTCCCCTATGATGATAATTATTATGATGCTGAGTATCAGTGTGATTTCCTGCTGGATCTGTGTTCACATGTGAAGGACTATGAGACTCAAACAGGCAGGAGTGTCCTTCCAGCATTACAGCCAGTTTATCAGTCAGCTCCTGCAGTCTGGATCATAGATCTCTCAGAGAGAAAGATCTCCATCCTCCTAGAAGTGCTGAAACTGCAGACAGAGAAGAAACCAGTAGATCTGCTAGACTGGACAGATGAAGAGAGTGAAGTGAGGGGATTCCTCCAGTGTCTGCCCTACATCTCACAGCTCAGGTCTGTGTGAAACACTTTTAAAATACCATTTTAAATGCCTTTATATTTAATTAAAGATGTATGCTTTTTCAACCACAGATTGTAAACATAAGTCAGTATGTTTGATTACCATGACAGGATACTTTTATATATCTATATTTAATAATTTTCATTGATTAAATCCTCGTCCTGTAGGAATGCTGATCGGTTCATCCCGTCACTATGTAAAGTGTTTGGGCCGAGAGTGAAGGCAGATCAGGTGACTCCTCTGCTCCGGGCTTTAGACTTCACTGTTACTCTGAGTGGGAAATTACCCAGCAGCTCCTGCAGATCTGTGGGGAGAGTTCTGGGCCGCTCGCCCTCCAAACTAAACCTGACTCTGAAGACACTCGCCATCTCTCTCAGAGGAATCAAACTGCTCTTCAGACACATCACACACCTGCACAAACTGAGGTTTCACATTCATCATCTGCAGTCACACTTTTAAATCATCCTGAAATACTGTTTGAATGTTTCTCATGATCTCTGATTTTGTCTTTGACAGTGTGGAAGATGAACTGATAGTGAAGATGTTCAGAGCGCTGAGATCATCGAATGGTCCTTTTCCACTGATAGAGGAGTTTTCAATGCTCACAAAAAACTCGAAGCGAAATCTCTCTCGTATCTTGAGCAGCTTGACGTCTCTCCTGAGACTGTTTTCTGTTCAGTGTTTGGATCTTACTGAGTGTAAATCAGAGACTCTGTCTCTCACGGCTCTGTTGGGTCTCCAGAAACCTGTGACTATCAGGTCTGTGTGTGTTCAGCAAGGTCCATTTTCTGTGAGTAAATCAACCGGTTTAACAAACTGACCAGTTGTGTGTGTGTGTGTGTGTGTGTGTGTGTTCAGGTTCTCTAAAGAGACTCTTCAGCGGCTGGTTTCTGTGGTGTCTGAAGCACAGGATGATGAACTGACACGCTCTTTCCTGAAGAAAGTGTCGAAGGATCTGACTTCCTGCTCGATGAACTGGGAAGTGATTCATTACATACTGACACATCAAGCTCTGAATCTGAAGTTGGACTTGAGAAAGAATAAAATCTCTTGTGAAAACATCCGAGAACTTCTGCCCTTGATAGAGAAAATCAAGTTAAAAAGGTAAAAATAATCCATCACGAATAGAGCCATGGTTTCCCTCAATTTAATTTAGTTTAATATATATATATATATATATATATATATATATATATATTACATTCCTCAAATGTGAGCTGTGAAACCACTGTGTGCTTTAAAAACATAAGTTGCTAACAAGTTGCTTCTGGTTTTTCAGAGTCCCCTGGCTTATTTCTCAATCATTGAAGAAACTCGTAAATAAAATCAATAAATAAAAATAAGACTTTAATGTTTGTTGTGGAACAAAATCTTTTAAAGTAATGTTTGACCACAGACTTTATATTTACTCATGAATAGAAAACCACTATTCTAAATATCTATTAGAAAGTTTGCAGGCTGTCCTCCTGTGGCAAATTAGATTTCTGGGTCACTTTACATTTCTCATCCTGGATAAACCATTGCATCCATCACTTCTCTATTAAAGAACATGTATTTTTCTTCTCTGTATTCACTGAGTGACTTTGATTCAAGTAGATTTTACTGAATGATCTTATTCTCCACAGGATGAGTCCCAGCTTTACTCTGTCCATCATTATGGAGATTTATGAGACTCGCTCTCCTCAGTATGTGTCCAGTCTGATGAGTTCAGCAGGA
Source organism: Pimephales promelas (assembly GCF_016745375.1). The sequence continues at coordinate 15,905,081 of NW_024121166.1, read as the reverse complement.
AATGACATCAACCTGAACGGCAGAGTGTTGGACTCTGTTCACTGCGCTGCCCTGCGCTTCACTCTCGAGAACTGCAACACTGTTAAACTCAGTCTGCTCTGGACCTCCATACCAGAGGGGGAGCTGGAGAGCTTTCTGCCTTTGCTCAGCAGAGTCACACGACTCAGGTCAGCTCATTTAACAGCACTGATACTATAATGCCTGTTGTTTTGCTCAAGAATCTCTCCGTTAACAGTGTGTGTGTGTGTGTGTGTGTGTGTGTGTGTGTGTGTGTGTGTGTGTGTGTGTGTGTGTGTGTGTGTGTGTGTGTGTGTGTGTGTGTGTGTGTGTGTGTGTGTGTGTGTGTGTGTGTGTGTGTGTGTGTGTGTGTGTGTGTGTGTGTGTGTGTAGTGTTGACAGGCTGCTGCTGCTGAAGCTGCTTCATGGCTGCAGTTCCTCTGATCTCCAGCAGGGGACAGCATCTGTTCTGCTCTCTGCTCTTCACAACACACTGGACTTCTCCTGCGGTTCGGCTCTGGATTTAACAGACACAAAAAAGCAAGAACATTTGAAACTAACAAATAAAGACTGTAAATTAATCAAATCTGTGCTTCAGAAAACTCAAAGTGTTGTGAAGTTGGTTTTACAGGACTGTAAGATCTCTGATACGGCCCTGAAACAACTTTGGCCAATCCTGCCTCGAGTCCAGCTGAGGTGAGAAATATCTGACTGATACCTCTCATTACTGATATCACACAGTCCAATTATTTATCTGCATATAAACTCCCTGTATATTATCATTGTGTTGTTCTTCCTCTCTTCAGTTGCAGTAAAGCTTTGCTGCTGCGGTTTCTGGCTTGTATCAGTAAAGATAGATCTCAGAGAGGCTCTTCGAGGAGGACTGAGGCTCTTTCACAGGCTTTAGGAGGAGAGATGGACCTCAGTCACACTCAGATGGACCAGAGCGCTTGTGAACAGCTGGCGCTGTTTCTGGAATATTCTGAAGGGCTGAAAGAACTGGATCTCAGTCACTGCAAACTCACGGATCACTGCATGAAGTCGCTGGTGCCACATCTGCACAAAACTCAGACTCTGGAGTGAGTTACTGAGACACCACAGCAATAGACAAACACTAAACACATGTTCACTTCTGTTCATTTATTGTTTCTGTCTCATTTCTTCTTATAGTGTGAGTCACAATAATATAACAGACGAATCAGCAGAGAGAATCCACAGCGTCGTCTCCAGTCACAGCAATATCCAGACTGTGCGGTGAGTGTGTGTGTGATGGTTTTCATTTTTGAACCCATATTTTTCATTAATGAAACAGTAGTTTTAGTGATTTAACAAACAAAACATAATTCATTTGATTTTTACATTATAGAGTCGTCTGTTTTCTGTAATATGATTTAATTTATTGTTAAATTACAAGTTAAAATAATGCAAGCAATGCTAGTTCTAGATCCACATTGTTGAAGGGCCACATGGTAAGCATTTCTTGAAGAATTTAAATATGATTGAATAAGCCTGTATTTTTGGTATATAAAAGTGCATCTTTAAAATGAATTATCATATATATAAATGTCAGTGGTTCAGTTTAGAATACATATTTTGCGCACAGCTTAGCCAAATATAATTAATGACATACTTTGATGAATACTTTTACTTTTTGACTGACTTTTGAAATCAGATGACTTTATAATATCATATTGTGCTGAATTTTGTGTTTTCAGGCTGTTCGGGAACAAAGTCAGTGACAGAAAGAAGTTCATCGGAGACAAGCGATTTGAAATATGGTGAAGATCCTGGACCGTAAACCTGATGATTCATCATTAAGATGTTATGTAAATTACTCAATTCATGATAAAACAAAGTGACAATCACTTTAAAAAGCATGAAACATTGAGTCATAGTTTATTTTTATGATTATTTTGAAAGGAATTTATTTATATCTTTAATGTAGTCTGATTCATTTAAACCAGAATGATTAAGTTGAAATGTTAGCAATTGCTAAGTTTTGGTAATAATGGCCTATATATTGTCTTAAAGGGATACTCCACTTTTTTGGAAATAGGCTCATTTTACAACTCCCCCAGAATTAAACAGTTGTGTTTTACCGTTTTCAAATCCATTCAGCCGATTTTTTTTTATATATATATTTAGAAGAATATCAGTAACCAGACAGTTTCTGGTCTCATTGACTTCCATAGTATACTATGTAAGGAGGTAATGTAAAGAATCCTAAAAAATGATGCCCTCTTAATAAGAATCACAAGGTGAAGTTAGTAAAATACATGAAGACTGTTTTTATTTTATAGGCTTTATAGTCAGATTGAGAGTGACTCTTGAATGACCAGCACCACATCCTCTTGTATCACTGTTTGAAGAATTCATCTTCCAGAATCTGACAGTAAGTTTTGGGAGATAATTTTTAGTCCACCCCCTACCCTGAAGTCCGTTTTGCAGAGACTAAAACTGAACTCCCAAAACGTCCTGTCAGATTCTGGTTGATCATGTATTCTACAACACTTCAGTTTGTGATTCTTATTATGAGAATAATAAGAATCACAAGCTGAAGTTTAGTACCTCTTTTTTGGCTTATTTTATCTGTAAAAGAAAACATGCCTAATTATGCACACCTGAATACAAGGCGTTTTCCAGCCTTCATAAACAATTATATATCACTTATATATCACTAGAAAATAAACGTGCCTAATAATTCTGCACACACTGTATGAAGCCCCAGATGTGTTGGATAATTTGAGGATTGATATTGACCCCCTTTGTTCAGGGACTCATTTCTGTTTGTCAAAAAAACAAACAAAAAAAAAAAAAACATTCTGAGAAATGTTTTGTTGTTGTCTCAGTTGTTGAAGCATTTTGTGTTCATAAAAATATTTAAACATAATATGAAATTAGAAATTAGCTTGAAATAAAAGCTGTTTAAAGTGAAAGGATGTTTCTTTTGTTTATGTATTTATAAATGAATGCAGTAGTCAACATTTGAAGTGGACCTAACCCTTTCATCAAAGTTATACATAATATTGAACAAAACCCGTTCTTGTCAGGACAACTTTGATTCACTTTTTTGATGCACTTCAAATGTTGACTACTACAGATGAAACTTGAAAAATTAGAATATCGTGCAAACGTTCATTTGTTTCAGTAATTCAATTTAAAAGGTGTCAATAATATTGTGAAAACCTTTTCATAATATTCTAATTTTGTATTCATAAGCTGTAAGCCATAGTCAAATTATAACAAAGGCTTGAAATATCTCACTTTGACTGTAATGAGTCTATAATATACTGTATTAGTTTCACCTTTTAAGTTGAATTACTGAAATGAACTTTTGCACGATATTCTAATTTTTCGAGTTTCACCTATATACATACACACACACAGCAAATCTGTATGCGACTACTTGAAACCCATTGTAAGGAACTCAACCTTTTTGAAAATTAATAATAAATAATAACTTGTTATTATAAATTATGAATATTTGGGTCAGTTAATTTGATTAACTTGGTATGGCTAAATGAATCTTACAGTCAATTAATCAGTTCTTTTGATTATTAATTTATTCTAAGAAAATGTATCTTCCACGTCAACAGAAGAATAATTATTTCTTAGAATGTACAGCACTTTGAGCAAGTAGCAAAAACCACGATCGTAAAAGTGACTTTGATTTGCAATCAGTCAACCGGAACCAAATACATAAAGTGCATAAGTTTTATTAACTAAATCATAAACATGAAAAAACTAAGCAAACACACATACATACATAAATACATGTGTAAGGAAAAGGAGTGAGAGATGAAATGATGTAACGATGGAGAAGATCCATCTAACTATGAGAAGAACCAACAGCATTTAATTTTCACATTTCAATGAATTGAATACTTGTATTTGTAGTGGGAACAATTCTTGAAGTTGTGGAAAATTGAAGTCGTTGAGGGTTCCAGCAGTGTCAAGTGGAAGTTTTTTGAAAGTTATCTTTCTCCCTGACCAAATGGCTAGTTTGGTCAAGGCCTTGGGCCCTGGGGCCTGTTGAGGGCACGCCGAGCACCCAGGAGAAGTGAGGAAGACAGAAAAGTGGGTGATTGGAGTCATTGTTGGTTAGAGTCCTGGTTACAAACTCCTGAGAATGACCTTGGTTCTTTGTGAGATAGTCTTTTCTCTCCTCCATGAAGGCCTGCTGGCCTGCTGGAGCCCTCGGGCCCCGTGGAGAAGGAGGGGTTCCCCCGTATCACCCGAAACAGTGTAAAATGAACAAATACGAAACAAAAGCATAAACCAGCAGCCCTTGATTGACTTCTGACGGCAGCTGTATCAGCCAGGTCCATCTTACTCCCTTCCGCCGAGACAATCCTTCCAAGGTATCGCACCATTATGTTTGAATAGTTCACATTTGCCAGATTTTAGCTTTTTTCCATACTGTCTCAATCTTCACGGGACTTCCCTTACATCATCCACGTGATCTTCAAAAGTTTTACTGAAAACTAATGTGTCATCCAGATAAGGAACACAGATGTTGTCTCTAAGCTCACCCAGATACAGCAGCGTTGAAAAGCTGAAGGAGCATTCATCAGGCCGAAAGGTATCCTAATCCACTCATATAACTCCCACGGAGTCACAAAGGCTTTTAAAGATCTGTTCTCCTTGATCTGCACACTCTCCTTGACCACACTGTACGCAGGTTGTGGGGACATTATTGAATCTCTGGTCATTCCTCGTCCTGCAGTCGTGACCCGGTCCCGTTTAACGACTGCTCTCAGTACATCGTTGGGCTTCGTGCTCTACAACCAGCCACAAAATGATCGCTACTGCCACACTTATAGCAGTATACATCCAATCCGCTTTGCTGACATGCCAGACATTTTCTCACACGAGTAGAGGGAGGATGGAAACGTTGTGCAGGGAGCCACTGTGGCAGCTGGAATGCCCCCCTTTTCTCATTTTGCTGCAAATAACTTTGAGGTGGGTACGGAGGCAGAGGTGGTGGCATGTTGGTTCGATCGCCCATATTGGTAGAAAACTGTGGACATGATCTGAGGTTGTCGAATGGATTCTTTAATTTGAGACACCTCCGCACTGAGATCCTTCAACAATGCCATGTCAGAACGCATTTCCTTTAACTCACTCAAAATGTCAGGTTCAAGTTCCTCTGTGTTTTTGAGACACTATGTCTTTCCTTTCTTTTCAACAGCAACTTCATTAATGTGCACTGTATTCACTTTGGTGTGTTGAATATCAGGTTCTTCTTGTTTTGCCGCTCGGTTTCATTTGCACAAGCAACATTGACTTTATCAAAAAGAATTTCATCACTCACATCAATGGTTGCCAAGTAAGGTTGCAGGTCACTTCTGATACTGTCGTTTTGCAGGCCAGTAAGAACAGTGTGAAGAGACATGCTCTGAACTAGATTCGGGTCATATTCCAAACTGGATTCCACTTCCTGAGATGCAAACTGGATCTTTTGCCTCAAATCAAGTCACCGAACGAGGAAACTTTGTGGAGTCTCTTTACTATGTGGCGCCTCGGAGGGAAGCTTTTTGTACAATTCAGTCGCACCTCTTTCTTGATAATGCACTCTCAGTATACGTCTCAGCACAGGCAGGGTTAAATTTGGTTTTCCCTCCAGGTACCGACGCAGCTGCATGCCTGGTACGATTGCTCTTACTGCATCCACTATTTCAAGCTCTGAAACTCCCCTGCTCAATTCATGTTCAATTTGATGGGCCAAACTTGAAAAGGTGAGTTGCAAGCCAGTAAGAACAGTGTGAAGAGACATGCTCTGAACTAGATTCAGGTCATATTGTGATCCAAGAGTTACTCAGTCTAGATGTGTGCAAAGTGATAGAAGAAATGCCCTTAGCAGACTGGAATTCTACAGCGCTCCTGGTTTTGAAGATAAACCTCAGATTGCTTGCACTTTCCTTCCTGGCTCGAATGGACACTGGACGTCTTCACTCCACTGGTCACCTGGGCTGAGTGGAAGGCTGAATGGCACTGGAAGCAGGCTGTCATCACTGGAAGCCAACTCGCACTGCTTTCATCTTCACTGGGGCCTCCAAAATGTAGTACCTTCACCACCTGATGAGGGGAGATATATGTATATTAATACAGGACACAGAGCTGCTACTTCACTTATCAGAGTCTGTATTGTTTTTTTCTTTGTACAATGTAAAACAGTTCAATCATTCTTTTGTCAATCAATGACAGTGCATCACTTCAAGAGAATGATCACCATATATAACAAATTACATATACATAATATTTCTCCTTTACTACTGTGTCCACAGATTAAGCATAGGCACTATGAAATATTCAATTCTTTCTGGTGCATTTTTAGTACAGATACTCATTTTCAAAATCATTTGGCACTTACGACTTACTCACATTTCACCAAAACACATCTTATTTGTGGAATTACTATAATATTGCGCCTTCTCTCTGAGACCGTATGGTCTCCATCACTAGCATGAAATTTTAACTAGCACGCGTGACGCAGCACATAGAGATTGAAGCGAACTTTTACATATCCGTCATAACAGTAAACTTAAACATTTTAAACAATGTAGTTAACATTTCTTAAACTCTTACATGTCACAAAACATACTCTCATTGCTTTTCTGTAATTCATACCTGAGGAGGGGAGATATGTTTATATGAAGAGTTCAGGTGCAAAAGCCTCTAAGTGCCATTTGAAATTTTCTTCTAAAATGATAATTTTTATCAAACTTGTATATTTAAGTTCAGTAATTTCACTTAAATGGCAATTCATAGGTAATCTTCATCGTCATTTAAGTGAAATGACGCCTAATGACGACGTGAACTGAACTTAAATATATAAGCTTGATAAAAATGATCATTTTAGAAGAAAATTTCAAATGGCACTTAGAGGCTTTTGCATCTGAACTCTTCATATATTAATACAGGACACGGAGCTGCTACTTCACTTATCAGAGTCTGTATTGTTTGAGCAGAGCGTGTGCGCCCCCTCCTCAAACAGGTGAACACTCCCCAAAGGTAAAAACAATCAAATAATCGAACGACCGAGCAGGGAACATCAATCGTCAAAGAAATAACCACTAAGAACTACATTCTCTTATCGTCACATCTTACATATCATATATTTATTTTCCACTATTTATCTACTTATTTATTTACAATTACTTCTCTACTTTTGTAACCACCACAAGCGCTCAGGACAGGGCTGAGGGTTCCACTCTAACCCAATGCTAGTAGAAAGCCCGGGAAAGCATGGCGGCCATCTCGGGATCTGGCTCGGGCAATGCTGGCACACCTGAAGGAGGCAGCACAGCCGAGTTGTCATCTCCCGATGACTCTTGCCCACCTTGTGATGCTGCGATCAAGACACCCACGGCCCACTCGCGTCATGTGACAGGGAAGACCGCGGGACATCATCCGTACGGCTTGCGGGTTGCGACACTGGAGAGGGGGATGTGGCCCGAGGATGAATCATCAGTTGGTTGTGCCACAACGTCACCCTCAGGTCACCCTGACCACCAGCCAAAGTACTATCTCCCTTGGGAATGGTAGATTGCGGTGTGGATGAGGGGACTTTCCCTTAGATCATTGAGTCTCGACCGAAGTGCGACGAAGGCCGCAATGAAAACATGAGTCATCCATAAGCGCTGCTTTAGTGTGCTCAAAGCCCAAACACACAAAGCAACAATTGTGCCCATCAGAGTTGGAAAGAAGTCGACCACAACCAGAAGTGCACGGGCGATGCATCTTTAAAAAGACATGCCACACACTGCTCTTTTAAGATAAACTCCTCTCTATAAGTGTTGAAGCGACCAGGGAGAAAACACAAACACTGCCAGATCACTGTACAGATCGCAGGGAATGTGCACTCACTGAGAATCACCATCACACCAACACCTGGAGAGAAGCTCGTCTCGAAAAGGGAGAAGATCTCAGAATGGCTTACACATACACGCATACACTTGGCTCCGAAGCGAAAACATATCTGCATATTGCCGGCGTTCTCCTTTTATACCCACGAGGTGGGGCGGAGTTGTGCCATGCAAATTCCGCAGACCCATTGCATTTTTTTTTGCCATTGGCTCGTTTTGTAAGACTCATAGTTGATAGGCTTTCTAAGCGAAACCCCATTCGTTGTCATCCGACGGAACTCAGAGTGAGAACAAAAGGGAACTGTATTTCATGCATTCATGCAGTGTTCAAGGTTGAAACCTTTATTTGTTGTTACATTTTTAAATGTTTTAATGAGTGTTTTTCAATAAATATTTTTAGATGATTGATGTTTGATTTAAATGTTGATTATTGATGGTTTGTTTATTGTAAATGAAGGTGTCAAATCCAAAAAAAATCTAATCTCTCTCTCTCTCTCTCTCTCTCTCTCTCTCTCTCTCTCTCTCTCTCTCTCTCTCTCTCTCTCTCTCTTTCTCTGTCTCTCGACATGTTTTTCAGATGGGTGTTACCTCTGTTTACCTTTGAGCCTCATTGACTTTGTGCTACTACAGTGTGGTAATCAAGTTCAATAGTTCATTGGCTGTTACTGTTATATTGCTTCATAATTCTGCACACTGTTCACCTCAAAAATAGCGAAGTGAATGAAGTCAAATCCCGACTGAACAGCAAATTATTTGCTTGCTTGTTATCTACATTATTTTCATCACTTAGAAAAATCTCCTTTACCCTAATTTTTGATGTAGGTATCCTTTCAACAGGTTGCTCCTGTTCAATATTATATTCTTTCTTTCTTTCTTTCTTTCTTTCTTTCTTTCTTTCTTTTCTTTCTTTCTTTCTTTCTTTCTTTCTTTCTTTCTTTCTTTCTTTTACTGCATTATAATTATGATATAAAAAAAGACTTTCGGAAAAAAAAAAAAAAGACTTCCGTGTCATGCTATGGTGTCATGTGACACCGGACTGACGCACAAGGCAGCTCAACTCCAATGCTGTTTGTCACCGTCTATGTTTGTCACAGCAAATTTTTCTGGAAGAGATTCTAGGAAAAGATTAAAGATGGATCATACTATCGGGACTTACTGTAATTGACTGAAGATGAATCACCCGACTACATACAAGTAAGAGAGCTGTGTAGTAGTTTTCAACTAAATGACAATACGTAAAGAAAACGAAAGTAAAAGTACAAAAGTAAGTTAAAGTAGCTAATATTTAACTAAATACAAGTCAAACATATTCAGAAGTTATCATAGCGTTTTACTTGTTGGAACAAGATTTGTGGCAGGTAGGCTATTGACCGTTTATTTAGTACAACTTTGTCACGCATAAAGTCCAATATGGTGGCTCGGCGCCAAGGCCATGGTTATTAATATATATACAGGTAGGCCTATAACTTACGTAAACAGGAAGTGTGAAGTTGTTTACGTTCAAGTGTGTTGGGATTTAATGTTTCTGATTGGAGAGAGTATGATAGAAAGTTTTTGCTTGGTCCTCAAGTTAAGGAAACATTTTAAGAAAACATTGCATTGTTTTGTACAGCAGAAGTGGGTTTACTGCATCCATCTCTATTTGATTGTCCTTAATATGAGAAAAAAACTATTTTAAATCTTAAAATTTTTCTTGATGGTTGTATAATATCAGTTATGTTATATGTTATTTGTTTTCTCAATACAGTGTACGATCTAGATAAATGTTAAATTAGGCTATGGACACACAGGATCCAGAAGAAGAGATGGAGTGTGAACGGTAGGCTAATATTGCAGTGTTAAAATGTATTGTTTTTTTTTTTGTTTTTTTTTGTTTTGTTTTTTTATTAGTATCAATCAAGTCTCATGCAAATTGGGTAAAGAAATTGATACAGGATATATTTGTTTCTGACTCATTAAAGTCCATGGACTTTTTTTCTTCTCTTTTTATTTTAATGTATTTGTCATTTAATAGTTTTCTGCTTTAAAAATGAAGACCCGATAAACGATTTGCAACATCTCCTTCACATTCAATCGCATCTCTAAAATGTGAACAAAGACCAAGTCTGTTCAAAGATGATCTCAGAGTTTTCTGGGAAAGTATACTAATTTAGAACCAAAATTTCAAACTGCTGTCAATTTCTCGAAGACCAAAATTACCAAAAAAGTTCTCACACACTAGATGAATTGCAATTTATCTGTCTCAAAAACCTTGAAACTCAGCTGTTCTCTTACGAGAGGTTCTTTCGTATTGCGTAAGCTAGCTTACGCTACGGGAAAGATTAATATTTTCTGAGAAGTTGAAGCCAAAAAATTATCCTAATTTTTGTATCCGTTGCCAACGCAGTTCAGCAGCTGCAGACCATGAGCGGGCTAACTAGCAAGCTCATTGGTTCGCTCTGAGAGAACTGCTGCAGCCTATGGGTGAGCTCGTCTGAGCTCGCGACCAATGAGAGACTGACACGCTCTCCGACTTCGCCACCTTTAGCCATCCTGCGAGCTAACGCCATCCAGCGACGTATCCTTTTACATTTGTATTTTGCGTGTGGAACTTCATAAAAGAGCAGCGAGCATCTTTTTAAAGATGCCTCGCACACCTGCGGCTCATGGCGCGCCCCTCTCAGTGCCAGAGACTGCCTTCTTCTGCGCTCTCTGCCTGGGACTGGAACACGCAGAGCTCTCTCTCGCCGACGGCCCATTTTTTTTATCCCGCCGAGACCAGCCAAGCACCCATCTCTCTAATGTTTCTCATTCCTTGTTCGAGCGGCCGGAAATGTCCCCATTCACTTCTATCGGGCAGTCACTCACAAATCAGCCACTGGCTGTTCGCGAGCCGTCACGCACGAGCACTGTAAGCGTGCTCACACACATTGTTCAGCCCGCTATGTGCTTCAATCAGGGTGATGTGACCATTTACCCTTTAGCGTTACGCTTCAGAGCGTGGGAAGCTATTCCGGGGATTTCCCCATGGGTATAAAGCTAGGCTATCTGCTACAGTTCCGTCGCCGCCCTCCCCGCTTCCGAGCGCGGCTTGAAACTACTGTGAATGGGGAAGCAGCCAGTCTGCTCCGTTCAGAGATAGCAAAACTGTTGTGCAAAAGGGCCATAGAGAGAGTTCCGCCTACTCTGAGTGAGTTGGGGTTTTGCAGCCATTATTTTCTTGTCCCCAAGAAAGATGGCGGCCTCAGACCGATTTTAGATTTCAGATTTTTTAACAAAGCGCTTATGCAGAGACTGTTCAAAATGCTTACAGTCAAGAAACTCCTCGAGCATGTGCGCCAGGGGGACTGGTTAATTTCTCTAGATCTGAAAAATGCTTATTTTATCAGATTCAGATAAATCCCCGTCACAGGCCTTTCTTACGTTTCGCCTTCGACGGCCAGGTTATCAATACACTGTCCTTCCGTTCGGCCTATCTTTCCCCCCCCTTTTTGTTCACAAAGTGCATGGATGTGGCGCTCGCACCACTAATCATGAACTATCTGGACGACTGGCTAATTTTGGCACAATCACATACGGAGCTTCTGTCTCATCAGACAGTCCTCCTCAATCATCTGAACACGTTGGGCCTTCTGTCAATTGGACAAGAGATCACTACAGCCCAGTCAGGCGATTTCTTTCCTAGGAATAGAGCTAGACTCAGTGGTAATGACGGCTCGCTTATCAGCACAGCGAGCGCGCCGTGTTCAGCAACTAGGCGCTTCTTTTCAGATGAACGCACTCACACCTCTAAAAACCTTTCAGAAAGTGCTGGGTTACTTGGCCTCAGCCTCCGCAGTTCTCCAGCTTGGTCTACTGCGCATGCGCCCGCTTCAACTCTGGTTAAACACCTGTGCGACTCGCCGGGCATGGGTCACAGGCCGCCAGCTGATCAAAGTAACGCAGACCTGTATTTCATGGACAGTGGCCGAATGGTTTCAGCGGGGCGTGACTATGGGGGCGGTTTCTCGCCGAAAGGTCGTTCCGACAGACGCGTCCAACACGGGTTGGCGCGCGGTCTGCAAGGGCTCACCGGCTTTTGGCCTCTGGTCAGTTCAGGAGATAGCCTGGTTCAACCAGACTCTAGTTCATTTCATTTCCACATAGAGTCTGGAACCGCTCCATTGAGAAACGTTTCCTTCCTTGTAGGCGGGTTCACTATTAAAGTTCAAATCTATTGGATCTGCCCAAAGTCACTCACAATCTGCCATAGCCAATCGCTAACGGGGTGTCGTGAGTGACGAATGTCACGCGCCGAAATGGCTGGAAACAGCAAGTCCGAATGATCAGAGGATTATGTTTTACAATAGGATTTCAGTCAACGAGCGCCGCAGGTTTTGTTAATCTAGGAACAATTATTAATTCGAAATGTATATTTGACACGAAGGACAGTGATATATACATTCAACGGTCGGTGGAAGCTGTGTCTAATCATTACAAATACGCCGCTGTGGTCGTTTCTGATCTGCCGCAAATGCTGTAGCAGCTACAGTGAATGATCAGTCTGTCTCTATCTGCAGATGTGATAATAAACAACAATTTTTCATATTACGTCTTATTATTTCTTAATTACCTCAATTATGGTCTTCAAAGTATGTGTTTGTACATTTTTATGTGGCATATAGTTTTTTTAGTAAAACAAATCAACCATTGCCATCTAAAACTGAAAATCAAATATCTTCAAAGTATGGTTTTTCACATTTTTATTTATGACAATTATTTTAAAAAAATCACAACCAATTTGTATGATTTACAACATGTAAAACTGACACACCAACCTCCTGCACGAGTGCACAAAGGGGCTCAAAATATTCTATTCATCACAAGAATCAGTAAATTTACAGTTGGGAATATGAGCGACTGACATGACTCCTGAGCGGATCTTCAACCATAGTTCAATAGTTAAATTAGTTTAACTATTGAAAATTAGAAAATTAAATTAGTTTAACTATTGAAAACAATAGTTCAATAGCCCGCTTTATGCATTCCCTCGGGTCTCGCTATTACCACAAGTGATACAGAGGATCAGGGAGGCACGCCACTTGGTGCTCCTCATAGCCCTGCGCTGGGAGAATCAAACTTGGTTTCTAGAGCTCACTCAGCTGTCACAGACAGCGCTGTGGCCCATTCCAGTCAGAGCAGATCTCCTCTCTCAGGCTTGCGGCACGATCTGGCATCCCCATCCGCAGTGCTGGGTGCTGCATGCGTGGGTGATCAACGATTACCCGTTGCTTTACCAGAAGGAGTCCTAAACACGATCATGCACACCAGAGCGGCATCTACTAGAAAGCTCTATGCGTCAAAATGGTCTGTGTTTTCTAAATGGTGCACCAACAGAAACCTGGACCCACGGACATGCGAGGTGTCGTCTCTGCTCGTTTTCTCCAGGAAATGTTGGATAAGGGCAGGACCCCATCCACTCTCAAGGTTATGTGGCAGCCGTCGCTGCGTTCATTGAACCCCGACACGGTCAGTCACTGGGTAAAGATGAGCTTATCATCCGCTTCCTCAGGGGAGCTAGAAGGATGAACCCCCCGCGCCCCCCTTCGGTTCCGATTTGGGATCTTTCTATAGTTCTCGAAGCTATGAAAGCCCCTCCTTTCGAACCGCTTCACTCCTTGGACTTGAAATACCTTGCGCTTAAAACCATTTTTCTGATTGCTCTGTCATCAATTAAACGTGTGGGAGACCTTCATGCGCTCTCTGTTTGCACTGCGTGTCTTGAGTTTGGACCTAATGACTCTATTGTTGTTCTTTAACTAGACATGGCTATGTTCCCAAAGCGATTGGTACCCTGTTCAGGGCTCAAGATATCTCTCTATCGGCTCTGCCCGCATCCGATACCGAATGTGATGCCAATCTCCTCTGCCCAGTTTGGGCACTGAGATTGTGTACCACACGCGCTGCCTCGTTCAGACGCTCTGAGCAGCTTTTCGTTTTGTTTGGTGGGCGCACTAAGGGTGTAGCCGCCTCGAAACAAACACTATCCAGATGGATAGTTGATGCGATCGCAGCCGCATACGCATCAAAAGACCTGCCATGCCCTGCCTGCCTGCCAGGCATTAGGGCTCATTCCACGAGAGGCATGGCCTCGTTATGGGCATGGTCCAGCGGGATTTCCATTCACGACTTATGTGTGGCAGCGGGATGGGCTTCCCCATCCACCTTGTCAGATTTTACCATCTGGAAGTACCCCCCTTGCAGGCTAAACTACTAGCAGTCTAGTATGTTTTCAGCTCTCCTGGTTGAGCTGTACTGATGGGACAGACACACAGACCAGCACTGCCGCTCTGTTTATCTTCCCACTATGTGCTTATGTACTACACAATCATCGGCCTGTGCTGCTGTCCGCTTACCCATAAGCGGATAATAATGTACATACATTTTCCCACTATAAGGGTTCCCTGCCCCCCCCCCCCCCCCCCCCCCCGGGACTCAGTGGATGCTTAGTGCGCACGGCGTTGACAAGGGGTTCCCGTGGCGTGAGCTAGCTTACGGAGTACAAGAGAACCTCTCGTAAGAGAGCGAATCGGTTACCTAACGTAACCTCGGTTCTCTCTAGATGAGGGAACGAGTATTGCGTTCCCGGCCGTGCCAGCGCAACGAGCGTTCTTCGCTTCATTCTATGTAAACCAGTTCTTTGCAGCCTGGGCCCGCTTTATATACACGCGGGCCACGACGTCTCTCATTAGTCCCGAGTTCAGACGAGCTCACCCATAGGCTGCAGCAGTTCCCTCAGAGCGAACCAATGAGCTTGCTAGTTAGCCCGCTCATGGTCTGCAGCTGCTGAACTGTGTTGACAATGGACACAAAAATTAGGATAATTTTTTGGCTTCAACTTCTCAGAAAAGATTAATCTTTCCCGTAGCGACTCGTTCCCTCATCTAGAGAGAACCGAGGTTACGTTAGGTAACTTATTCGTTATTGCACATAAATAAGTATAATTATTTAAAACGATTATTAAGAAAGACTTCCCCTACACCAAAGGTCGAGCCGAGGTCAGTCAGTATCTCCAGCACCTTCATGCACATCTCTACAAAGTGAGCAGTCACTGGATCGACCGATACTGTTCAAAGATGGAGCAGAGAGTAAAAGGACAAACAAAAGGTGTAGTATTTGCAAACATTTTCCCAGTATAATTACTTGACTTGGTTTTGTAATTTATATGGTTATTTATTTCAATTGTTATTTATATAATTTATTGGTTACACTTTAGTTTAGGGTCCAATTTTCACTGTTAACTAGTTGCTTATTAGCATACATATCACTAGGATATTGGCAGTTTATTAGTACTCATAAAGCAAATATTAATGTATTATACATTGCATGAACATGTTCTACATCCTTTAAACATAGCTAATTCCCCTATACCTAAACTTAACAACTACTTTACTAACTATTGATAAGCAGTAATTAGTAGTTTATTGAGGCAAAAGTTTTGGTTATATAGTCAGTTAATAGTGAGAATTGAACGCTAATCTTAAGTGTGACCAATTTATTATAGTTGCACAATATCACACTTGCCTTTATGCTGTTGTAATAAATTGTACTAAATAACTTTAAAAATTCCACTCACCATTTGGCTTCCACTCTGCAACACTCACATACTTTGATCTGAAACCCTGAACAAATGGAAACGCTGTGAAAACAGTCAAATGTCTTATTGTTGTTACTCTATATTAAATGGATGGTTGATTGCGATTTTACTTTTTTCATTTTAAATAGTGTGTAATGTTGCTGTTGGTGCATGAATACACTGAGTAAACTAAGTTTTGTGAATAGATAAACGGTTGTTCATTATATTGATAAAACAATAACTTTAAAAAACGGTATTACTCAGTCATTTATTCAGTTATATTAAATGTTTAATCAGGAGAAAACCGTATCTCAAAAGCTAACAACAAGCAGCAGTAGCATTTTCAAGTAACAG
This sequence comes from Pimephales promelas, assembly GCF_016745375.1. Next base: position 15,889,268 of record NW_024121166.1, on the reverse strand, counting down.
CGTATCGAAATTCTTATATAATTATAGTAGAATAGAATAGAATAATAATAATAAAAAATGTACCATTCAGAAACGTTTTGTAAGAGCCGTGTTTGGGGAGATTCTACTTGAATGCCTTCATCGCCGCTTTCTGGGTCTGATTCTGGCTCATACTGATACGGCAGCATTGACACCATTATTTACATTTGACCGGAGCACATGCAACTTTCGCCTATAAAGGTAATGGGTGTGAAGCTTCCGGACAACGTGCACTATGCAGTTTAGAATCAGGAAGTCAACCGGTTGTTCAAATGACAGAGGAGAAGGCAGCTTACAATAAAGGTGAAATTTATGAAAAATAAGCCTTTAAAAAACAAAACAAAACACGAAGACATGTTCTATTGCATCCCATAAACGCAATCATGCAAAGAAAAAAGCAGTAAACCATCCCTTTAAATGTTACTATAGAGGGTATGCGCTTGACGTCATACTTATTTTTTATTTTTGGGGAAACTATCCCTTTCGAATTGCAAATTAGCAATGCAAATTTTATTTTCACGTTGCAAAAAACTTGACTTATGACTTATTTTCCAGGGTAATTTGTAGGTTGTTTTTACACTTTTTCCTCCTTGTGTCAAAGGTTGAGACCTGATAAAGCAACGTCTCCAGCACCCTCCTACACATCTCTAAAAAGTGACCAGTCACTGGATCGACCAATACTATTCAAAGATGGAGCGCAGAGCAATAAAAGGTATGAGGAATGAGAGTTTTTGTTCCTCACTATACAAATACTGTTTTACACTGTTTTAAAGTGGTGCGCTAATTTGATGGACAAATGTTTTGTTTTGTTTTTCCCAAAGGTGCTCATATTTCACATAACAGTCACTTTCATAGTAAAAAAGGTCCTTGTCTAGAGAGAAAAATCTTTACAGAGATTTTTTTTTTTTTTGTGTAAATATACCGTATTTATTCTCCAGCAATATCAGTGCTATGTCAGCTCGTTACACCTCACTTAAAGGTATAATTCGCCCCAAAATATTTTTTTAAAGTATTTACTATTGTTGTCTAATGCCGTATTCTGCCTCTTTTTTCTTTTTCTTACTTTCTTTCTTTTTGAAAAGGAGAAATTACAAAACTGTCCTGCTCATAATCTTCCCTATAATGGCAGTGAACAGTGACCAAATTCAAGGTTTAAAAAGGATGCAAAAGTATCACAGAATGATCCCAAACAACTAGTGCTATATTTGACAAGTGTTCTGAGGACATAAAATAGGGTTTAAAGACAAACAAACTAAATTGTAACTTATATTATTGTGAATATCTCGACCTTAGAAATTGGTTTGCTGTGCACTACTACTACTCATGAGTAGTAGTGCACAGCAGTTCACTCCGGTGTGCCCAGGAAAAACACACAAGTGCACCATTTTGAGATATTAAGATCAATTAAAACACTACATAAAACTCAAGACCACATCATATTTTTGTTTTCAATGAATTTCAGTATTGAAAATTTATTGTTTTGGACATTGGTCAGTCTCCTGTCTAGTTATCAGAGTCAGCCTTACAATTCTGATCCAAAATATAATTAGCATAAGTACGTTAAATAAATTAAACTATATATAGTCATGGTTAGGTTGTGTTTTTCATGTCTCTTGCACAGTGTTTAGCACTAGTTCTTTCTTCCCCACAAAGGTTGAGACAGAGTCTATCAGCTTCTCCAGCACCTTCATGCACATCTCTACAAAGTGACCAGTCACTGGATCGACCGATACTGTTCAAACATGGAGCAGAGAGTTTGCCTACGAATGAAAGGTGTGACCATTTAAAAACTCTAATGGGTTGCACAAGTGTGGTTATAATGTTTTCATAGAAAGGAAATAAATAATAAAAACATGGAACACATTATTGAACACATTATTGGAACTAGTGACTAACTCCTTGTGATCATTATGTGCAGTTGGCATGCCTCTTGTACAGTATTTTAACCTCAGTTCTTTATTCTTCCCCAATCATTTTTATTTTCATTTTAATGCATTTGTCGTTTATTTGTGTTTATTTAAAAATTAATACCAGATAAAGCAACATCTCCTTCACCACCTGAGAGTGTTCTGGGGAATGAAAGAATACTAATTTAGATACTAGTTTTAAACTGCTGTCAGTTTGTTGAGGACCAAAATGACCAAAAATTATTCTCACATTAGATAAATTGCTGTAATATTTCTCTGTCTCCAAAATCCTTAAAATCAGGTATAATTGCACATAAACAAGTTAAATTATGAAAAGTATATTAATAAAGACTACCCTCACAGCAAAGGTCGAGACGAGCGTCAGTTAGCATCTCCAGCACCTTCATGCACATCTCTACAAAGTGAGCAGTCACTGGATCGACCGATACTGTTCAAATATGGAGCAGAGAGTAAAAGGAAACATAAACTAATGCTTTATGCCCTTTCTTTTTTGGACCAAAAAATAATTATGTGGATTTATGTGAATTATTCCATTACAAAACGTCTTCAGCAGCGTTTAGCTCACAGGAGCACTAATCTCTACAACAATAGGCTAACTTCCATATGCTTTGATTGCCTTTACTGTCCATAAATGCTGGTCTAGGATCAGTTTTCTCTGTAATAAAATAATATTGACTGAGCAGGGAGTGGATTTTGATTTCAACACACGTGCAAATCCTCTAGTTATAATAAGCAGTTATGTAAATAAGACATTCATTGTGCATCATCACTAATGGAACTATGTGAGATCGCAATGAAGTTGTACAGCCACTTTTTAAGGATAATAAAATGAGCGCTCTTTGCGAGTTTTCTGCAATGCCAAATCTTGCATATAGTAGGCCTAAATATTTTTTAAAGGGGAAGCGCATATACTCATGGTCTATAATCAGAAAATTTATATTTTGGTGTTGTTTTAATATAGAACTTGGTCTATTTCAGTTATATTAGGCTAAAAACGGGAAATATCATTTTGGTGAAGGTTTGTTTCGTTAAGCATTAAGAAGTGTGCCCCCGCATAAAAATTAAATGTTATTAACTGCTAGAACGCTGATTCATCCAGTTATAAAACAAGTGAAATTTTTATGAATTAATCATTTAAACCGATTTTAAAAATATTCTGTCTCTCCTGTCTGGACCTTACTGTACATGTGTGGTACACGGATATAATAAGTTAGGAGAGCATTGCAATGCATTGATTTGCATTGATTTGAATCGAGCAATGCATTGATTTGTTTCCAGGAGAAAAAAAAAATTATTTTTGCAAAAAATTGTTAAATAATATGTTGAATTTGTTGACATTGCCAGTATGTTAATCTCATTTGACAAGTATAAGCAATTAACACAAAAAGGATTGTTTGAGTTGAGTATTGTGCATTTTTTTCCCTTTCTATTATTTTTTAGTTGTTAGTACCAAAACCGGAATCGTTTGGCGGAATCGGAACCTAAAAAAGTCTTACCATTCCCAACCCTATAAACTATACTATAAATTTAATGTATCATTTAACAAAAATCCTGACCTTGGCCGTTGATCTTCTGTGCACTATGTGTTTCATGTGTACATCTGTCAACTCTCAATCTGTCATCTGATAACCGGAGTTCCGATATGGAGCTTTTCAACTCGGTGAAGAAAGTACACAGATACCTTTTTGTGACAAAATTTCAAGTTGCAGTTTATAAATCTTGATTTAAAAAAAAAAAAAAAATTAAAACTTTAGATAGTCATTGCGAGGTTGTGCTTTTCGTGTCTCTCGTGCACAGTGTTTGTTTACTAGTTCTTTCTTCCCACAAAGGTTGAGACAGAGTCTATCAGCTTCTCCAGCACCTTCATGCACATCTCTACAAAGTGACCAGTCACTGGATCGACCGATACTGTTCAAACATGGAGCAGAGAGTTTGCTTACGGATGAAAGGTGTGACCATTTAAAATTTCTAATGGGTTGCACAAGTTACAAGTATGGTTAAAATGTACTCATGGAAAGGAAATAAATAAAAACATGGACCACATCATTGGAACTGGTAAAAGGTTGTGGTCATTATATGCAGTTGGGTGGCTCTTGTACATTATTTTAACATCAGTAATTTCTTTCTCTCATAGAATGGGACCAGATAAAACAACATCTCCAGCCCCTTCTTGTACATCTCTACAAAGTGACCAGTCACTGGATCGACCGATACTGTTCAAAGATGGAACTCAGTGTTTTCTTAGGAATGAAAGGTGTGAGCATTTAAATTTTGGTTGTAAAATTTCTAGTGGGATACTCTAGGTACACATTTCAGTATGTATAAAGGTAAAAAAATTAAGATAAAAACACATTACTTGGAAATCAAGAAAAGTCATCATTATATGTAGTTTGCACACCTCTTATCTTGCACAGTATTTTTGCATCAGTTCTTTCTTTCCCCCGCTAAGGCTAAGGCCAGATGAAGCAACATCTCCAGCACCTTCTTCTACATCTCTGAAAAGTGACCAGTCACTAGATCGACCGATACTGTTCAATGATGGAACTCAGAGTATAAGGAGGAATAAAAGGTATAATTTACACACTTTTCCTTTCTAGAACTCTAAAAAGTTAACATGCTAATTTACTCGGTCTAAAAATATAAAGCAATATTTTTAGGCTGAGTAAATTAGCATGTTAACTTTTTCGATGATCAGCTTGGTTGATACAATGTAACATCATTAATATATTATGAATGTCTAATTTGATATTCCAACTTTTTTAGTCTTTTTCTTAAAAACTGGTCAGAAAGGTTTGTGCTGGTTTTCCCAAAACCTTCTTAACACTACATCATTCTTAAGTTATACCTTAAAGGGCATATTGGAGGTTAGAGGACCCAATGAGTCAATGCATAGAAAAATAATGTAGGAACTAGATTTTCTTTAAAATATACTAGATATACAGATATAAATATGTAGATATACACGTTCGCTAACGATACACTGTGCTCCCAATATTGTACAGATTATTATGATCCTATAACAGGCCAGCAGACATTAGTATGTTTAGGGTAGATTATTAAATGTATAAAAACTATACTTGAGTATATTTATATTGTACTAAAAACATATTTAGGTACATTTTTAATACACATTTTTCACCTGGGTTATAACATAAACAGAAAATTAAATATTTGAGTATTTAAACAACCAATTTAGTTTTTCAATTACAAGATGCCTCTATTTAGGGCATGACTACCTATATCACACTATTTGATGCCATTGGTACAGGATACGACAATCAATATTCTGTCAATTTTCTTGTAATGGAAACTTGTGGACTTGATCTTGAAGTCCTGATAGTCGGAGTTTTTGCAACCTCCACAAACACAATAATTTACCATGAGGATGATAAATTAAAATACAAAAACTACCGAAAGCACACTGACTGATGAGCGCTCTCACTGAATACCAGCCTACTCTGCGCTGAGCCGAGGCTGAGGCTCCCTAACGTGACGTAAAAAAAGCGATGTTGAAAAAAAAAGCCATTTTTACGAGCAGTTCAAGAAATGCTCACTTTATCTACTAAATTAGTGCCCTTATGTTGTTTTAAAACATTTTAAATCCTGCATTAACTTTTCATATGGTATTTTCATACAAGGTTGTCTATTAATTTAGATTTTTTTTTACCTGCAATATGCTCTTTAAGCTGCACCTTATCGTTAATACGTTACATATTAGATGGGAAAAAAAAAGTTACAGAGGGATTTATGGATATCTACTTTTTTATCCTGTAATAATAATAATAGTAATAATAATAATAATAAACATTTATTTCTATAGCACTTTTCATACATTAAATGCAACTCAAAATTAGCCTGGGAAAACCCAGACAAATTTCAGCAAATTTAGATTTGCTCTGAAAGTTAGTCTGGCAATCCGCCGAAATCGCGGCACCAATCAGAAACGTTGGGGCGGGATTACACGATGACGACAGCACAGCGACGGTGAAGCAGATTTTGTAGTACATTCACAAAGGGGTGTGACGGTTATAGTTGAACACCGTCATTAGAACTCTATAACCGCCAAAACCATATTATTAAAATATTTTTTCACAAACATTTTTTTATCATAGAGAATGTTTAATACTAATATCAGCTTACGGGGAAAACGGAGGCCGAGTTAGTGGTGCTTCAGAGACTGCTACTGCTGGAGATGATTCGGGAGAGGTGCACCTATACCGATCAGAGTGTGCGGTGACACGTAGTAAAGTACGGTGGCCGAGAGGTGCAAAACAAATCACAATTATGAAAACAAAAAAACAAGTCAGAAAACACAACGACAATTCAGAAAACAAAATAACAATTCAGAAAACACAACAACAAATCTGAAAACAAATTAACAAATCAGAAAACACAACAACAAATCTGAAAACAAATTAACAAGTCAGAAAACACAACGACAAGTCAGACAAAACGGAAAAGGTAGGTATATGTGGCGAATGGAATACTGATCGCTGATTGGACGAGACATCTGTCAATCAAGACATACAGAAAGTACAGCAGACTGCGCCTGCGGCAGAAGAAAGATTGATTCGCATGTGTAAAACGCGAAACGCTCCTCAATAGATGTCGCAAGTAAGGGTTAATGCCCGACGAGGTGTCCATTGTCAGGTTTTAATGGACGACGGCGAGGCGTAAACCGGCCGACGCGCAGCGGAGGACGGTTGCCTCCGCCGAAGTCCATTAAAACCTGACAATGGACACCTCGGAGGGCATTAACCCGCTTATACCATGGTCACTTGCCAAATAAAACATTTTTAAAACATTAGTTTATATTTTAATTAGGCTAAATCTAGTTTTTACAAATAATAACTTGCCTTGCCTGACTGTTTATTTAGCAACCGGAGATATTTATAGTCCGCTTAGCTCGTATCCCTTCAGGTTCACAAATGCTTTTTTTTTCATGAAACACAAAGGTAGGCATAGTTTTTTTTTTATTACACATAAAACAATTAATCAAACAACAATAAAAAAACAATTAGCTCTGAGCTCCAGCGATTTGCGCTTAACGTTATAGAGGGCAATAAATGAATCAGATCAAAGAGAGGGTCATTTGCCTCAGGCTCCTTAGGCTTGAAACGCTGTAACGTTCAGCCTTCTCCTGCCTTGGTTGTCTGGACAGCTGCGTAAAACTCCCGCAGGGTCTCATTCAGGGGTGCGTTTCCCGAAAGCATCGTTATCCAACTATGGTCGCAAGTTACGTCGTTACCAATAGCGTTCAATGGAGCAGAGCAGCAGCGGTGTAATTTTCTCCGTATTATTTACATTTTTTCTTTCTTAAAGCAGCATACCAGTCGTCAAAGTTGCCATATTCTCCATAAATGTTAAAAGAAATAGCACGAAGTCGCTCATTGTTGTATTAGGCTATAATATCTAACGTTAGATGATAGAGCATGTGACTGCCTGTTGCTATGGTTACTCACAGCCGTTGTAGGCAGCGCATTTATTTATTAATTTCGAATGGTAAACAGGCAGTTTCACCAGAACTACTTTACTAGGTGTCCTCTATCACTTTTTAACGGACACCCTGCAGCCAATCAGAATCGAGTATTCACCCAGACCATGGTATAACACTGTTTAATAATAGTGTCCGGGACCGCAGTAAACACAACTCCTTTAAGCTTGCGTTCGGTTATCCACTGGACCGTGCTGCCTAGTTCAAAGTAAACTAGTGAAACAATTGAAACCAGCGCTATTTTGTTCTCTATTTGTTCTTACTGACTGAGAAACCGCTTCAGATGATTCAGTGACAGAACGGTCCGAACGAATCCGAATCGTTTCCTACTGTTATGCGTTTGGCCAATTCGTGAAAAGGAGATGGGAATCGAACCAACGAATGATTAATATCGCTGGTTCAGTCGACAGAAATACGGGACACACATATTAACTGCAGAAATATTCGGACTGAAAACGTTTTTCTCAGGTCAGTCGGAGCGCTCGTGGTACACACACAGTGCATATACAGCGGCACGCGCCACTGCGGCCACGCGCATATCAAACCAAATTTAGCCGCACCACCTGAAAATAGGAGGGGGAGGTTGGAGTGCTCTCGGGCCGCATGGAGATGATTGGCGGGCCGCACTTGGCCCGCGGGCCGCCAATTGAATAGCCCTAGCCTAGACGATACAGCTAATATTTACACATGCACACGCGAATCGATCTTTCTTCTGCCTGTATGTCTTGATTGACAGATGTCTCGTCCAATCAGCGATCAGTATTCCATTCGCCACATATACCTACCTTTTCCGTTTTGTCTGACTTGTCGTTGTGTTTTCTGACTTGTTAATTTGTTTTCAGATTTGTTTTTGTGTTTTTTTGTTTTCTGAATTGTCGTTGTGTTTTCTGACTTGTTTTTTTGTTTTCATAATTGTGATTTGTTTTGCACCTCTCGGCCACCGTAGTAAAGCCTTGTTTATAGTCGACGCGTCCGCATGAGCGCGAAGGTGCGAGGCAAAAATGATGCGTTCGGTGCGCAAGAACGAACCAATTTCCCTTGGCTATGTGCACGGCTTTTTTGTAGTGGCCCCGCGTCCGAGGATGAGCGCCTTCAAGCCGAATCTGCCCGAGCATGTACGTCTCACCCATAGACAGTAAGGTCTCACCATACCGGCACGCAGTTTGCGTGTCTAAATCAATATTATGAAGCTGCAGACTCGGAGCCTGCATCTACAGTCCCCCACCGAGAGTCCCGCATTCTCAGACCCCTCGTTTTTCGAGACAGCGCCTCCAGCTGTTTGAAAGATCGTATAACACCCGCACACAGAGTACAGTACACGCTTTTAAATTAAAACAATAGGATGCAATTTTACGGCCTTCAAATAAATTATCCAATAAATATTTGCGTTCCCTGCTTAATGCATGTGCCAAAAAAAAAAAAAAATCATTGTTACTGATGGAAGGGATACAATTACAGATTGAGCTATCTTCTGAAAAATAGTATGTGATATTGTATTGCTACAATGTTTAATATATATATATATATATTATTCAAATTCCAATTTTTCTTTCAGTTCAACCTATAATGGTCTAATTAACATTACCATGCTAACATTGCAATATCTGTTTTTTGATATTTTGAATGCGAAGCAAAATAAATAAGAATAGACAAAACACCAATAATAAACAATTCTGTACTTTATTTAATGATCACCTAAACATCATCTTGCTGTAAAGAAAAAAGGAAGAAAAAACTGTGTTCGTGACTTTAATTTTCGTCTTCAATTGCATTAAAAAATTTATAAGTCGCTTTGCATAATAATAAAATGATATATTGCTTGGTTCGGCAGGGGCAACTCCATCGATGTATGGTGTATCCTGGAATCCTACAACAGTATAGGCCCGATAGCACATGTTTATGATGTTTAAAAAAGAAAAAGGGGAAAAAAAAGAAAAAATATGTTTGCAAATGTTACCTTCATGTTGCACTGCTCTGTTGAAGTGTCCCTTGAGATGTTTTTGAACTTTGGACAACTTTGTGGGTTTGAAATACATGGGGACACAGAAATAACTGCAGCATTTATGACATACGTATCTACAAAAAGTCCAAGGTTAAAGGCTATCGTTAGCTATTAAAATATTTTCTGGGGGAAGAGGGCGAAAAAACATTAATTAACGGCTAAAATCTATCTATCTTTACAAATATTAAATAGACTTTTCATACAGTATGTTGTATCGATGAGCTAAAGTAGTTTGATTAAAAAATAAATCAAACGAAAAGGCTACTACGATTCGCTAAATAAAATTGAAGATAGCCTACTCACTTCTTGGCTTAAGTTCTTCACATGTTTATCTGATACAATTTAAGAAACAAATAAGCCACGCCCTACAATGTAGATTGACCAATCACAGCGCAGCCAAGAACGAGATCCCACAGAGGTCCGACACTTTTTCACAGCGCTCCATTGACTTTCAACACAGGCGTCTCATATTTTTGGTCTTGGCAGGCTATTACCGTCGTATTTTTTTTCAAAATATGGTTAAACTTTGTGCCTCGGGCATTTGCAACACAGATATGCGTTTCCCAGAGAGGTTGGAGGGGGGTGTCCATTTTTTCCCTTCCCAAAACCAAAGTAAAAACCTGACAAGTGTCGTCTTTGGAAACTGTGTGGATGTCCTCAGTCAGCTAAACCCCGCAAAGATCAACAAGCACATCTTTTTTGCCTCTAACCTTACTGTGAGTGTGAAGTTATACTAGTTAGACCGTTTTATAATGTTTTAGGTTATGATTTCGGTTCTCATACTGGTTGTTGATACGCTAGTAAATACAACGTTAAATACATAAATACAACGTTATACTCGTCTAGTCCGTTTGCTTTGTAATAAGGATTATAGAAGTGAATAGAGACCTACCCAGCTTTGCATGAACAGTGTTGCTCCCTGATATTGTTAGTCCCAGCCTCCGTCTCGATTAGTAGGAAATGCGGTGGTTCATTTTTTGACTGACCGGTAACGTTATGCTTTTGCCTCTATTTTGGATGCCCTGTTGTTTCTTGCGTTTCACCTGTATGTCTTGAATATAGCCTTCGAACGCATATTGCAGCCCCTTTTGCCTACTTCTATCGGACACTTTATTTGCTGCTTCTAGTGCTTTATAAAAGTTTGGTAACATTTCAGCAGGAAGAGCTGTTACAGCATAAGCCATGCAGAACGCAGATGAAGTTTGACGGATGTAGCAACAGTAACTAAGGGGGGCGGGGCTTAGCCAAAGGTGAATTGCGCCCAGAGGCATTTGAGCTACGTCCGTTGGTGACGCCCCTTTGGAAATGATTTGTCTATGAAGCTTTGCCAGACCATAACTCATAACTCATACCAAGCCTTACAAACTGAGAATGGTCTGGTTTTAACCAGGCTAACTCAAAGTGCTTCACATGCATAAAATCAAATACTACAATCTAGTGATCAACCTATATATCGGCCGGACGATATATCGGGACGATATTTGCGTTTTTTTACGTGTATCGGAATCCGCTGATACGCGGCTGCTGCGTTCGCCGATAGTTTTTTTCCCCGGCATTATTTATAGACAGGCGGCCACCGGCAGCTCTGTGCTGCTGCTGGAGACGCTGCAGTTCACGTGCCCCACCCTCCCCCACTAGTAGAGTGCAACTTGCTCTTCAAGAGAATGGTAACTAAAACTTTCAAAGGATCTTTTAAATGTTTGACTGCTGAAATATTGCCAAACACTTTGAAAATGGAAACACGTTGCTCTATGTTATGTAACGTTGCTGTAACTGTTATGTGCTTGCAACTATATAGCTAAGCAAGTTTGTGGGTCCAAATGAAAAACGCGAATGCCTCGTCTATAAAACTTAACTGCTTGCCATTGTATTAGGGAGCTGCAAATAGGTAAGGTCCGTTCAGTATGCATTAGGGCTGTCTATGAATATTCTACATTCGAATATGTATTAATTTTGAAGGTGAAAATTAATATTTGAATGTGGAAAAACACGCCCGCGGTTGCAGACTAATAACGTTACCACAGCTGCACAGCTCGCTTTGAGTCGGAGCGCTCACTGTCGGTTCTATACTGTGAAACTTCAATCACTGAAGGAAGCCTGCTATATTTGGGACAAGAGTCACGACTCGCAACCTTAAATTGCTTGCACAAAACTCTTGATCAGCACTCAACATTTGTTTGTTGTTGTTCATTTAACCGACGCGCAGAGACCGTGAGGGCGAGAGAGAGAGAGAGTGCCTGAGCGAGTCCGGGGCAAGACAGAGTGAGCTCTGCGGTCTTGGCCATTAGTTGATTTACTTGCTTTTTAATATGTTGTCAAATATGTTTAAACTCAAATAAACTATCTAATACTAGTAGTTATATCTCTTTGTATTAATGTGTCCTGTTATTGACGTAATGTGCGTCAATGACAAAATGCACAACGAGATGTTCGAACGTTTTTTTAGAGGGAATATGCAAATGCCATTTGAGCAATTTTGACAGCCCTAGTATGCATACGGTAGCTGTAACGAACACTGGTCATAGGAATAAATAATGCCAACGTTGTTCTGTGCTTTTTGTGGAAGATTTATTCAGCGCCCACCTGGCTGAGGTTTGGGGCGTGTGGAGTTTGTCTCCCTCGCCATCGCAGTGATATTAGAGACTAGACATGCTCATTTTATTTTATGTTGAAAAATTGAAACCATGGCAGTACATAGCTCGTTCCTTTTAAAATGAAGTACAGTGTGCACTGTGCACTTTATTATGCTGGTTGCTAATGTGTGCAATAGTGTAATTATTTAATTTATGCTTAAATATTTATTTTCAGCACCGAACTTTTTTTGTTCTACCTCATGTTTTTAATATTTGTTAACTTGTTTATCTGCTTGTTCTTGTTCTACCTCGCATGTTTTTACTATTTGTTAAATATTATTTTTTTTAAGTTAATTAAATGTTACTTTTGTTAAATTGAGACCTGTAACATTTGTTAACATCATGTCATTTTTATGATGTAAATTGAGGGAGCAAAAATGTATCGGCTCCAAATATCGGCTCAAGAAAATCGGCAGCCCGTATCGGTCATCGGCAATGGCTGATGGGAAAAAAACTGGTATCGGCACTAAAAAATCCATATCTGTCGATCCCTACTACAATTACACAATGTAAATATAAATACCACCACATAGATACCACCTATCAACCCACCAGAATACCAAATGGAGGTCTGTGCACCTAAGTGGAAAGAGGTAGAGCAGGCTGTGAGAAAGGCAAGGGCTTCATCATCTCCAGGGCCTAATGGAGTTCCTACAGAGTGTACAAGAGTGCTTCAGGAGTTCTGCGAATTCTGTGGAAATTAATAAAAGTGGCATGGGGAAAAACAGGTTGTGCCTAGAGGATGGCGCAGAGCAGGTGGAGTTTTTATACCTAAAGAAAAAGATTCTACAAGCATCAGTCAGTTTCGTCCTATTTCACTATTAAATGTTCAAGGTAAGATTTTCTTCAGCATTATTGCCCAGAGATTGTCCACCTACCTATTAAAGAATGGCTTCATTGACACTTCAATTCAAAAAGCGGGCATTCCAGGGTTCTCAGAATGCTTAGAACATTACAATGTTATCTGGCAACAAATTCAGTCAGCAAAAAAGGAAAGGAAGGAGCTCCATGTGACATTCCTGGATTTGGCTAATGCATATGGTTCAGTGCCACATGAGCTTCTGTGGGCAGCATTCGATTTTCGATTACCAATGTCAATAACAAATTTAGTGAAAGCCTACTTTGGAGATCTGCAATTTAGTTTCTCAACTCCAAAATTCAGCACTGCATGGCAACGCTTAGAGGTCGGAATAATGGCAGGATGCACTTACTATGGCAATGGAAGTAATCATTAGGGCATCAAGATGGGTAGTCGGTGGAGAGTGCTTGGCTTCTGGGATGCGACTACCACCAATCAGAGCATACATGGATGACATGACAACCACGACTACAACAGTAGCCTACACTAATCGGTTATTGGGGAAGTTAACGGATACCATCGAATGGGCACGAATGCAATTTAAGCCCTCTAAATCAAGGAGTATTTCGATAGTTAAAGGAAAGGTAGTAGATAAAACATTCTTCATTAATGGTGAGGCAATACCAACAGTTTCTGAGAAGCCAGTGAAGAGTCTTGGGAGATGGTACGATGGTGATGTAAGGGACACAGTTCGAGTGGGAGAAGTTAGACGGCAAGCAGTGGAAGGGTTGAAGAGCATAAACAGCTGTGCTCTACCAGGCAAGCTAAAACTCTGATGCTTTCAGTTTTGTCTGCTGCCGAGGTGCTGTGGCCACTGACTGTGTATGAGGTTTCTTTGACAACAGTGTATAAGCTGGAAGCGTTAATAAGTTCATACATCAGGAAATGGTTGGGAGTTTTACGCTGCCTCAGCAGAGTGGGACTCTATAGTAAAGGAATATTGCAGCTGCCAGTCTTTAACCGAGGAGTTTAAGTGCACCAAGGTCAGACTGGAAATGACCTTAGTAAAGTCATGTGACAAATGTGTAAGGGAGGCAGCCCCTGTGTTAAAAACTGTTAGGAAGTGGTCAGCAGAGAAATCAGTAGTAGAGGCAAAGGCTGCCCTTCAAATTGGTGATATTGTGGGACAGGTACAGCATGGAAGAGGGGGTTTTGGGCATAGTGTAGCTCCTCCTAAATGGCACAAGGCAGGCCCAGCTCAAAGGAGGAAGCTGGTAGTCAACGAGGTGCGAAAGCAGGAGGAGAGGATGAGATGGGAGAGTGGGGAACAACGCAAGATGGGCTGGGAAGACCTTTGGTCAATGGAAGAGAGTAGGATCAGTTTCCTTATAAGGTCAACATATGATGTTCTCCCATCACCACAGAACCTAAACCTCTGGGTAGGAGAGGATCCCTCTTGTCCTTTGTGTTCATCACCTGCCACATTAAGGCACATTCTGACAGGATGTAAGGTGGCTCTTAGCCAAGGTCGGTTTACTTGGCGCCATGACCAAGTACTGCGATGTTTGGCTTTAGCATTGGAGGGCAAGCGTAGTATGGCCAATAAGTTGACACCTGCAAAACATTACACGCAGAAGACAATATTCCTCCGCCCAAGCGAGCAACCACCAAGAAAAGATGTTAACACCAATTCTCGCCCAGGACAACTGGAAGCTGCTAGGGACTGGAAGATGCTGGCTGATCTTGATCAACGGCTTATTTTTCCACCTGAGATTGCTACCACTAACCTACGACCAGATATTGTTTTGTGGTCTGGATCAGCACCCATTGTTCAGCTGATAGAGCTAACAGTGCCATGGGAGGATGCGGTAAATGAAGCATATGAGAGGAAGAAATTGCGGCAAGTTTATCCAGTGGAAGTGGGTTGTCGAGGTTTTGTGGCACACTCTACAACCCGGTTCCTCAGAGACGTCGGATTCAGTGGCCAAGAGTTGCGTCGCATGGTAAGGAACTTATCTGAAGCAGCAGAAAGGAGCAGTAACTGGCTGTGGTTGAGACGGAAAGATTCTGGCTGGCTATGTACAGGCCGCCATGCTACGGTTTCGTAGAATTCTTGAAGATTCTGTTTGTATAGGTTGCACTGAAATTACAGTCATTACGTTCCTGTGTATATTGTTTGAAGGACTGTGGTTGGCCAGATATTGTGGTTTGCGGTAGGTGGTATGCCATACGAAACTTGCAACAAGGAAGGGATAACACCAATAGGGTAGATAATGATGACAAAAAATAGTAGTAGGTTAAAGTAACAAGAATACAGAACAGTTAAAGAGCATTTTACAGACAGGGCAGCAAGCAGCAGAATAGAGCCCCTATTGAAGAGAGACGATGTCGAGGGACAACGAGAAGGCCAGAGTCAAATGATTGTAGTGAGCGAGTCCGGTAGGGAAGGAGCAGGTTACAAAGATAGGGGGTGCCAAGCTGTACAAAGATTTATTTAATATGATAAGCCATCGGAAGCTAATGGAGATCATAAATAATTGGGGACGTACCACAACGTAAGAAAAAGAAAATGTACCTGCATGATGAGAAAAAGAAATGTACCTGCAGTATTGTGCATGAATGCACAATACTGGCATGATCCGGAGTGGTGATTGGCTGCAGTGATCCAGTAGGAGCCAATTGAACAAACTGACGTCAACTGTTTGTCTGCATTTATTCATGACAAAGAGCTCATAATCACTGCGCTGTTGTGGCGAGCAGCACGAGGCCGAGGGACGTGAGAGAACGGCTCGAGGCCGGTGGTGTGAGTGACAATGAACGTCCCCCGCCGTCGTCCTGCTCGCCACAGCTTTATTAAGCATGAGATCAAATTACAGCAGAGTATTCCAACATGCATGAGAGCGGTTTCTTTGTGGTATACTGCGAAGAGTTAAACAATGCTCGCAACGTGAATCATGTATGGACCGGAGCAAGTGCGCAAGTTTTATGGATTTTGCACATGTTTAGATGGGGGAAAAAAGAGAGGCCACAGTGATTCACACAGGCTGTTTGTGAAATTATGTCTCACTTAAGGTTAAATAAGTGTTACACCGTGTCCTAACTACACGCGACGCGACGCCGCGACATGCGATAAAAGGTATCTTTTCCTTGTTAATCAGAGTTTTTGTCCCAACCAGACGCGACGGCGATACGCAAAGTTTCTAATTTAGAAACGGTTCCTATTTCTGTGACCTCGTGGCTGACAGAATGAAGAAATTACACTGGTTATGAGTACACATTATTTATTTTTAGATAAAAATAGGTCACTTGATGGGGGTGCATAAACATGAGCACATCCTTCGTTCACTGCACTGGTTACCCATTCAGTCACGCATAAAATATAAGGTTCTCCTTCAGACCCATCACTGTCTGCACGGTGTGGCCCCCACTTATCTCACTGAGTTGCTCACACTCACCCGGTCAGGCCAACAGCACCGTTTGGTTATGCCCAGGTGACAGGGCCTTTCAAGTCGCTGCTCCCTGCCTGTGGAATGCTCTCCCAGACCACCTCAGAGCCCCACAAACAGTAGAAACATTCAAAAAAGGACTAAAAACTCATCCTTTTACACAGGCTTATTTTAATAGCTAATGCTTGTTTTTAGTCCCGCCTTATAACATGTTGTGTTTTTATTGTATACTGTATTTCTTATGTTTATTTTTTAACTATGTTTTACTGTAGCACTTTGAGATTTGGTGTCAAATGTTAATTGCTTTACAAATAAAATGTATTATTATTATTAATATTATTATTATTACTGTGACACAAGCGATAACGGATAATTTACCTCAGATTTTGAAAGCATATAATACTGCATTCAAAAATGAATTATATGCAAACATACAACTGTACTTCATAACAAAATTAGTCAATGAGTATATTTTGTTAATGTTTTGATTTTTAATAATGTTATTTCTTGATTTGATTATGTCCTTACCCATTTCCAATGCGAGTGCGGGCCAGCAGTGCGCTTTCACGATGTTCTGAATGGCTGTGATTTTTGATTGACGTGTGGCGTCTTACAGTCGCGTCGCGGCAGTTAGGACACGGTGTTAAGGTTAATCACTTAAATTATATAATATGAATTGTTCCTCTCCTTCAGCATTATAATTATTTTAGCTGAGCCAGACAGAGATTGACAACATCTCTGCTGTCACCATGTCCCCTCTTACGGCAGGCCAGCATCTCTTTGAGTCATCAACATGAGATCGGTTTATGAGATTGGCAAATTGAGAGTTCATCGATCAAATCATTAGAAGTGATTATCGGCTGATAGCGATCGGTAGCCAGTCAATTAGAGCAGTTCCAGTAAAAACATAATCCAACACCTTTTATTTTCCCTGTTAACTCAGTTATTTATAGTTTGTAGAATTTGTAAAGTGGATCATTGACCATTGAAATAAAGTGTAACTGTTACATTGGCTTATTGAATGTTTTATACACATTGAAAATACCATGTTTTTGATCAAAATTCCAAAATCATCAGCAAGCTGATTATCTAGATAGTACAGTTAATGTTTATTAATGTTGTCAACAAATAGGACGCTATATTTTACTCAAAATTAGATATATTCAGTACATTTTGGGTTTAATTAGAATTAGACCAAGTGTCCTCCATGATTTCTGTTATTTCCGTCAACAAAGCGTTAAATAAGTGCAGAGAGTTCCCCTGGGTGCATCAGTGGTGATCTTAAGGTGGCAATTTCCTTTAAAAGAGCAAATACACAGCGGATTGTGTATTTTGATTAGGGCTGTCAAAAGATTAATTGCGATTAATCGCATCCAAAATAAAAGTTTGTGTTTACATAATATATGTGGGTGCACTGTGTATAATTATTTTTTTATATATAAATACACACACATGCTTTTATATATTTAAGAAATATGTTCATGTATATACTGTATATATATATTTATATTAATCTATATATTAATTTAATATATTAATTTATATTCTGTATAAATATAAATATTTTATATATAAATATTTTTTTCTTAAATATACATGCATGTGTGTGTATTATATATATATATATATATATATATATACACAATATAATTATACACAGTGCACCCACATATATTATGTAAACACAAACTTTTATTTTGGATGCGATTAATCATGATTAATCTTTTGACAGCCCTAAATTTCATACATGCCTTTCCTTCCATGTCCTTCTGGGTGTATTCCATTTATGTCTCTATCCAACGGCCACAATCTCTGTCTTCAGTGTATGGGTCGTGCTTGTGTTGTGAGACATCTGATGTGGATGGTTCATGTCCTGACTGTGATAACATGGGCGTGGCCAACGCTGCATTTGCGCTTCTCGTTCTTTTTCAAGAAGCTGAGAAGTAAAGACATAACTACTTGTATTGGTAGTTTATTTAAGTTTAAATCATCCCGTAACTACGTGTCAAACTCTGCTCCTTGAGGGCCACTGTCCTGCAGTGTGTAGCTTCAACCAGCTCCAAAACACTTGCCTAAAAGTTTCTTGTGATCCTGATGATTTTACTCCGCTTGCTCAGGTGTGTTAGGTTTAGAGCTAAACTCTGCTAGACAGTGGCCCCCCAGGAACTTCATCCCCTGTACCATTAAATAGAGCAGTATTTGTGAGGACAGCCATTTGAAGGGGTGTCTGAAACCATAGTAGACAATATTCGTGCACTCATTCAATCCCATAGCGCAATAATGAATGTACAACCGATGGACACTCAATGGCTATACCCTTAATACACTGTTAGGGTCGCAAATTCCAAACTCTTGTCATCCACTCCTTCAAGTGTATTATATCAGTGGACTAATGTGGGGAATAGTGAATGAGGTGAAGTGGGTGATTTTGAATTCAGCTTTAGTTTGACACATCTGCCATGAACCAATTATAATTAAAGTCTCATTTAGTATCTCTTCTGTTTGAATGAGAGATATCTATATATTTATGTATTTATTTATTTATTATATTGAAGTATATTTTGTATTTCCTGAGTTGTCTGAATATTTTACCAGCCTGTAAAAGTACATTTTTCATCAAATAGTGGAACATCTTCAGCACCTTCTTGCACATCTTTGAGAAGTGACCAGTCGCTGGATCGACCAATATTGTTCAGAGATGGAACACCAAGTTACCTGAGCAAAGAAAGGTATTTCAATTTTGACAATAATCATTAGACAGACTGTTAAACAGATTTTTTGTTTTGATATATTAAAATATTTTACAATCTAAGTTAAATAATACAGAGAGATCTTGTTGTTTTTGAAAGGACTGTTTATTACTTGTCACCATTACCACATATGTATCCCTTAGCTGTGCTCTCAAAATTGGCCAGGGCTGTATATGTAATGACCAATAATAATTCTGACGGTTCTTTGCCATGTTGCTAAATAGTTGCACAAAAACAATAGCTTATCTTATTTAAAAAAATGTATATAAAATTAACAGATTTAAATTGGAATCACCTTTAAAAAAAAAAAATGGTTACTGGCAATCGTTGCTCGTAGTAGATGGCACTTTCTGGGCTGTAATCTCTTTATAATCTCCGGACCCAAGTTTGTCAGTTGTCATGGATTTCAGTTTTCTTCTTTGTTAATCTGCAGTCTTTATTTTCTTAAATCCAAGTTATTTTAATGCTTAAAGTTTAGTGGTTGACAAAGAACAAAAATCAAGTACTTGAGTAAAAGTACAGATACCATATTAAAATGTGACTGCAGTAAAAGTATAAGATATAATTAAATTTTACTTCAGTAACAGTACAAAAATACTTGATTTTCAATGTACTTATGTTTTAAAAGTAAAAAGTACTGATTGGTGAATGTTTATTTATTCAGCAATTTATAAAAATGATGAAAAACAAAATGTATGTTGGAATAAAAACAGACGTCACAAAGAGATTAACATTTTAAGAACCAAGGCAGCAGGCAGCAGGGAAGATGCATGGTATTAATTTGTATTATTTAAATGTTATGTTTAGCTTTTACCTAAAACCTACTTTGTTCAAATGGTAATATACAAATGTAGACATGTCCACATTCAAACATACAGTGGGTTTAAACTTCTTGCCTTTTTATAGCAGATTTATTTCACAAAAATCTTCTATTAGTCATGCGCTTACTCAAGTTCTGAGGATCTCCCATTCTCTGTTAATTTTGAGTCAGTGATTTAGGCCTTAATAATCATGAATCATAACATACCATACTTTTGATAGAAGCATTCTTCTGTATGTACCGTGAGTGAATAGGAAATTATGTGAAATTAAATAGTATTTTCAGTAAATAATTTCTGAGAAATGCTGCTGATAATTTAAATCAACACTTAAAAAATATTGCAAGTGCATTGTCCTGGCTGTGTAAATTGGAAAAAAAACAAAGTGGATTGGACCAATCAGTGGAGCATCAAAACACTCAAGATGGAGGAGGAGAGAGAGAGTGAGCAAGCAGGAAATTTGTAGAAAGACTATAGAAAGAGAGATATTTGAGATTTGTGCAATATAAGGGAATATAGGAATATAATTGAAAGAAGTTATGATCATGCAAGAGCTTTAGGACTCGTGTTAATATTCGGAAAGCTTTACAGCACTGAAGAGACGTTAAAGAGTGGGAATGCCTGAAAACAGTCACGAGGCTGGTTTGTTTCTGCTCGATTGTTTTACTTTGCAGTTTTCCAGAACCAGGAAATGCCGTTGTATTCTGTATTTTTTGTTGAATCACAGCTGATTCATCCATTCTTGCACAAGCTGTCTGATGCACCAGCTGTTAATGGTTGCCTGTCTATGTGTAGCATTGCGTGTTAGTTATTTTGGGGCGAAGCAATGAAGGGGAGTTGTATCAGTAGCTGAAGCAAAACATAAATATGTAAATAAAATGTTTTAAAAATATATTGTTTTCATCCCTAGTATATTAAGTACAATAAAACTGTTCTTTTCATATATCTACACAGTATTCTCGAGAAGAAAGTGGAACCATTTGATAGACACATTTCATTCCGAAATGAGGTGTTATCTCCAGATATCAGGTACTCAAGATGTGGTACACTTTTTTTTTTTTTTTTTTTTTTTTTTTTTAAATTTAAATAATGCATTAACTAACCCTGATCAATATATTTTTACAGGATTTAAATGCATTTAATTAACTAATATAACTAATTAAATATATTCTTTAGAAGTATTTTTCATTGTTAGTTCATGTTAACAAATTTAATCTTATCGTAAAATGTTTCACATCAATTCCACACACCATGTCCCACAGCACACTTTCAGCCACTCTGCTGACAGAGGATCACTACAAATGCCCAGTCTGCACAGAGGTCTTTAAAGATCCAGTTTCCATCCCCTGTGGACACAGTTACTGCAAACACTGCATTGAGATCTACTGGAGCAAACCGACTCAAGCTGGAGGTTACGCTTGTCCTCAGTGCAGAAAGAGGTTCAGAGGTCGTCCAGTGTTGAGTGTAAATGTTGCTTTGTCTAAACTGATTGAAGAACTCCATAAGGCAGGATTTAGTCCAGCTCTTCCTGCTCACTGTTATGCTGGACCTGAAGATGTGGCCTGTGATATCTGTCCTGAGATGAAGCTCAAAGCTGTTAAATCCTGTTTGACCTGCACTGTGTCTTACTGTGAGATGCACATCAGACAACACTACACAGTACCAGCACTGCAGAGACACAACCTGGTGGAGGTGAATGAACATTTCAGGAGTTATCTTGCAGACACAATGCACTCTCTCTGAAGCATATATATATATATATATATATATATATATATATATATATATATATATACCATTTTGCAAGATGTAAACAACACTGGTTCAGAAACACTTCCTGTTTCCGTTTGTAACTGTTTTCTTTATTCTTTATTTCACATGTAAAGAAAACATCTTAAAGATGTTTGTTTAACTTTTTGATTAAGTTTTAAATGTTCTGTTGGTTGTATTTTATCCCAGCTTCTATGTAGTGTTAAAAAACTGAAACAGGAAGTGCTTGTTTACATCTTGCAAAATGGTCTATATATATATATATATATATATAAGCATAAGCAAGAAGGTAAGAGAGGCTGTGCTGTATCGTGAATAAGCAACGGCTGGGAATTGTTAGGAGTGCCTGCAACCCCTTCAGCCGTTACTTATTCACGATACAGCACTTGCCTCGAGTACTTCATTGCTTTTATAAAATGGTTATCACACAATATTAAATATTGTTTCTCATTATATAAATGGCTATAGACTATATAGCATTAATGTTAATATCCATTTATACAGAAAAAACTGTATAATAGTATGTAAGCATCCATTTCATTAATAAAAGTTCCAGCATTTAGTGATTTAAATATCAAGTGCACCATTTAATGTAAATGTTGTCTATTTGTTGGGTTTTTTATTTATAATTTGATATATTTTGATTAGCCTTTCAGTTTACCTCATCACATTGAGAACACCAGAATGTTCAGAGCAGAAAACGAATCGCAAGAGATCAAAGGGTTGACTGCAAAGCTAGCTAAACTGGAAGAGGTAACTACAAAACTACGTGTTTGTTTAAAATGTGAAATTATTTTGTGAACATAAAAATCTTGTTTTTTCATTTAAGTGATGTGAAATAATGTATTTTCTTTTAAAGACTCTGAGAGACAAGGACGCACATGCCAAACGTTTGTGTAAAGGATTTGAAGTTCACTGTAATGGTGGGTGAATATGGTGCTTGTAGTTAGGGCCTTCTTTTTCAACTTACAGTTCATGACTTTGCAGATCAACGTTTTTATAAAATTTGTATATATAACCATATATATTCCAGATTTTCCCTCAGATGTAGTTGAAATTGCTGCTCTAGGTCGCCCTTTGACCCTTGGAGAATTGTATGACAGTAACAGCGATTCTTTTAGGCAAGGTAAGATCTTTGTTTGTCTTATTTAGGGTATAGTAAACCGTGAGAAACATACTTTAATTCTACCTTTGCACAATTTATCCCACCAACTTGTGACATTTTTAAAGTACTAGATTACTAAGAATGTAATTTTCCATTGCTTTGTCCTAGAGCTGCACAATTAAAGGAGCCATATGTAAGATTGTGGCCAAAACTGGTACTGCAATCAGTTTCAAATTACTGTAGAGTGGTATATCCCCTCCCCCTCCCCTCTGACTCGAGGTTGCCAGATAGGCTGCAGGATCCAACATTTTGTTATCCGACACGTTTGTATCTGCAGCTGTGGTAGCTAGAGCAGAACTGGCAACCCGAATGCTGCAACACTACTGACGTGATTGGTAGATCGGTGGCAGGTGGAGCATCAGACCAAAACCCAACATGACAGTTGAGGGCTGCAACTTCACTTTTTAAATGACAATATCCTGGCTGGACTACTGTTGTCAGTGATAGAAGTATTTGAAATGAACATGTTTTCTTAATGTCTAGTGACATATCAGGGCCCTTTTATGATTATTTGAAATACATTTCTTACATACAGCTCCTTTAATTGTCGACAGATTGTGATCTTGATTCAAACACCCATGCTATCTTATTTCTAAATTACATAGATTCCCGTGTCTATTAAGTCACACCGGAACATTCAAGTCTGTGTTTGCACTGCCGCTGACTCAGAGAAAGCAGCTTTGAACCACACAGTATTATTTTATTGATGTTTTGCAAATATTCAAATTATCACAGTTACTACAGTTAAGTACTGAGATAAAAGTTTATAGTTCGGATATAAAATCAGATGTCTACAGTAGTGATCAAAATAGAGGAAATCACCTTTTAAAAGTAAATTGGCACTTTAAAGGTGCTCTAAGCGATGTCACACGTTTTTTAGGACAAAACATATTTTGTCACATACAGCAAACATCTCATCACTATCCGCTAGCTGCCTGTCCCCTAAAAACACTGTAAAAAAAATGTTGTTTCGACCCGTCCATGAAACATGACAAACTGTTCCAGCCAATAACTGACAAGAAGGCCCTGGGGGTGGGGTTTGGGGGGTTAGTGCACGGATGAGGAGGTTGGAGGGTCTATTTAGCCTCCGTTTTGTTTGAAAATACTTTAAACGTCAACAAGACGTCACATCACCTGACATCGCTGGCGACAAAAGACTGTAAAAAAAATGTATTTGACGTTGAATCATTTGTTCAAGAGATTTGTTAAACGATGCTAATTCATCCAGTAATGAAACAAGTGAAGTATTTCTGAGTGGATCATTGAATCATTCATTAATTTTTTATTACTATTATAAATAATTTATTCAAATTAATTAAAGATTTTTTAAATGGACTGCAGAAAAAAAAAATCATGATTCGTCATTTAACTAATTGTTTTTTTTTGGGTTTTTTTAGAAACTTTTCTGTGGAATGAAAGCACTATAGCATCTATGAAATTGTCTTTGCCACGACCTCAAACAGAGGTCAAGGTTCTGGAAGGTGACTCCCTACAGGAGAGATTCAGAGCCCTTGAAACATCTTCTGTATTAAGAGCAAGAACTTTGCATGGACTGTTAAAAGTAAGTGGAGCTGCAGCCTTTCTAAACCACCCAGGTCAGTCTCAACACCAGGACAGAGTTACACTACACTACCGGACCACCACCAAACTGGACATGATCAGCCAAAGACTGTTACAGGAAGGAGCTCCTACCTCAGTCATTAATGCAACAACTGCAACACATGTGATCATCGCTGTGTTCTATGGAGCCCAAGCATTCTTTGTTTTTGATAGCAAAAGCAACATTTCTGAGAAAAATACAGAAATGGAAACGGTGGTGAAGAAGATGACCTCTTTGGTTTGTTCAAATGTACACCTGAATGTCAATGAAAAAGCTAAAACCTTGTTATATCACTGTTATCTCTACATTGATGTGGGCGATTGGAAGAGTCCAATGTCTTTTGAGAAGGCTGTGGACATCTACGGTTCTCTGCCGACACTGCTTGGATCCAAAGGTGAGAGAGCGGTTCCTCTAAAGGTCTGGCTGTATCCTCTGAAGAAACTGGACAGGAGCTCAGTGTGTGCTGCTCTGAGGGGAGTCAGTGAAAACTTGACGCAACAAGCTGAGAATATTCTGGAACATCTGAGAAAACAGATCAGGATCTGTCAAGAATTAATGACAAGTCAAGCAAATCTGACTGTGATTATGTGGTTCCCTGCACTAAAAGATAAATTAATTGAATTTTCAGAGCTTCTGCAGGACTACAAAGAAGATTTTAAGAGAGAAGTCACTGAGATTGTTAAAGTCATTCATGTTAAAGATGAGAAAGTACAGAATAGCCTTCGAAATCTGTTAGAGATGCACAGCCAATCGCCATTCAGTCCAGAGAAAACAAACCAGTGGATGGAGAATAAAGAAACTGAGCTGAAGATTCTGAATGACTGCAAAGCTGCAGACATCACTGTTGTGAAATCACAGGCAGAGTTACAGCAGGTCATCAGTCACCCTCAGACAACCAGAGTGATGTGTCTCACGCTTTTCTCACCAGATGCTGAGGATTTATTTCTTGCAACTCTTAAGCAACATATTGACTCTCATAACATTATACAAAATGATTCACTTCTGTCCAGGCCAGTTAGCATAAATCAGAAAGTGCTCATTGATGTACAACTGTTTGTTGCTGCTAAAGAAGCAAATGACGATACAGAGAAAACCAGGTTCATTGCTACATCTGGTGATGCAGCAATGAACAGTGGTGATGGCTTTCCTGAGTACTCTGTGCAGTGTTATCATGCTGGGGCGGTTCTGAGCTGTAATGTGAAGCTTGGACTAAAACCAGACCCTCCTCAAATAGCTTACATACAACACACTAGTGTATCTCTTAAGCTGAATCTTCTGATGAACAAAAGCACTGAGAGATATGTGGTGGAATATGGAGTTGTGAGTAATGGTGGGGCTAATAGTACATGGAAACAGATAGTTTATGCTGAGACTTTAAATGAAAAACATGTTTTATCAGGTTTGGCCCAAGACACAGAATATCAACTCAGGTATGCAGTTGCTGACAACCAATGCATGAGCAGCTTTAGCTGGATTATTAACTTTAAAACAGCCTCTGCAGAAAGACCTGGGCAACCATCTGTTAAGATGGATAGAGACACAATCAGAATCATGTGGTTAAAAGCTGAAGCTGACGAAGATTGTTCAGTGCTGCAGTATAGGGTTGAGTATAAAGAAGCAGGACTGGAGGGCTGGTCATCAGTACTAACACAAGGACCTCAGTGTAAATGTACATTAACTGTACCTCACAGCACCTGCTATAGAGTCAGAGTCTCTGCTGTCTATGAGGACATCATTAGTGAACCCAGTGAGGAAACACCAGTACCAGTCGATGGTGAGATAAAAGTCTTATGATACAGACACTTGATTATAACCTTTTCTTCTTTTCTTTCAATATAAATGCTTTTCCAATATTTTCTATAGTCTGGAGAATAAACCTCTCAGAGAGAAAGAGCTCCATCCTCCTAGAAGTGCTGAAACTGCAGACAGAGAAGAAACCAGTAGAGCTGATAGACTGGACAGATGAAGAGAGTGAAGTGAGGGGATTCCTCCAGTGTCTGCCCTACATCTCACTGCTCAGGTGAGAGTTTGTCCCACCAGTATTTTTTTTTTTTTTTTTTTTTGGATTTCTAGATTGTAATGGAGCTGCTTTTTTGTGACTGTGTAGATTTACCCAACCAGAGACAAGATCCTGTGAAGAATGGGAGAAACAAAAGCGGTCTCTTTTTTTAAATCTGTGTCTGCAAGCTGCTCTAACAGATACACAAGGCACCACAGAGATGACTGTAGAATCACTGCTGTCTCTTCAGGAATATGAGAGATGTGATTTCCTGCTGGATCTGTGTTCACATGTGAAAGACTATGAGACTCAAACAGGCAGGAGTGTCCTTCCAGCATTACAGCCAGTTTATCAGTCAGCTCCTGCAGTCTGGAGCATAAACCTCTCAGAGAGAAAGAGCTCCATCCTCCTAGAAGTGCTGAAACTGCAGACAGAGATGAAACCAGTAGAGCTGATAGACTGGACAGATGAAGAGAGTGAAGTGAGGGGATTCCTCCAGTGTCTGCCCTACATCTCACAGCTCAGGTGAGACTGTGTGTGCAAATTAAAGAGAGTTCACTTTCAAATTAATTTTTGATATGTTTTAGCTTACCTCAAGGGCATCCAAGATGTAGGTGTCTTTGTTTCCACAGCATTTTCAATTTTGACATTTTTTGGTCAAACCGTTGTTGTCTGTCAGTCCTATAATGCAGTTTTAGGGGGTCCACCTCAAAGAGCATGCACAGAGAAGTCAAAATTAAACATGATTGAATGACTCGTGAATGTAAGTACACACTGATGGCCTAAGGCGCGAAACGAGCGGTTTGTGTGAGAAAACGAACAGTATTTATATAGGTTTTACCTCTTGTTAACAGCCGTCGACCTGAAACTGATCTGAATCAGATGTCCAACTGAACCGTCTCCAGACGTTACGCCGGAAGTGATCTCTCGCGCGTCTACGTCACGCATTGTTTACACTGAGATTTCGAAAGTTTTACCTTTCTCTAAACATGTTTAGATGTTTAGAGAAAGAACAAAGACGGCTGCGTTGCCCCCCTCGGGTGTGGTAGCGTTGTCCGAGCCAGACCAAGAGTTTACGCTTATGCTTGCCCGGGCGGCTGAAAAATGTTGGGCTCGTGTGGCCTCCACTGCGTCCCGAACCTTCCCGGCCCGACGATCCATTTCTCGGGGTGGCTCATGCTGGTTATCAGTACTCCGCCCCGTTTCTTTTCTTTCCAGAAGTGCATGAGGAGGTGACGAGATCGTAGACGGCCCCTCCGGCGGCCAGACACAGGCCGACTCCCTCAGCGCTCTCGATGGCGGGGTAGCAAAGGGATACGAAGGCATCCCCTCAGTGGAGTGGTCTGTGGCGATTCAGCTGTGTCCCAAGACTGGCGGGGTCCACCTGGCGGGGTAACCCTTCGCTACCCTCCCGCACCTGTAGGTTCTCTTATGGTCTGACTGGAAAGGCTTACTGTGTGTGTGGAGAAGCTGCTTCTGTCCTGCATGCCATGGCGCTCCTCCAGGTCCACCAGGCCCAGGCACTCTGTGACATGCAGAAGGGTGCTACCGACCGACCCTGGGGTGCTCCAAGAGCTGCGACTGACCTCGCCCTACGGGTGACCAAAGTCTCCACATGTTCCCTGGGTCGGGCGATGTCCACTCTTGTGGTCCAGGAGCGACATCTATGGCTCACCCTGATGGATATGAGGGAGTCGGACAAGAACAGGTTCCTGAACTCCCCCATATCCCAGGGTGGCCTCTTTGGCGATGCAGTGGAGAGCTATTCCCAGTAACGCTGCTCGGCCTGCTGCATATGAGACCGCTTCAGGGCTGGCTTCAGGATCGAGTCCCGAGATGGGTGTGGTAGAGCGACACGTTCTGGGTCAAAATTACCCTGCACTGTCAAAGACACTGTGCAAAGTCGGGGAGGATGAGGAGCAGGGGCCTCATGTATAAACGTTGCGTACGCACAAAATGGGCATAGAAATTTAATCTTAAACATTTAGATTAAATATGCCATTCTCATTAATGGAGTTAAACTCTTAAACTACATGAAATCATTACTGAGAAGTTACAATATATATATATTCAATAAATAGAAATAAACCTATTTGTTGTGGATGAATTGCTTTTGAACACTTATCTTCTGGCATGCTGTGTTTTAATGTTTTAACTAGAGATTGTCTGAGAAAACTGTTTGTGCAAATAATGCACAACCATGTCTATCTGTAACGATGATCGGCTGGATTGCCCTCGAATGCCATGAGAGGGCACTCCACTTCTGAACTGCTTTTCCCTGAACTGATAACTAGGGTTGTAACGGTATACCGGTATGACGGTTTATCGCGATATTGACATGTACGATTATCATATCGTGCACATTTGCTTATCCACGGTAAAAAAAAAAAAAAAAAAAAAAAAACAGAATTCACCTGCACTGCCGCATGCAACTTCTTTCAGCTTGACAGCTTACTCCATATCCATACAGCGCTGAAAATGTCTGAGACAGAGGCTGCGAATCTCTATCTCCCGCCAAAAAAATAAAATAAAATCTGCAGTATGGGAATATTTTGTTACTTATATCCGAAAAACGATCGTGATGTTGTCCTTGAAGATGGATATCCAGTTTGCAAGATATGTGGACGAAGAGTGGCTGCAAAAGGAGTAAACACGTCGAACATGTTCTCCCATATTTAGGAACACCATCCCTCCGTGAAGATAAAGGTTATTCATAACTTTTATAACTTAAGGCCATATTATTTCTGTCATGCTGAGGGAATCTCGGTCTGTCAAAAAGACGCACACATGCGTCTTTTTGCGTTACAAAACAGATGCCACGTAAAATGTGCGATTTAAAAAGATAGATGGATAAATAAAGCAAAATATAGCTATGCAGTAGCCTAAATCAAATCGCGATGTGTGTGTCTGTGAATATACAACGCAAAAAGACTGGTGTGCAAGCCCCTTCAGCGTGTCTCTGAATGAGCAGCGCCGTTTCGTCTAGTAGATCTAGTACACACTCAAGTACGCATGACGCTCATGGTTTTTAAAGCTGTCTCAGCCACTACGAGAAGACGTGAACACATGAACATATCTAGACAGAGAACACTTAATGTGCACTTTATAATTATTTTTTTAAAGAATAATCATCAAATACACTGACTGAAACTCATAGGTGTTCAGTAGGTGTTAACGCGGGGTTAAATGTAACACGGACCGTTTACACAGTTCGTCAGGATCAAGCAGGCTGTCTTTCCGCTATTTTTCTCTTGCTGCCAGAAGACGGTCTCCCGCGAATTTGCGGAAAGTTTTGATTATATTTCGTGAAGATACTGGACAAAGAGTGTTTTGACACCATGAAAGTAATTTTTTTCATCATAGGTTTTTTTCGGTTTCTGAGTTGGGTGTATACGTTTCCAAATCTAACTTTATATTGCCTTAATCACCGTCTTGTTGGCTCAAACATAGCACCGTTTTGAAACATATGTCAGCAATTCCTAGCGACTGTTAGCTAGGTTTAAAATATGTAATACACAGCGGGGTTAATTCTAACAGAGTGGTACAACTAAGCCTCCAAGTGTACAATGATAATCAAATGAAAACGGAGCCACACAACTTTTCAGGTTTGAGTATACATTTAACTTTGTTAGACGTTCACAAACAATGTTGGGATTTAAAATGTTTAAAATTTAGTGTTCTATGAATGATAACTTGTTTATTTATTAAAAATATGGCCTGTTATTAATGCAATAAACCCTTTAAATTTTTATTTTAAGCCAATTTGTATTATCATTACTGTTATTATTATTAATAATAATAATTGTACATCATGCAGCTGCCACACACAAATCTAATTTAATTGCAATTACAATATTTATAATTTTATTTATTATTATTTATTGCAAAACTATGCAGCCCTTTTCTATGTCTCTATCCATGATATTGATCCATACTAGAAGGATGATTGGATGAGGGATATGTATGGATATCTGTCTATACAGATGCACAAACAATATCAAACTATACAAATAAAATAGTACTGAATTATGTGTGTTACACACAAGTGTTACAACTAACCCCTCTCTCTGTTACAATTAACCCCCCATATGGGGTAAGTTGTGACATTTGCACTTCTGTCACTTTCAGTCCAACTGTACGAAAATGGTAGGTCCTAGAAAAAAACTTTAAGTGTTCATTTGTAGCAGAGATGTGCATGTTGCTTGTGTAAAAAAAGTATTAATCTAACCTAATTATTTTTTAATTAATTGAGCCAAAAGCAAAAAGCGTTAGGTTGTGCCCCGCTCTCCCCTACAACCTGGAAAAAAAAAGTTTGGTTTAGCCTATGACTAAAATATATTACTATTGTGTATAGTTTTTTTGTCCATGTTTTAATTTATTAAACTTCTCTTGTGTAGACAAACTAAAGTTGTTACATTTTATCTGATTGCATTCTCAAAAATACATTTTGTATTCAATCACAGAATCCAGATCAGTTATTTCAGACAACCCAGAATTTCTGAGGAAATAAATATACATTTCATAAAGACTCTATTGAAAAAACCTTTGTTACAATAAACCATGTTCAACCAAAAACAATATCTGTTTTTATTCATTTAAGGGCCATTGTAGCTGATGCTGATTATAATAATGATAGTTTTAATATCGTATACCGTGAAACCGTGAAACCGTGATATTTTCTGAGACGATTATCATACCGTGAAAATCTCATACCGTTGCAACCCTACTGATAACGCTCACACCTGTTTCCATTGATCACTCTCACACCTGCATCTAGTTCCACACGCAGCTCCACACACATTTATACCTCATTGTCTCTATTACTCTTTGCGAAGTCTTGAATGAAGGTATGATTCACTGTTGTATTCAACTCCTAGCGGCTCCTAGTGGCTCCTAGTCTGTAATCCAGTCTGATATCTAGTCTTAATTCCAAGTCTGCTTTTGAGCGTTTCCTAGTTTGATTGCCCGTCCGTGTTTATGACCCTTGCTGAATCCTCTTCTCCTCGATAGACCTTTTTCACAAAAACCGGAAATACGTAATCGTTGTGGAAACGGAGTTCCCGTCAACTGTCGACACATTAGAAAAACCTACTCTGGGAGGAGAAAATTGATCAGAGAGTCTTCAAAACTTCGAAAAAATGTAAACTTGTCATGGTCCAGTTGTTGATGACTTTGTAAAATGCTGTGGTGATGCTTGTCTGCAGCTGATGTATCTAAGACCAAAGATATGATTATTGATTTCAGAACTGAAGCTCATTCTTCCCAATATACGTTCATTAAAGATAAGAAGGTGGAGTGTGTGGAAAGTTATTAATATTTAGGGAGTATTATTTACAATAAACTGCATTTTGATGTGAATACCAGAAAGAAGTCTGTCAGTTTTATTCAACAGTTATCCTGAATTTTTTGCACTGCTGTTGCTATAAAACGATCAAAGATGAAGAAAAATTATACAAATATTAATTTATCCCTTGTACACTGAGATTGTTAAATACTCAGAATGGGATATATTAATATTTTAAATTTATATGTAGCCCACTGTTGTGTGTTCTTATTTATCTTGTTTTATATTGTGGTGTATATTTTTATGTGCTTATTCCGCTGGATACAAATATCTTAATAAAGTTGAACATGAACTAACGTTACTTCAAAAATACACAAAACCTAAAAAATAAACAAACAATGACGGCTTATTAGTGAATGGTGACATGAGAAGTACAGAAGATCACAGGATCAATAACATCCCGCCAGATTGCCTGAATCCAGTTCCTTCGAACTTCATCGACAGGGAACTGACGAGGGAAGGAATGAAAACAACAGGTATGGCTGCTTTTGGGAATAACCAAAAAGATCGGTACGCAACAACTCTCACTAGTTGCCTTCGGCGCTATCTGTTATGAATGGAGCGGAAGAAGATTACCACGACAATTGCGTATTTCCGGTCACAAATACGGAAGTTGTGAGAAAAGTCTATTGTCTGCTGCCTGCCCATTGACCTTCTGCCTGTTCCCTGGATCTTGTGTCGTCTGCTACCTGCCTCTGTTCTCCTGCCTGGTATTTGGATTGTGATTTAGCCTTGTCTCCTATGCTGTGTCTGCTGTGTGTGACCCTTGCCTGTCTGACTATCCTGTAAATAAACCTATGCTGCGTTTGGATCTACCTGTGCCTGATTGTTCATGACAGAAGACTTCGCCATAACCAGATCCAGCAGCATGTCAGCCGTGTATGCCACCCAGTCAGCCAAAGCAGTTCTTAGCGCCGTACACCAGGATCGACTGGCTCAACTCACCTCGTCATAGGAGAGGTTGGCCAAGATGGTTCGCGGTCTTCATGTTTCCACATCGGGACCATCGCAGACTCAACCCGTCTCCACAGTGTTCACCCCTGAGCCGATCCCAGTTCCACAGGGCAAGCTCTCCCGGGAAAATTCGACAGCAAGGTATCACGACGAGCTCACGCAGCGATGCTGAACACAGATACAGGAGCTGAGATTATGCGACTTCGTCAAGAAGCTCGATCTCTTGACTGGTATGTTGAGGAGTTTGTTGAACTTTCTCATTACACGTCTATGAGCACTCATTGCTTAACGATCTTTTTCCGTGGAGGGTTATCTGAACCACTTCGCTCATTGATGCCCAACCCTGAGCCTGACAGCACTTTAAGGCAGTATATTGATTCAGCCCTTCAACTGAGTGGTTCTGCTCTCTCTGTGGGTAAGATGGGGAAGGTACTCCACGACGCCTCAGCATTCACCGAACCAGGGTCTACTCATGTTGCGCTGAATCTACTTGACATGCCTGAGCTTTTTCACGAAATGCCTGAGCTTCTTCCTGCCAAGACCGACATGCCTGAGTCTCTGTCTGCCGATCCCACGACTCACGTCTGCCCAGCCGAACCCAAGATTCACGTGAGCCCCGCGAGGGAATCTCCTGTTCAAGTGAGTGAATCTTCAGTTCAAGTGAGTGATCCTGTTCAAGTGAGCGCTGCATCTCCTGTTCAAGTGAGCGCTGAACCTCCAGTTCAAGTGAGCGCTGAATCTCCTGTTCAAGTGAGCGCTGAATCTCCTGTTCAAGTGAGCGCTGCATCTCCAGTTCAAGTGAGCGCTGCATCTCCAGTTCAAGTGAGCGCTGCATCTCCAGTTCAAGTGAGCGCTGCATCTCCAGTTCAAGTGAGCGCTGCATCTCCAGTTCAAGTGAGCGCTGCATATCCAGTTCAAGTGAGCGCTGCATCTCCAGTTCAAGTGAGCGCTGCATCTCCTGTTCAAGTGAGCGCTGCATCTCCTGTTCAAGTGAGCGCTGAATCTCCAGTTCAAGTGAGTGCTGAACCTCCAGTTCAAGTGAGCGCTCAATCTCCTGTTCAAGTGAGCGCTGAATCTCCTGTTCAAGTGAGCGCTGCATCTCCAGTTCAGGTGAGCGCTGCATCTCCAGTTCAAGTGAGCGCTGAATCTCCAGTTCAAGTGAGCGCTGAATCTCCAGTTCAAGTGAGCGAGTTGTCCAGCCCTGTGACGCGCCGCCCCAGGAGGAGAAGGAGGACTCGTTCAGTTCGCCTGGCCCCGGTGAGCGTGCCAAGTATTTTTTTTGGGGGGGGGCAGTAGGTACTCTGTGGGGGCCATGGAGGCGACGTTGACATGGCCCTTGCCTCGCCCTGCTCCGCCCTGGCCCTGGCCTCGTCCTGCTCCGCCCTGGCTCTGGCCTCGTCCTGCTCCACTCTGGCCACCTCCCCAGTCAGGTCTGCCTACACTATGCGGCTCAGGCCCGCCGTGGCTATGTCCTGAGCCCGTTCCCCTGCACGGGCCTGGCCCTCCGTCCCTCCCCCAGGATCGCCTTCGCTCATCCCCCCGCCTGGATCGTTTTTGGAGCATCTGGAAGCCGCTCCTTAGTGGGGGGGTTATGTAACGATGATCGGCTGGATTGCCCTCGAATGCCATGAGAGGGCACTCCACTTCTGAACTGCTTTTCCCTGAACTGATAACGCTCACACCTGTTTCCATTGATCACTCTCACACCTGCATCTAGTTCCACACGCAGCTCCACACACATTTATACCTCACTGTCTCTATCACTCTTTGCGAAGTCTTGAATGAAGGTATGATTCACTGTTGTGTTCAACTCCTAGCGTCTCCTAGTCTGTAATCCAGTCTGATATCTAGTCTTGATTCCAAGTCTGCTTTTGAGCGTTTCCTAGTTTGATTGCCCGTCCGTGTTTATGACCCTTGCTGAATCCTCTTCTCCTCGATTGTCTGCTGCCTGCCCATTGACCTTCTGCCTGTTCCCTGGATCTTGTGTCGTCTGCTACCTGCCTCTGTTCTCCTGC
The DNA here is from genome assembly GCF_016745375.1 of Pimephales promelas. The sequence continues at coordinate 15,854,533 of NW_024121166.1, read as the reverse complement.
CTGGTATTTGGATTGTGATTTAGCCTTGTCTCCTATGCTGTGTCTGCTGTGTGTGACCCTTGCCTGTCTGACTATCCTGTAAATAAACCTATGCTGCGTTTGGATCTACCTGTGTCTGATTGTTCATGACACTATCTCTTACCATTAAAATATAAATCAATTAAAAATACTATTTGGCCAGTGGAAAAGATTGAGAAAAACTTTCTCTGAAATGTATTTAACACTATCTGATTTATTCATTCAAAAACAAGGCAAGGATATAGGCTACTAAAAAAAAATGTTTGTAATAATGTGACGGCACATCCGCATTTCATATTTTCCTAACGTCTTGTACCGTTAAACTTGGTATCACGTGGATGAATAATCATATGCAAATGATATGCAGATGAGGATATGCATATTTAAACTAGGCGTTGTAATGTCCATATATGGTTATTTCGGGGAGGAGACGCACGTGCGCATAATCTCCCGCTGACTGGGATTTATAAAGTGAATTCTGCGCAGGTTCTGGCGTACGAACGGTTTTATAAATCTGAAAACTTTTGTGCGTACGCAAATTCTGCCTTATGTGCGTACGCACACTTTAAGGATGAAATCTACACAAAGTTTTATACATGAGGCCCCAGGTCTTGCTAGTTGTGCCATATTGGCCCAACCTGACCGGGTTCCCGGAACTTATGCTCCTAGCGACATTATCTCCTTGGCCCATTCCTCTAAGGAAGGACCTGCTTTCTCAGAGACAGGCAACTCTATAGCACCCGTGTCCAGACCTCTGGAGACTCCATGTCTAGTCCCTGGACGGGGCGCGGACGTTGTAGGTGGCCTACCATAGGCTATGGTAGACACCATCTCTTTCGCTAGAGCCCCCTCTACGAGGCGCCTCTATGCATTGAAGTGGAACCTGTTTGTCGTTTGGTGCTCTTCACGCTGGGAAGACCCCCGATCTTGCCTGATCAGAGTCGTGCTTTCCTGCAAGATGGGTTGGAGTGAAGGCTGTCTCCCTCCACCCTCAAAGTGTATGTTGAAGCAATAGCTGCTCATCACGATACAGTAGATGGGAAGTTATTAGGAAAGCATGACCTGGTCATCAGATTCCTTAAGGGTAGTAGGAGGTTAAATCTGCCTCGTAATCTGCACTCTGTACCCTCTTGGGACATAGCTCTAGTGCTCTTCAGAGGCCCCCTTTTGAGCCCTTAAATACTGTGGAGTTGAATATTCTGTCTATGAAGACAGCTCTCCTATTGGCTCTGGCCTCTTTCAAGAGGGTAGGGGATCTGCAGGCATTTTTCGGCGACAGATTCTGCTTGGAGTTCGGACAGGGCCTTTCTCACGTTGTTCTGAGACCCCAGTTCGAATATGTGCTTAAGGTTCCTACTACTCCATTTGTAGATCAGGTAGTGAACCTGCAAGCGCTGCCAACGGAGGAGGTAGACCCAGCCCTAGCTTTTCTTGGTCCCGTATGTGCTCTACATTGTTACGTGAACAGAACGCAAAGCTTTAGGCCCACTGTCCAGTGGATGCTATCGTCCAGTATTATGAGTCCCAGGACGTGCCTTGCCCACCTAGGTTGACGGCACACTCCACTAGGAGTGTTGCCTCCTCTTTGGCGCTGGCGCAAGGCACCTCACTGGCAAGGTGACTAGAGCTGTGGGCGGGGTGTCATCTAACAGGTACGCTATATTTTATAGCTTATGTGTTGAGCCTGTTTCCTCCTGTGTACTCGCTACAGCCAGTAGTGCGAGGAATTAGGTCATGACGGCTTGCTACGCCATTCTAGCCTAATAGGCCGGATATGTGCACTTTTTGCTCCGTTGGTTTCACAACAAACGGCTAACCTCATGAGTTCCTCCATCACCTCTCCGGCTCCAGGCAAGGCGGATCGCCCGGTGCCAGGTCTACCTCTCGTAGGAGTGGTTATTAGACTGGGTGGCCTTAACAGTGGTCCCTACGGTTACCCATTTCTTCCACGTTCCAGCTACCCTCCAGGTTAGCACACCGTGCCTTCCACTCGACAGACCCGTTCTGTCGTCCTTGCTGGGTCCTTGCCCTCGGGCTGGGACTACCTCTAGGACTGCCATATGTTTAACTACCCTACGGGCTAGTACATACGTGTATTCCAGTGCCTCCCTTTGGGCAGGCAGGGGCTCCGCAACGTTTCCTCCTACAGGGTGGGCACGTTTCCCCAGTGTTATCCAAATCGACTGAGCGGGTCTTGCGGAACAGCAGTGTGATTCTTCCTAGCTAGCTCCCGCTGTAAAGAAAACTAAGAAACTGCTTTAGCGGGAAGCTAAGCTGGGCGCAGGAAGGGGCCAACACCATGGCATGTTATTAAGGATCCCTATTTATTGGAAACCCCTACGAGACGTGGGAGTTCCCGAATGAAAGGGAACATCTCGGTTACTTATGGTAACCCTCATTCTGAGGAGGGAACGGAGATGTCTCGTCACGTCGCCATGCTTGCTATACCTTCGCGGAGGACTGGACACCGTCCGGCTCCTCAGTGTAAAGCAAATGTGTGTGTGCTTGCTTCCGCTTCAATCCCGCACTGGCAGGCAGGGCGCGGAATGCAAATCCTGCATGGCAATATTCATTGGCTCGTTTTAATTCACTCAAATGTAATTGGTCTCCCTAGCGGGATCCCAATTCGTTGGAAACTTCTCCGTTCCTGTCTCCGTTCCCTCCTCAGGGAATGAGGGATACCATACGTAACCGAGATGTTTTGTTTAGCTTTAATTGATTGTTGAAACTCATATGTTCCCATGTGAATTTGAGTTTATGCCTGCCTTTATTGTAGAGGTCCACGGAGTACACTGAAATTATCACTAACTGACTTGCCCTTTTTAACACTTAACATTAAATGCTCTTTATTTACTCAGATTTGCACAACATGTGTTTAATGGACAGAGGAAACTGGGAGCTGTACAGTATCTAAGGAATCTGATTGTTACAGCTTCAGAGCTTAAAACAACTTCTGGAGAAATTTTTGCTGAGCTATCTGTGTGTAACTACACATCCTTCCCTTTTAATGAGGAGAATTGTGATGAGTATATGTATCAGATTCTTCAGTGTGATTTTCTGCTGGATCTGTGGTCACTTGTGAAGGACTATGAGACTCAAACAGGCAGAAGTGTCCTTCCAGCATTACAGTCAGTTTATCAGTCAGCTCCTGCAGTCTGGAGAATAAATCTCTCAGAGAGAAAGATCTCCATCCTCCTAGAAGTGCTGAAACTGCAGACAGAGAAGAAACCAGTAGAGCTGAGAGACTGGACAGATGAAGAGAGTGAAGTGAGGGGATTCCTCCAGTGTCTGCCCTACATCTCACAGCTCAGGTGAGTCTAATTTACATTTTTCAAGTATATATTTTACTAATTTACACTACTGAAACTTCATGTCAGTCACTTCATCAAACTTCATGTTAGTTTCTAATGAAATTATTTTGATCTGTAGAGTTTCTCCACCACAAATGCAAGAAGAATCCTTTAAAGATTGGGAAAAAAGAAAGAGATCATCTCTACTTAATCTGTGTTTGCAAGCAGCTCTTGTCCAATATGAAAACCCTGAGACAAATATAGAGATACTGCTATCATCTGTTCTTTATGAGAAATGTGACTTCCTGCTGGATCTGTACTCCCATATGAAGGACTATGAGACTCAAACAGGGAGGAGTGTCCTTCCAGCATTACAGCCAGTTTATCAGTCAGCTCCTGCAGTCTGGTGTGTATATCTCTCAGAGAGAAAGAGCTCCATCCTCCTAGAAGTGCTGAAACTGCAGACAGAGAAGAAACCAGTAGAGCTGAGAGACTGGACAGATGAAGAGAGTGAAGTGAGGGGATTCCTCCAGTGTCTGCCCTACATCTCACAATTGAGGTACAGTTCCTTTTGAATCAAATCAGGAGCATACATTTTTTTGTTTTTCATTGTATGAGACTGTTAAAATATATTTTATAGATCTGCAATGAGTAGTGCTTCAGGGTATCCTTGTGTTACGACAGTATTTTGGTACCTATGTCTCAAAATGGTGCATATTCATTAGTATTTTCCACATTGTAGTACCATATTCTGTGGTAGTAGTAAATATACTTGCATGGGATACTGAACTAAACTCAGTTGTAGAGCAGTTGTCTGTTTCTGTAGTAACATGAATTTTATGATTCTGACTGCTGAATGTCCTTTTTTTTACTGTAAAATTTGTATAATCTATCCAAAAACTAATCCACGATATCTTATCTAAATATTCATATTTAGTTTGTAACATATTATGTCTATGATATATTCGCATATAAATGTTAATTTGCAGTTTGCAGTTTTAGTTATGACTTGTTAAACTATACTTTGTCACAAAATGGAGTTTTTAAAAGTGAAAGGGTCAGAGAGTGCATAATGAGCGCGCTTCCCTTGCGCCTATTTGAAATAACGGCCTCGAGCGTGCAAAAGACGTGATACGTGAACTAATCAGGAGACCCTCTTGACATCGCTTCTGTGAACGGCTCCTTCTCAGCAAGCAGGGGCGCCAATGCCATTGCCAATAATTGAATCAAAATGATAAAAAATAGAAAACCTTCGCGGCACAGAGGATTTTTTTAACTGCTCGGGCTGCCCCCCATGTGACATGAAGAAATGCCGCCCCGGGCCGACTGCCCGGTTCGCCCGTGCCTAAAACTGCTACTAGTGTCATACCCACATTGCTAAACTAAATCGAAAAAACATTCATCAAATGTGATCTGATCACGTTATTTTTTATTACATCACAGATAAAAAACAAAATGAACGTTTTCCTTTGCTTCATAACTTCCAAAGGATAGCTGATGCATGACTGCACGATCTCCCTAATCCAGCAAACATCCGACAATTTCTATCACCCCGACTGCTGCAGAATAACAGTATATAAGGTTAGGATGGTTTGTCCTTTTACTCCTGTCTACCTCTGCTTTCAAAGATGCATAGTCTATATATTTCTCAGGCCAGTGAGGTTAGGCATAACGTTACGCCGAGTTTCATTCATGAGACCAAAGTCCAGTTTGCGTGCTGTCGGCTCCGTCATGATCATCATCTATTGTTATATACTTCTTATTTATTAAAACCAGGCGATTGGTTGATGAAACATTGATTGAAATTAAGATACAATTAGTGAACAACGAAATTCACTTTAAAGAAAGGTTTCTTTTGTGGTTTTTCTTTAAGATCTCTGTAAAAGTTTTAAAGTCGCTTTCAGAATCGGTCATGTCCGTGAATATAAAACGCATGTGTAGACTGATATTTTTCTAATGTCTGGACCACTGATCTATATAATTTATCATTCTAGATGAGTGGTCTGGACTAGAGTGCTAGCATTTTATGTAAACAAATACTTCAACAGGAAGTAGAAAACCGTCCAGTCAGTTGAATCCGCTATGAATCATGGGAAATAGAACGGGCGCAGAAAAAGGTGGATAGTACAAGCAGGGAGGAATTTATAAAAAATAAGATTGATAATATTAAAAATAAGGATGTATATAAGTATAAGAGTCAGCAGGATGCTGAGTTTTCAGCTCTTTCTTGGAACTCTTCAGGGATTTGGCTGTCCGGATAGCATTAGGAAGATCATTCCACATCAAGGAACAATGAATGTCAATGTTCTGGAAAGTAATTTTGTGCCCCTCTGTGATGGTACCATTAGACAGTTCTCATTCACTGGACACAGACTTCTGGAGAGAATGTAGTCTCGGAAGAAGGAGTGGAGATAAGAGCAGCAACAGGTGAAGAGAGATACAGAATAATGTGGGCTCATTGAAGACTAGTCGTGCCGTAGTCTTCTAGATAATTTTAAGAGGTTTGACTCCACATGCAGGAAGTCCAGTCAGAAGATCATTGCAGTAGTCCAGTCAAGAGATGACAAGGTTCTAAATAAGGAGATTTGCAGCATGATCAGTTAGGAAGGGCCTACACTTCCTGATGTTGTGCAATGCAAAATCATTGAATGTTAGCTGGTTATCTATGATTACCACAAGATTTATAGTTGATCTGGTTGGGGTTATCATTGATTCTCATGTGAGCTTGCGCCTATAATTCTGGTGGTAAATTCAAAGTCAAGTGAAAATTTCTTTTATTATACTGTACCTAAATTGTTAACACTTCTGAATTGCATGAATTTTACTCAGTTGTAAAAATTACTTGCCAGTTTCATTACCTAACCCTTCAACACCAAATTGTATAATTTTTTTTCATGTCTCTATTTCCTCAGCTTCTATAAAGATGTTATATATTTTGAAAAGGAGAAGAAATCAGCCTTTCAGTTTTTGCTTAATTTGAGTGTTGCGGCATCAGAATCTGCTGGGAAGGAATTCACTGAACTGTTAAAATCTGTGTTCAGCTACACATCTTTCCCCTGTGTTGAAAATATGAATTATCATATTGGCCAATGTGATTTCCTGCTGGATCTGTGTTCACATGTGAAGGACTATGAGACTCAAACAGGCAGGAGTGTCCTTCCAGCATTACAGCCAGTTTATCAGTCAGCTCCTGCAGTCTGGATCATAGATCTCTCAGAGAGAAAGATCTCCATCCTCCTAGAAGTGCTGAAACTGCAGACAGAGAAGAAACCAGTAGATCTGATAGACTGGACAGATGAAGAGAGTGAAGTGAGGGGATTCCTCCAGTGTCTGCCCTACATCTCACTGCTCAGGTGAGAGTTTGTCCCACCAGTAGTTTTTTTTTTTTTTTTGGATTGCTAGATTGTAATGGAGCTGCTTTTTTGTGACTGTGTAGATTTACCCAACCAGAGATGAGATCCTATGAAGAATGGGAGAAACAAAAGCGGTCTCTTTTTTTAACTCTGTGTCTGCAAGCTGCTCTAACAGATACACAAGGCACCACAGAGATGACTGTAGAATCACTGCTGTCTCTTCAGGAATATGAGAGATGTGATTTCCTGCTGGATCTGTGTTCACATGTGAAGGACTATGAGACTCAAACAGGCAGGAGTGTCCTTCCAGCATTACAGTCAGTTTATCAGTCAGCTCCTGCAGTCTGGAGAATAAATCTCTCAGAGAGAAAGATCTCCATCCTCCTAGAAGTGCTGAAACTGCAGACAGAGAAGAAACCAGTAGAGCTGATAGACTGGACAGATGAAGAGAGTGAAGTGAGGGGATTCCTCCAGTGTCTGCCCTACATCTCACAATTGAGGTTGGCATTTTATCTTTGCCTTTTTTCATTATTTATTGTTAACCGATGTTATGTCCTAACTGTGAAATTGAAACAAAATATGTTTGTGTAGATTTAGCCCACCAGAAAAGGAAAAAATTGAAGAATGGGAGAATAGAAAGAGACTATTTGTACTGAATCACTGCCTGCAAGCTGCTTTTTACCTAAAGGAAACAATATTGAAAACGATGGAGGCATTACTGTCATATGTGAAATATGAGAAGTCTGATTTCCTGCTGGATCTGTGGTCACATGTGAAGGACTATGAGACTCAGACAGGCAGGAGTGTCCTTCCAGCATTACAGCCAGTTTATCAGTCAGCTCCTGCAGTCTGGAGAATAAATCTCTCAGAGAGAAAGATCTCCATCCTCCTAGAAGTGCTGAAACTGCAGACAAAGAAGAAACCAGTAGATCTGATAGACTGGACAGATGAAGAGAGTGAAGTGAGGGGATTCCTCCAGTGTCTGCCCTACATCTCACAGCTCAGGTGAGAGTTTGTCCCACCAGTAGTTTTTTTTTTTGGATTGCTAGATTGTAATGGAGCTGCTTTTTTGTGACTGTGTAGATTTACCCAACCAGAGACGAGATCCTGTGAAGAATGGGAGAAACAAAAGCGGTCTCTTTTTTTAACTCTGTGTCTGCAAGCTGCTCTAACAGATACACAAGGCACCACAGAGATGACTGTAGAATCACTGCTGTCTCTTCAGGAATATGAGAGATGTGATTTCCTGCTGGATCTGTGTTCACATGTGAAGGACTATGAGACTCAAACAGGCAGAAGTGTCCTTCCAGCATTACAGCCAGTTTATCAGTCAGCTCCTGCAGTCTGGAGAATAAAGCTCTCAGAGAGAAAGATCTCCATCCTCCTAGAAGTGCTGAAACTCCAAACAGAGAAGAAACCAGTAGAGCTGATAGACTGGACAGATGAAGAGAGTGAAGTGAGGGGATTCCTCCAGTGTCTGCCCTACATCTCACAATTGAGGTTGGCATTTTATCTTTGCCTTTTTTCATTATTTATTGTTAACCGATGTTATGTCCTAACTGTGAAATTGAAACAAAATATGTTTGTGTAGATTTAGCCCACCAGAAAAGGAAAAAATTGAAGAATGGGAGAATAGAAAGAGACTATTTGTACTGAATCACTGCCTGCAAGCTGCTTTTTACCAAAAGGAAACAATATTGAAAACGATGGAGGCATTACTGTCATATGTGAAATATGAGAAGTCTGATTTCCTGCTGGATCTGTGGTCACATGTGAAGGACTATGAGACTCAGACAGGCAGAAGTGTCCTTCCAGCATTACAGCCAGTTTATCAGTCAGCTCCTGCAGTCTGGAGAATAAAGCTCTCAGAGAGAAAGATCTCCATCCTCCTAGAAGTGCTGAAACTGCAGACAGAGAAGAAACCAGTAGAGCTGATAGACTGGACAGATGAAGAGAGTGAAGTGAGGGGATTCCTCCAGTGTCTGCCCTACATCTCACAGCTCAGGTGAGATTTCTAATGAACAAAGTCTTACTTGTGTCTTTGGCCCATTATTACTGTTGTGACATTATCGTTATGGTCAAAAGCATCATTATGAACCCAAACTTTGACTTTGAATGCAACTTCCAAATGACCAAAAAATAGCCTAAATATATTTATATATAACTAAGTTCCATGATTATTTTAGGAAGGTACTAGGGTTGTCACGATACCAAGTAGGTACCTTTATTCAGGAGTGAAGTAAGTGTTTTATGAATGAAAAATTTGAACCATTGACTCACTGAATCATTCAAAAACATGGATTTATTCAGAAACGAAAGACCTGTGTGTGTTGCTCTATAGAGGCACAACAGTTCTGCTTTGTTTAAAACTATTTTCTTTGGCGAAATGGAGCGAAAACACTAATATTGACAATATTGTGTCTATACTGTCATTTAATAATGAATGATTCTCTACGGAGCCCCCTTAAGGGATCTTTGCAATATTAAAATATGCAGACTTTCAATTGCTCACGTGAAAATATCACATGCTCACGAGAAACTATTGCTTGCGCACGAGAAAACGAACTTGTGCGCACGCAATATTTTTCTTGTGCGTACGTGACACGTTTTTTATGAGCATGGAAATGTTTCTCGTGAGCATGTGAAAGTCTCTATATTTTAATTTTGCAAAGGTCCCTTTAGGGGCTCCGTAGGTCTCAAAAATTATATATAAAAAGAAAAAAGGGGTGGGGTCAAACTTATACGGTATATAACATATACAGGCTGTAGTATATGCAGTAAATGGTTCTTATCAGGACACCCCCATACAGTTCGTGTAGTTGGTATGACAGGGAGTTTTTACTACAGATGCTGGTAAAGAAGCTCAGCGTGTTAACTGACTCCTGTGTGTACGTGTCTTTAATGCTAACCGAAGTTTAACAAAGACTACAACATGGTGTCAGAAGTTAATGTTCCCACCGAATAACACCGCAATCATCAAGTTGTGACTGAAGATCAGTCCTATCCTAGCGAGCCCTAACGTTACGTGCTAACCAAGCGGCAACATTCTAATCTGAAAAATGAAGCCTACCCAGAAGTGGAAAACTGCAATACATCGAAAATCCGCTAGCGGGATGTCCCAAAAAGGAGCAAATATCTTTCTGAACATTTGTATTGAAATATCGTACATAAAATGGGTTGCTCTGCAATAAACTGCATTAACCGACACTGTAGGAGTACTTCGCTCCAGTTTTTTTTTTTTTTTTTTCCGGTAAGTGATATTCCACTACTATTTTACGTAGTTAACGCTATTTAGCATCAATGTTTGTGGGCAGTGGCACTACAACTGTTAACATTAAATCGCTTAGTTCTGCCACTGGACCGAGGTAGGGACGGGTAGGGTTTTGTGCTAATACAATACTAAATCATAAATCAGATGTACCTATGTACAATACCATACCGATGTCCAGCAATCGATTTAAATAGTACATTGTGTTTAATTTGTTGTTTAGTGAAATCTAATATGTCGTTGTTGGTGAGAATTTTCACGTGAAGAAATACATAAATCCGACAACTACATGCAGGCACTTTAATGGTCCAGTGGCAGAACTTTTGCCAACCATGTAAGAGGTTCTGGGTTCTAATTCGAACTCGTATAGTTTTTTTGTTTTTTTCTATATCAAGCAGGGACACTTTGTGTGCATTTTACTTTGTGATTTCACCAGAACGAATAGATTCTCCGCAACAGATTAAAGCATGTGCCCGAGTTGGTGGGGACAATATCGACCCTGGCAAAAAGTGGTGGGGACATGTCCCACCTGTCTCAGCCGCAAATTACGCCTATGCCTATGGTTATAACCGGTTATAACTGACGTTTGAAACACTGTAAAGCGTCTGCCAAATGAATAAATGTTACATAAGTCAAGTCAAGTCACATTTATTTGTATAGCGCTTTTCACAATACAGATTGTATCAAAGCAGCTTCACAGTGATAACATGAAAGTAGTACAACACAGATCAATAAAATTGTTAAATATTAAATATTAAATAACCCCAACTAAGCAAGCCAAAAGCAAGGCGACAGTGGCAAGGAACCAAAACTCCATCAGATTGGATGGAGAAAAAACCTTGGGAGAACCTCTGGCTTACATTAATATTGTTTATATATAAATATTAAATATAAATATTGTTTATGTATAAAACGGCGCCATAACATATCGCCGGCGTTGAGTCATCTCTTCACAGGCGTTGGTCTTCTCATCACAGGCGTTGGGGCATACGAAATCCCAGTGAGAGGCTGGATACAAAACTGGACCTGACGAACGCCATTTTTCTCGGGACAAACATAGAATAGACTGATATGTGTAGTAGCCATAGACTGTAAAAAGTAGCCTAGTCTGCCAGTCGATCTTGTAACGTTAAAGATAGCTGAGGCGGCTTGGCTGAAGAGGCGCATCCACCGGCCGGCTCAGTCTCACACAAAGCCCACCCTTTATGGATTGGCCAGAAGAATAGAATAGAATATACTTTATTGTCCCCTAGGGGAAATTTGTCATGGACTCAAAAGTGCGTAGTGCATAGTAGTACAGTAGCTGCCCTTACAGACAATAAGAAACATTTAAAGGGGTGGTTTACTGCTTTTTTTCTTTGCATGATTGTGTTTATGGGGTGCAATATAACATGTATTCATGGTTTTTCTTTTTGAAAAAGTCTTATTTTTCATAAATTTCACCTTTAAGGCCCGTACACACCGGGACGAATATCAGCGCGCGTTATTCGTCACCGTTTTTTGCGTTCACACCCAAGCATTTTTCACTGACGATGAGCCGAGTGAACATGCAAATTCATTCCCTGACTTTAGATGCCGCTTAATGTTAAACAGAAATAATAATAGAATACTATACTAGGGTGATCATATTCATGTCTCAACATGTTTTATTATGACAGATTAAAAAAAATAATGAATGAAATAATGATAGAAATAATGTCTTCTGTATTAGAAAAATAAATAAATAAATAATAAATAATTAAAAGAAATGCCTCCAAATGTAACAAAAAATAGCTCTCACAAACTTACAAAAACGAAATAAAAAATCTATCTCTTTATATCTTTAGTTTCCATCCTCTTTATCCTGTTTTTCTTCCTCGTCCACCTTGTTTGCCCATCTATATTTTGCTGTAGAACTGATCTTTCCCAGCAGTTTTTTTGAAAACCAGGACATTTTCATCATTTAAAAACAGCCAGGACGGCCAGGACAGGACGTGGAAACAGGACATGTGTAACACAAAGTTGAGATGTTGCCCAGAGATATAAACATAGCACTAGTTGTCAGATGAACAGATGAACAGATGCACAAAAGACGAGAGTTGTCGTATTTCCCCGCGTTTAATAAAACCACTCAAATGTTACACTCGTCCTCATACATGGGGATCGACATCCAACTCTGGTCACAATAGAAAAATAAAATAAAAGAAAGGATACAAAGAGTCGGCAGAGCAGTTATCTCCTCTCCTCACTTGTCAAAATCTAACTGACACTACCCACTATGCGCAGTTCTCATCTCAACTCTCATCACAGTTCAACATTCATCTTGCCCATAGGTATCTTGCCTTGTAGGTTATATCTTCTTCGTCGTATGTTTGCTCGGCAAGACCGTTTTGTGTTTGAGCGCCCCCAAGTTGTGTGTTACTGTAACTTCAGAAGTACCAGACACGTGAGCAAAACGGTCTATCTCGTTCGAAGGATCGTGGTCCGGTAACACAAACATTCTCAGCCTTCTCAGCTCACTTCCTAGAAGTTTTTTCTCAGTCCTCTAATGCCATATCAGTACAAGATCAGATTTTTCGGATTAAACAAGGTAAATCTTCAGTGTCTTATATGCCTTGCAGTTTCGCACGCTTGCAGCCACATGTGGGTGGAATGAGTCTGCGCTGATCACGGCGTATCGTCACGGTTTAAACCCAGAGATTCGGTTACAACTAGCTATCTATGATGACGTCGTAGGACTCGAGAACATCATCCAACGCTCCATCCGCCTTGGATCAACGCCACACTGCATGCATCCTCGACACCCCCACACCTCCTCGTCCACGATCAGGCGCGAACCTTCCAGCACCAGAACCCATGGATATTGGGTCCCATCATCTGTCTTCATCTGAACGTCAACGTTGTATCTCCAATCATCTCTGTCTGTATTGTAGAGCTACCGGTCATCAGCTACCCACCTGTCCCATCCGTCCTCCTCGGCCCGCGGTGAGTACAGTCCGTCTACCGCTACCCATCTCATCTATGAAATATACATCAGCGATCATCACTTATCTACACCGAGCTCTTCCAGTACAAGCCCTGATTGACTCTGAATCTGCAGGCAACTTTATAGCTCTGTCCACTCTTCAATGGCTTCAGACACGTCAACAAGCGATTCCCCAAACTCTCCACATCCAATCCATCCTGGGGAAACCGCTGGGCCGAGGAAGAATTGGACATCGCAACCCGGACATCACTCTTCAGATTGGTCATCTTCATCGTGAGGAAATCTCACTTCTGGTGCTGGAGGGGTTCTACTCCGGTGATCATCCTGGGACGCCCCTGGTTGGAAAGACACACCCCCAACATCCAGTGGTCATCGGGTGAGATCCTGCAGTGGGGTACTGCTTCAACCATTGTCTACTACCAGTCAAGAAGTCTTCTCGTCTATCTTCTGCTCCTTCATCTCCGGTTCCCCTCGCTTCAACCTCCGTCGTTCCAGGATGTCTTCAGCAAGCAGCTGGCAACCACCCTTCCACCTCACTGGCCATGGGACTGTGCGATTGACCTGCTGCCTGGGGCGGTGCTTCCGCATGGTAAGATCTACCCATTGTCCATCCCGGAACAGAAGGCCACGGAGGAGTACATCGAGGAGGCACTACAACAAGGCTATATCCGTCCATCTACGTCACCTGCCGCTTCCAGCTTTTTCTTCGTCGGTAAGAAGGACGGAGGCTTGCACCCCTGCATAGACTACCGGATTCTCAACCAATCAACCGTCAAGTTCCGCTATCCCCTTCCTCTGGTCCCTGCTGCCCTGGAACAGCTTCGAGGTGCACAGATCTTTACCAAGCTGGACCTTCGTAGTGCTTATAACCTGATTCGTATTCAAAAAGGAGATGAGTGGAAGACCGCGTTCATTACCCCTGCAGGCCACAATGAATATCTTGTAATGCCCTTCGGTCTGTCCAACTCACCTTCTGTGTTCCAGGGATTCATGAATGAAATATTACGTGATGTGCTGAATCACTTCATCATCATCTATATCGACGACATCTTCATCTATTCCGCCAACCTGCCTGAGCATATTCGTCATGTATGATTTGTCCTTCAACGCCTGAGAAATCACCATCTATATTTGAAGTTGGAGAAATATGAGTTCCACCAAAAATCCATCCAGTTCCTGGGATATGTCATCACCCCGCAAGGGGTCACTAACTGGCCGCTCCCTACCAACATCAAGGAGCTCCAACGATTCCTAGGCTTCGCCAACTTCTACCGTTGATTTATCAAAGATTTCAGTCAGATCAGCGCTCCCATCACCTCTCTCCTCAAATGCGGGGCCAAGTCTCTGTTCTGGACCACTCAGGCAACCATCGCCTTCGAAGAGCTGAAGAGGTCATTCAGCTCTGCTCCTACCCTCGTCCTTCCGGATCCTGAGCTCCCATTCCTCGTTGAAGTCGACGCCTCCACCACCGGGGCAGGAGCAGTCCTCTCACAGCGGCAGGGGACTCCACTCCGACTGCATCCATGCGCCTTCTTTTCCAAGAAACTGTCCCCGGCAGAGCAGAATTATGACATCGGTAACCGAGAACTGCTCGCCATCAAGCTCGTCTTGGAAGAGTGGAGGCACTGGCTGGAGGGAGCCAAGCATCCTTTCATCGTTATCACTGATCATTGTAACCTTGAATACTTACGTGAAGCCAGAAGACTGAAAGCCCGTCAGGCTCGCTGGGCGCTCTTCTTCACTCGTTTCAACTTCACAGTCACCTATCGCCCAGGACCAAAGAACACCAAGGCGGATGCTCTGTCCCGTCAGTTTCACCCGGATTCCAGCCCATCGGTTCCCGAAACCATCCTCCCTCCAGCCTTAGTCGTCAGCCCCATCCAGTGGAGCTTGGATGACCACATTGCCGAAGCTACCCAGTCTGAACCTGCTCCGCCGGGAGGTCCTGAGGGACGGGTCTACGTACCCACTCGGCTCCGTCTGTCCCTCATGGACTCAGTTCATACATCTCCGGGGTCTGGACACCCAGGCAGCCACCAAACCCTCTCGCTCATCCAACAACGTTATTGGTGGCCCAACATGACCCAGGATGTCTCCCGGTAGTCAAAGGATGCTCAGTCTGTGCCATGGCTAAGGTTCCACGCCGCCTTCCGGAGGGAAAGCTAGTATCCCTACCTGTGCCCACACAACCCTGGTCACACCTAGGGGTGGATTTCTTCACCGACTTACCTGAATCTGATTCCCATACCTGCATCCTGGTGGTTGTAGACCGGTTCTCCAAAGCCTGTAAATTGATCCCCTTGGCCGGTCTACCCACAGCCTTTGAGACCGCAGAAACCCTCTTCCATCAGATCTTCCGACACTTCAGCATCCCCGAAGACATAGTATCTGACCGTGGCCCTCAGTTTATCTCCTGTGTGTGGAAAGCCTTCTTTAACCTGCTAGGGGTCTCCGTAAGCTTAACCTCCGGATACCATCCCCAGGCTAACAGCCAGACTGAGCGGAAGATTCAGGAGATCGGAAGGAGGACATTCTGGACCCTGCCCTCCTTCAAGACTTCCATTCTGCTCACCCAACTTGTCTGGCACCTAGAGGTCGTGGCCGCCCCCGTCGTCGGTCCATCATGCCAGCTGGAGCTGGCCGTGGAGGGGTGGGGGGGGTGGTACTGTCACGGATACAACTGCTTCAGTGCCAGATTCCATCACTCCGCCCACCCGATCGGCATCCCCGGATTACTAATCACCATCACCTGTCACCGCCACCTGCACCCAATCCCCGTCTCATTCACCAGCACTATAAAGGACTCACCCATGCACTTCCTCAGTTGTCTGGTCTCGTCGACACTACCGACCTCAGACTCCCACCATTCGCAAAGCCTACTTACCCTTAACCTACCTGATTCCAGTCCGTCTTCAGATCCTTCGTCTTCCTGCTATCCAGTCCTGTTCCCGTTCTTCAGTGTTCCGTCTGCCATCAGCCTACCAATCCCATTCATCCTGCATCAGATAAGAGACTCTAATTACAGACTGTTTCCAGATACCTTCAATACTCTTCAACCCATTTACTCACCTGCCATTCTCCATTGTTCACATTTGCAATAAACCTGTTCAACTCACCAGTCTGTGTCCTCTGATCCCTGACAACTTGTTTGTTTTACACAATAGCATCGAACTAACTGGCTATTACATACTCCATACAGCGTTGGCATTGGTTTACGTTCTTGATCAAATCGAAAATAAATTCATAAACTAAATATACATAAAAAATACATTTGTATGTGTTTGTCATAGACACAAAATAGCATAACTGGTATAAACTGGCATAACACATAAGTGGCTATAAAGCCACCGCTGGCATTTGATAAAACTAAAACATTACATCTGAAATTATACATGCAAATACATTTAAAGGGCACCTATTATGCAAAATTCACTTTTACATGGTGTTTAAACATAAATGTGTGTTGGCAGTGTGTGAGCAAAGCCACCCTAGAATGATAAAAATCCACCCACTCCCTTTTTTTAAATCCCCATAAATCATAAGCAGTGTCTCTTAAAGGGTTAGTTCACCCAAAAATGAAAATTCTGTCAGTATTTACTCACCCTCATGTTGTTCCGAACCTCTATGTGTTTATTTGTTCTGCTGAACACAAAGGAAGATATTTGGAAGAATGATTTAATCAAACAGATCCCATTCCCTATTGACTACCATATCGTAGGAAAAAATACATACTATGGTAGTCAATGGGGAATGAGATCTGTTTGATTAAAACATTCTTCCAAATATCTTCCTTTGTGTTCAGCAGAACAAATAAACACATAGAGGTTTGGAACAACATGAGGGTGAGTAAATACTGACAGAATTTTCATTTTTGGGTGAACTAACCCTTTAACGACCTGTTTTCAGAATGCAGCTTTAGTGACGTCACTACAGCCACAGGCCCCACCCACGAGTGTTGACAGACACTGCCGTTTTAACATAGAACTGCCCTGATCGAGTTCACAGCGAGTAAGCGGCAACCTCCCTGTCTCTCTCTTAAACCAACATGGAAATGAATTAAACTGCAATTCATCTACTGACCGCTAGTGTTGCTTTCGTCAACGAAAATTATGACTAAATATCATCGTCAACGAACCTTTATCACATGACGAAAACGAGACGAGACGCAACGTAAATGCTGGTCGTGTGACGATGACTATAACTAAATGTATAATGCAATATCGTTGACGAATAAAAACGAGACTAAATTTGGTTTACAAAATAAAAACTATGCTTAAATGTCTCTTCATTTTCGTTGACCAAAACGAGACGAAATGTTATTTAACGTTATTTTGTCTCGTTTAGCCTACTTGCATTATTAGTATGCAGCATTTCTGTTTCCTGTGTCACTTCAGGGGCTGCATCAGATCGCACTGTGCAAACGCAGGCGACGTCCACATCCTCGAGCCCCTCTCGCGGCATTATTTAGAAGAAGCAGTTGCGTGAGTTACAGCTGTTTCACACACACTACGTCTGTAGCTTGTATGCGGTGCGTGTTGCAGTATGTATGCAGGAGCAGCGCGCGTTATTGCTTTCACATGTGCTGCGTTTGCAGTGCGCAACTGATCTGCGGCTGTACCACAACAATCACAACATTTATTCTCTATTTTTTATTTCAAATCAGTATTTTAGCCTACATCCATTGTGTCGCGTTGTTGAGGTACTGTGTAGGTCTCTTCTCTGCTGTTATGAACGGTGACAGAACGGTGACAGACAGAACGGTGCAGACGAGACTGTGACAGAACTCCCCCCTCCCGGAAGGCATGGCCTCACGCCGCAGAACAGAGGAAGGAGGGGGGACGATCTGAGGGCTGAGCGGGGCGTGGCCAGGGCGGAGCAGGTTGAGGGCGTGGACAGGGCGGAGCAGGCTGAGGGCGTGGCCAGGGCGGAGCAGGCTGAGGGCGTGGCCAGGGCGGAGCAGGCTGAGGGCGTGGCCAGGGCGGAGCAGGCGCTGAAACGGGGCGCTCAAGCTTCTGTGCGACCCGAGAGCAGCAGCGTGAATGCTGATCGTTGCTTTTATATGTGTGTTTACGTTCGTTTGTTGTTATGTCGGCGTGCACTTTTTTAACCTTTTTAACGTTTTTATCTGTTAATCCGGAGCCATGAATTGTGTCTATTTGTCACTCTTGATTGCGATGCTTAATCGCTTTACCCGGGGAAGTGATGGCAACGGCAGGGCTGGTCACAGGATTACCTACTCCCGAGAGCTACTGCTTGAACTTCGTCCACTTGCATCTGCTGCTAATGATAACAGTCCATATCTGGTTCGCAGCAATGAAAGTGCTACAACAGGGGATATTCATAAAGTCCCCAAAAGTCGACGGAGGAAGAGAGGAAGGAGAGGCGGTGTACAACGCCGATTAAGGAGATGTGGGTTGTCTGATAAACGCCGGCTCCCTCCGCTTCCCACCATTCTTCTCTCTAATGTACAGTCCATTCGGAATAAAACTGATGAACTGGAAGCTTACGCTAGGTGTAAGTGTGACTTCAGAGACACATGCCTGCTAGCTTTCACTGAGACATGGCTGGGAGACGCGGACAAGAACGAGGATCTACGCATTAGCGGCTTTGGGTGCCCTGTGCGCATGGACAGGTCACCTGTCATAACAAACAAATCCACCGGGGGAGGAGTCTGCTTCTACATCAATGAGAGGTACTGTAACACCGTCACTATTCGGGAGGAAATCTGTACCCCCGATCTCGAGCTGCTATCTATCTCTCTTCGCCCTTTCTATCTTCCAAGGGAGTTTCCTCAGCTCTTCTTCACCCTGGTGTACATATATCCACGTGCAAACGCTTCCTCCGCCGCTCACGTGATCGCGGAAGTGACCAATAGACTCGATGCTCTCTCACCTGATGCTCCAAAATTTGTTATGGGAGATTTTAACCACTGCCAGATACATAAGACACTGAAAACATATGAGCAGTATATTACTTGTGCAACAACTATGAACAATTCCACCATTGACTTATGCCTCAGCTCAGTGCCTGGTGCTTTTAAATCCGTGCCAATGCCTGCTTTTGGTGCATCTTACCACAATAGTGTCCTCCTGTTACCTACCTATAAAGCCATCTGTAGGCGACAGGAAAGGATTGTTAAAACGGTGAAGTGCTGGACTGAAAATGGCATTGCCAGCTTACAAGCTTGTTTGGAATGCACAGACTGGGACATGTTTTATAGTTCCTGCCCTGATTTAAATGAACTTACACAAACTGTGTCATCTTATATATCGTTTTGTGTGGACAGTAATATTCCCTGTAAAAACATTACACTATTCCCTATATTTGATTTTAATTTGCCTCATCAACTTGTTTTATGGATTTTAGACTTCCTAACTGTTAGAGAGCAGAGGGTCTTTGTAAATGGGCATTTCTCAGAATCCTTATTGCTCTCTACAGGATCACCTCAAGGGTGTGTTCTTTCACCCCTTCTTTTTATCATGTACACAAATGACTGCAGAAGTGCCCAGGAGAGTAGCTATTTGGTCAAGTTTTCCGATGACACTGCGTTGTTGTCACTCCTCCAAGGTCCAGTATCTGACCACGCGAATGCTCTGACTGATTTTATCTCATGGTGTGATAACCATTTTCTTAATTTGAATGTATCAAAAACCAAAGAATTAATTATTGACTTTAGGCGGAAGAGAGATACTGCTTCAGAGAGCATTATTTATAACGATAAGGTGGAAATTGTTTCATCATATAAATACTTGGGCACTGTTTTTGATGACCATCTTAAGTTTGATATAAACAGTGCTGCCATTGTGAAGCGAGGGCAACAGAGAATTTATCTTCTCCGCAAACTAAAATCCTTTTCTGTCTCGCCGGTCATCCTGTGTAGATTTTACCTGTGTAGATTAGTCTTTTATTGAGAGTCTCTTAAGTTTTTCTTTTATTTGTTGGTTTCACAACCTGACAGTCAAAGACAGGAATAGCCTGAACTATATTGTGAATATCTGCTCTAAAATCATTGGTGTGAAACAGAGAGACCTCACTGTTTTCTGTAACCAACAAATAGTTCGGAAGGCAGCGAGTATCCTAGCCGCTCCGGGACACGCTGTGGCAGGCAAATTTTTTCTGTTGCCCTCAGGGCGTCGTTATGCGCTTCCCGTATGTAAGACGAACCGCTACTCCAAATCTTTCATTCCTTGTGCGATTAAACTATTAAACTCTAGGTAGGGGTTTTGAGGTTTTTTAAATGTGCACATAACTGACTGACAGTATGTTGTGAATATTGTGTCTGATTGTTCTATGTAGGTATTCATTTATGCTGCTCTAAATGAATTGCCCCTTGTGGGATTAATAAAGTTGACTGAACTGAACTGAACTGAACAGGCTGAGGGCGAGACCAGGGCAGAGCAGGCTGAGGGCGAGACCAGGGCGGAGCCGGTGGAGGGAGGAGACCAGGGTGAAGCTGAGGGACTGACGACACGGGGTGATGATGAGGGACCATGGTGACACCGCAGGCTCCGGTGACTGAAGTGATGACAGGGGCACAGAGGGACACGGTGAGGACAGAGGGAGTGAGGGCTGATGGGTGACTGGAGGGAGTGAGGAGTCCAACTGAACCGGAGGGGTGACATAACGGGGCGGAGCCAGAGGAAGGAAGTCCATAGGTGAAGTGAGGATGACGAGGGAGCGAAGGGAATCCGGAGGGACGAGGGAGCCTGTTCGAGCTGGTGGACTGAGGGACCATGGAGGAGCTGAGGGAGGTACGAGCCACGGGGGAGCTGATGGGACCGGGGGCCGAGGAAGTGTCCAAGTGGAGGAGGTGGGAACTTGGAAATATAATCCTCCACAGGGATCCCGTCCTGAAAACAATGGACCAAAAGGTCGGCTGGGTTGAACAGGAAGCGATCAGCTTCCATGCTTTTAACGGTCGGTTGATCTGTCATGTGGTAGTGTAGGAGTGCAGGCTGAGGAATAAGACCGAAGAGGCAGGAGCTCCAATTCAATAACTTTACTTAAACTCACAATAGCAAACAGGTACAAGGAACAGGCTGGAAATACTCCAAACACGTAGTAACACTAACATAGACCGACAAGGACTGAATAAAACAGAGGGAACTAAATACACAGATGAATCAAACATAACGATGTGGGAAACAGGTGTAACAGATGAACAGGACACTGAACGGGAGGCTGATGAGGGAGTGAGTTCAGGTGTGCAGACGAGAGGATCATGGGAAATGTAGTGCAGGAGACGCAGACAGAACGGTGCAGACGAGACTGTGACAACTACTGACCGTCTGAGGCTGGCTGCAAAAGTGACTCAAATCTGCATCTCCCCCATGTTAAAATGCCCAACTTTACAGCAGAAAAAATCATGTTTACTGCCTGGAACAAAAAGTGTTTTTGGTCTTTATGGCTTCTTTTGCCCTTCATGACAACTGTGAGGGGGGTGAATTTTTTTTACTCATCCGTTTAAATTTTATTAAGCCTATATAATTAAGGTTGTGGCCACTTGAGTGACAGGTTGATTGCGGCCATTTGTCTGCTGTCTATTAGCATCACTCTCAGCTAATTCCAGCAGCTGCTGTACTTGCCACCTCTGCCTTGTTTGTGCTGTTTTCGGTATTATTTCATAAAATTTAATACATGAATTTATACCTTCGCCCACGCCGTTGGAGTCAGTCCGTCGTTGTCAATTATGGAGAGAACAACCAGCACTGTATTTCCATTTTTTTTTCCTCACATGCACTAACATTCATGGATGTCTGACAATTTCGTTGCTAAAAACATCTATAGATATAGAGACCACACTCATTATGCGCTACTGTTGCTCTCACAGAACAGATATGCTTTTTTATCTAATAAAAAGTACCGTCAGTTGAAATACTGCAGGTGTCAGTGCTTTCTCTCCATCCATGCAATAGATGCACACCCTTGAATGAGTGTGGGTTTCTAGTGCATTTACTTGAGGTAATATCTTTGTTTTAAGCCATTTGAGAAATTGAGAGGCGGCCAAAATCAGATTTTAAAATGGACTGAATAAAGCTCTTTACGGACTTGACGTGCGATGCCATGCTGACTGTCATTTATGTGCATGAATCACTGTCACATCCACAAGCTCAGAGCAATATTGCAAATTACTGATGATAATACATTTTTATAGCAGAATAATTATACATCACGATACACAGTCTCACTTTTAGTTACGTCTTTTAACTATAATAATATTTCGAAGGGCAAAAACATGAACTTTAACTACTGGCTTTACTTCTTCAATCAGCTGTCACTTTAGCGCGAGGCCAGTAGCATATAGCATTAGCACCTCAGCACCTATGGTTTAGAGTATCCATCCACCATTGCTGCACTGATACGAATGTCTCCCAAGCGTTGTCGGTGTTGTGTAGCTGGATGTATTAATCCACATAGCTCTATCTATTTACCAAAAAGTTGCTCCTGAAGGATGTAGCAGTGCCAACTGTTAGTGATCCAGCTACACATAGAATTATTACGCGTTTGTTTTCCAAATTTCCTTTGAATTTTTAAAGCTCATAATAACATGTTAGACTTATAAAATTTGTGATAGCAGCACCTTGAGTCCGTCCGGATATGTTGTTATTTTTTATCGTGCAGATAGTGGAATCTTTATTTGTAAAGGACAGCACATGAAACTAAATCTATGGAATGTGTGGTAGCTGCTTCGTTCAATAGGCCTATTTCACAAAATGGTGACCCAGACCTGAAGTAGGGTGGCGATTCTTCCAGTCGCGCCTCCCCCCGCTACGATCGGCATTCATTCTCAAAATGGACTGTGAACAGCTTGTTTTCTTTTCCTGTTTATGGTTTTCTCTTTCAGTCATTCAAATATGTGACAAAAGTAAGAATAGCAGATGTTGTCCGTTTTGTTGATAGTTTTCAGGGAGCTGTGAAAAGATCGAAATTAAACAAGGGTAACAAATTTTGCTTAAATAAAAAAGTTAAAATGGCATGACACTTGATGACTAAGCTCACACTTACTATATCTAAACAAAATAAAAAAATAAAATAAAATGATGTCTGATTGAGTGAAATGTAGTGGCTTTTGTTAGAATATCATGTTATTATTAACTGTTAGTTTGTACAGGAGATTGCAGCAATCATCCACTAGATTATGGCTTAACACCATGAATGAAACTAAGAATTGTACATCTTGACAGTGAATTCGACAGTGAATATCCACCTTTTTCTGTGCCCGTTCTATTTCCCATGATTCATAGCGGATTCAACTGACTTGACGGTTTTCTACTTCCTGCTGTCCTTTTTTCACTAATTGTATCTTAATTTAAATTAATGTTTCATCAACCAATCGCCCGGTTTTAATAAATAAGAAGTATATAGTAAACAATAGATGATCATGACGGAGCCGACAGCACGCAAACTGGACTTTGGTCTCATGAATGAAACTCGGCGTAACGTTATGCCTAACCTCACTGGCCTGAGAAATATATAGACTATGCATCTTTGAAAGCAGATGTTGACAGGAGTCAAAGGGCTAACCATCCTAACCTTATAGTACTGTTATTCTGCAGCAGTCGGGGTGATAGAAACGGTCGGATGTTTGCTGGATTAGGGAGATCGTGCAGTCATGCATCAGCTATCCTTTGGATACATTTTTCGATTTAGTTTAGCGATGTGGGGATGACACAATCTAAAACACATGGCAAAAATGCATAGACCAGACTGGAACCGGAAGTTGACTCGTTATGGCGGCGCCCATTATTTAGAGCAGAAAAAGGTGGATATGAATGGTTTTACAGCATATTTGAAAATATACAGAATAATATATGGTGTCAATATATTACAATATATTGAAAAATACATAAGGAATCCCATATATTTAAAGGAGCTGTATGTAAGATTGTGGCAAAAACTGATACTGCAATCAGTTTCAAATTACTGTAGAGCGGTGTATAGACACTTCGCTAATAATTTTGAGCGAGACGTTTGGAGCAATACAAGCACTTTCTCTCCCGTTGTTGTAAATTTTCACAGTTTGGCTCCCCTGTTGTATAGCTGGCTTTGTCTGTTCTGAGCCTGTAGCAAATTCTCCGTAGAGAGCCGCCCCAGTGTATGGAGTTTTGCTCGCAAGTCGAGAACATACTGAAGTTCATTTTTGCTCTCCAAAGGTCCTTTTGCTCTCCAAAGGTCTTTGATGTATGGAGGTCTGGTTACAACCTGAATCCACCAAAGCCCAATAATACTCATCGGTGGTGGCCTAGTGGCAGGAAGTGGGTCAAGGGATTGCCGTGAGCAGGAGGGGGAAGCGGGAGCCAAGGTGGCATCCAGGTTAGTGGGCCCTACCCAGGGGGGTCCAGTCATTGGGTGCTGTCCCTGTCCGGTCCTCCATTTGGAGATTGGAGCGGAACCTGGGCAGAGGGATAGGTTCAATAGGGAGAGAGTGAGAGAGATCGCTAAAAGGGGTGGGCCGATCCCGAAGCACGCCACCATCTGGTCCTCCGCCAGTTGAATGGCCTGGTCCAGCGACACCGGCCAGTGGCACTGGTCCCACTGTGCAGTTCTCTTCGGGAAGTGGGCAATGAACTGCTCCAGTACCACCTTTTCTACGACGGCCTTGACGTCACTTTCCCCGGCCAACAGCCATTTGCGACAGGCGTCCCGGAGCTGCTGGGCCATCACAAAGGGCCAGCCGCCTTCCTCCATCTGCAGCGACCGGAAGCGCTGACAGTGCTGCTCTGGGTTCAGGCCGACCCTTTGGAGGATAGCCTTCATCAGATCTTCGTACATCAGTAGGTTCTGGACTGGCAGTTGTCGGGCAGTTTTCTGTGCCTCCCCCGACAGCAATGGAATCAAGCGCACTGGCCAGCTGGTCTTGGGCCACTCACATGCCTCGTTGTTGAGGGACATGTGAGCGGTGCTGGTAGCTTGGCTGGGGGGAGGGCCTTTCAGGGCTTGGCCCCTAATGAAACCATTACAATACTTTTGCAGTTACTATTTTTGATCAAATACTTGGTGGGTAAAATGTATTATTCAAATTAAAGTGAATATACTAAACTAAAAGTTGCTAATGTAGAACTGTAATTTCACACCACATATAATTTGATACACCCCTCATTAAAGTATTACTTAGGGTGTATTCACACCTGCCTTGTTTGGTTCGATTGAATCGAACTCTAGTTCGTTTGCCCCCTTGGTGCAGACCTTTTGGGCAGGTGTGAATACAGCAATCGAACTCGGGTGCGGACCAAACAACCGAACCGAGACCCAGCTGAAGAGGTGGTCTCAGTACGGTTCCAAACGAACTCTGGTACGGTTCGTTTACGGTGTGAACATGAACCGACCCAATTGCAAGAAAGCACTGCATCGAAAGAGAATATCCGGCGCGCTGTCTGGCCACACGATACTGCTGCGTGTCTTTCTGCGCGTCGTGTGTGCATCATTGGAATGAATGAATGAATGAATGAATGAGTGTGTGCATCAGGACATTCACATACGGAGCGTTCTCTTTAGTCTAATTGCGCATAGATGCAAAAAAATAAAATAAAAATCATTTGCAGTTCATAAAGCATTTGCAGTTCACCACCTTTTGGTAGTGGTTGACGAGATTCCCCCTTCTATGTAAAGCGAGTGCCGAGAAAAGTTCTATATAAATGTAATGAATTATTATTATTAATGTAAGGATAGTTACAATACAAGGATGATGATGCGTTCATTTACGTTAAACTGGACAAACTTAATCGCAAGCGTTAACATTGACAGCCCTTTAGTACACAAGAATCTCATTATATGAATGAGTGAACATAGCCCCTCTCTATGAATGAAAACTTTATACCTTATCCATCTTCTGTGCAGTGCCACTTGTAATGCAAAGTTGAGATGTTGCCCAAGATAAAAAAAACAGTAGATGGTCGAATGAAAAGATGCACGAGAGACGTGAGTTGTCGTTTTTCCCCGCGTTTAATAGAACCACTCAAACGTTACACTCGTCGTCTTCTCAAAATCCGAATTACAACATCGTATAGATGACATTGTATCATATGATACTCATTAGTTTCTTCATATTGCGTTTGTACAGAATTAACACAAAATTAGTAAAAGAACAAATATTGCAGTACGAAATATATAGAAATATCTCCATGCTGAGCCTTTTTTGCACTTCCTGATTTCCCTTGAGAATCCTTGTCCAGTGAATGGACGACCTTAGCACACGTATGGTTTGGTTTACAAATTTTGGTTCACTTGTAAAAACAGCAGTGTGAAAGCGAACCGTACCAAAAAAAAAAAAAAAAAATTTAATTGGTCCGGACCAAAGCAAGTGAACTATCGGACTTTCCTGGTGTGAATACACCCTTAAATATGCTGTATATCATAATTAACTTAGTGACCCTATACTATGGAGTTTCTCATTTGTTGCTCAGAATCAGCTGCACTACTACTACCACCACCTAATGGCAATGGCTAATTGGCCAATAATGGCAGACAGGAAACAAGAAGCTGGCTGAAGTTCAGGAAGTAGTGCAGCTGGGCATAAAGCCCATTACAGTGAGGTTCATTATTTGTGTGATTATGTTTGTTTCCTCAGGTTTTATAAAGATGTTTTAGAAGAAGGTGAGAGGAAAAGGTCTAGTCTGCTCTGCCTGCAGATTTTATGCGTCTGGGCATCAGAGTATGTTTCTGCTACTGGAGAGAATTACAGTGAACTGTTAACATCAGTGTGCAGCTACCCAAATTTCCCCTGTGGAAAAAACTATGCCTATGATCAGTCTGTTAATGCAAATCAGACTGATCAGTCTGGTTTCCTGCTGGATCTGCATTCACATATGAAAGACTATGAGTCTCAAACAGGCAGGAGTGTCCTTCCAGCATTACAGCCAGTTTATCAGTCAGCTCCTGCAGTCTGGAGAATAAAGCTCTCAGAGAGAAAGATCTCCATCCTCCTAGAAGTGCTGAAACTGCAGACAGAGAAGAAACCAGTAGAGCTGATAGACTGGACAGATGAAGAGAGTGAAGTGAGGGGATTCCTCCAGTGTCTGCCCTACATCTCACAGCTCAGGTGAGTCTATCATAAATAAATGAAATTAATAATGTGGAATTAATAAAGCTCTTGGAATTAATAAACGTAATGTCAACATTTCCTTTGGTGAGGCACTGCCTACCCTGACCGCACGTCCCTGGTTCACATATGCTGCGTTTGCAGTGCATAACTGATCCGCGGCTGTACCACAAACACATAAGCCTACTCACTATTTTTATTTAAAATCAGTTATTTTTATTTGAAATCAAGTTATATGCATCAACTTTTATTAAAAACTTGAATAGACGCACGTTTAAACACAATTTAAACAACTTATGCCTATAATTACATACATTACTTCTATTAAGTTGCTCAAGCAAGTGGTCAAATATTTAACCATGTACTTATATTTAAAATCGCAAACATTTTAAAATTGACAAAAACAGCCGGCTCTAATGGCTTTTCTTTTGCATTTAAATTTTAATACAATAAATCTTGCATGTCACAAAGAACTGTTTTTCCACCTCCACGAAGGCGAGTGTCATTCATTATGCACTTGTTGAGGTAAATTGTAGTTTTCCTTGCTTAACCCTGACCTTAAAGTATAAAAGATGACTGTGAAAAAAAGTAATATTTAATTAAATACTATATGGTGAGACTACTACATTTTATTAAATTAAATTAAACTGCAAACAGAGTATGTGTGAAATGGGCGTGTGACATAGCTAATACAGGACAAAACAGCACTTGACTTTATTGGAGCTCTAGATTAAAGGGATAGTTCACTTTGAAATTAATTTTGGTATGTTTTAGCTTACCTCAAGGGCATCCAAGATGTAGGTGTCTTTGTTTCCACAGTATTTTCAATTTTGATATTTTTAGGTCAAACCGTTCTTGTCTGTCAGTCATATAATGGAGATCTATGGTCACCACCTCAAAGAGCATGCACAGAGATGTCCAAATTAAACATGAATTAATGACTCGTAAATGTAAGTACACATTGATGGCCTAAGACATGAAACGAGCGGTTTGTGTGAGAAAACGAACAGTATTTATATCGTTTTTACCTCGAGTAACCACAGCCACATCCAAGCGATATAAGGGTGTGGGCGCTTTCGGTAACAAGAGGTAAAAACTATATAAATACTGTTCGTTTTCTCACACAAACTGCTGGTTTCGTGTCTTACGCCATCAATGTGTACTTACATTTACCAGTCATTAAATCATGTTTAATGTGGACTTCTCATCTTTGAGGTGGTGACCATAGACCTGCATTATATGACTGACAGACAAGAACGGTTTGACCTAAAAATATCAAAATTGAAACTACTGCGGAAACAAAGACACATACATCTTGGATGCCCTTGAGGTAAGCTAAAACATACCAAAAATTAATTTCAAAGTGAACTATCCCTTTAAGTGTTAACTGTCAAATCAGAAAACAAACAGTGTAGAAACTGTGTGTCTGACGCAGGTTCATCTTCATATCAAGTGAATATGTGGCAATTACATGTTCTTGAAATTAAAGGATAATTCCGGTATTTAACACCTTGAGTCTATTTTGTAGACTCATAGAAGTATCGGAAGTAGCATTCCAATGGTATTTTGTGTGTTAGTTAGCGAAGAGGCTAGCTGTTTTTTGGAGAATTATTTTACTATTTAAAGACGCAAATCTTTATGAGAGATGACGTTACAGAGCTCAGGGACAACATGTGCTGTTCGCAGTTGTATGTATAACCGGACTAAACTAGTTCAGTGGCTTAAACGTGATTGTTTTGAACATAAGCTGAAATACAAAATCAGAGTGATCCTGCCAGAGCCCGTCTCTGATCCTGCCAATGACTGTAGTTTCCATCACCTCGCCAAAAGACGACGAGTCTTCCTGTGTACATTTGTTTAAATTCTTAATATTCTCTAAACTCTCTCAGCATGTGATTGGCTGTTCGCTACTGATGTTACACCTAAACTCAGGATCAAAGCCTGTGTTGACAGAATACCAAATGTGCCAGTTAATGTATTCAGTAGCACATTCATTTATAATTTTGAATAAACTCCAAAGCACAATGACTAAGTGTGTATTTTTTATTTTAATTGTTTGTCAGCTCGCACATCTGTCTGTCACCATGCCTTGATGAGTATTGATTATTAATAATGTTATATAATACTCCCAACCAACTACTGCGGAGGGTAAAGGTACTGTTATTTCACCCTTTTGAATTTCGTTGAGGTGTTCCCACATCGTTAGCTAGTTTGGATCGCTATAACTTCAATGACTGTCAACTGTTGAATGAACGAGTGTCAAGCATGTCAAGTCGCGCTTTGTTTACTTCCAACCGGAAGTCGCGTCCACTTTTGACGCAAGGCCTCATGGGGCGTAGGAAACTTGTGGATAGAAGAACAAGAGGCAAAACTCTGATGCTTTTTTGGTAAAAGCCACTAGATGGCGCTTCGTTAGCGCAGCCGCCATATCAGGGGTGAAAATTCCAACTGGAGTTACTGGACAGCGGCACAGATAACAGTTTTTTGAGGTAGTTTTTTTCTTGCATTAGTGAGTATTTCCATTGTATGCAACTTTACACTTTTACTAACTATTATTAGTTACCAACTCCACCAAGCCTTAAAAACATATTTTGGACGTTTTAATCCCCTGGATCATCAACGATTATTAATATAAGATAGGCTAGTACTGCAAAAAACAAAACAAAAAAAACTGTTTACTGTAAAGCTATTCTATTGCTGTTATATATTTATTGTCAAACATTTACATTTTAGTACAACATTTATTTGCTGAATTAATTTATTTCATTGATAACTTATTTTTGTAAGTAACGTTATGTGTACCTCCCGGAAAACGGTCTAAAGTTATTACAACTTTATGAACTGATATCACTTTATTCTTACCTATCACACTTAATGTGGAGAGTAATATAATGAATTAAATCCTTAAACTTCCCTGTCTCAAGTTATGTGGGGGTAAAAGCCCGGTTAAGTAGCAACTTCTTTTTTAACTGCTATAAAGTTAACTTGTGAGTTAAATAATCACCTAGCCTAATTATTTCAACCTAAAAAAGATCTCTGCACTGGACTAAATATATGTATATTATATGACTGCCGAGTCGCTTTCACCCAGGAATGGCGGAAGCGTAGGGCTGCTGCTGGGCGCTGGTGTTGCAATAGAACGTTCTATGGGCTATATGCACGCATAAGTTCCGCATTTGACGCAAGGATGCTCGTCCATTTCCGGTTTTGGAGATTAAAGCGGAGGAAAACTGAGGAAAACGGGATTATGGCAGTGTCTTCAAAATTTACTGTCCTTCCGTCTTTGAAACGAAACGTACACACGTTTAGATGGAATTTTATATATAGTTAGGTTTATTTAATATAATTTTAAAAAGAAGCATAAACACAACAAGGGGTGTCTGTTTTATCTGTTTTTGTGACTAACGTTTCTTTATTATAACCATGGAGTATAAAATTCAATATATATTCTCGGTATTGCATTGGACTATACCGCCGTGCATAGAGCCCATTGGCTTTCACTTCTTGTCAATAAACGTTCTTTGGCTCAAGCTACCCTTCTGAGAGACGGAGAACCCATAGATATCTATATAAAGGCTAGATATGTCGTCCACGCTGCTGGCCAATGGAGGTCGACGTCTGCACCTGCGGCCATCTTGTCACAGGCAGCTTGCTCACTCGTAACATTGTGTTAATGGTACATGTACTTTTTAAATGACCATAACCTGCTCAATTTTCTACCGATTTTCAAACGGTTTGTTTTGTTATAAACGTCACAGATGTAGTTATGACACTGCATACTTATGAATTAAAAGTGTATAAATAAATAATCATCCAGATAATTATAGCCACGTTAATATTGTTTGTTAGAAACCAAACCGTTTGTAAATCCGTCAAGATTTCAACGAGATAAGAGTATTTGTGTTCGTGCTGACCACTCATCTTACATCAGCTTGTCTGTGACAAGATGGCGCCGGTGATGACGATGGAAACTCCGCCGTAACACATCTAGCCTTTATATACATATCTATGGGATAACCGAGCGAAAAAGACTACAACCAAATGTAAACAGACCCCTTTCCTTTACCAGTAGCTAGCCCAGTAATATCAACCAGCACTGAGTCCTCCAGCAGACATTAATGCGATTTTTAAAAAAAAGACAAATAAAACACGACAGAAACGGTATTTCGCTACACTACTTGTTTCAGAACATCAACAAACACCACCAACCACTCGTTGAGTTGCACAGTTTTGAAAATGAACGTTAAGGGTTGTTTTATGGACATGTTTGTGCATGCCCATAGACAGCCAGTCTAACGCTGTCACAGGCGATTCTGAAATAGTCAAAAAGTCGAGACAGGACCCATTGTCAAAATTTCTAAGTCCACCACTCTATTTAATTCAAAACAAACTACAAAATAGACTCAAGGTGTTAAATACCGAAATTATCCTTTAAAGGGTTAAGGAAATTACTTAATTTTAATTGTATTTAGATTCCAAAAGATAGAAGCTACAAAAAAATACTTCTTTTACTAAATTCAATTTAGGATCATATCTTCACTTTTATTCAATATTATATATTCTCCTTGTTAGATTTTGGTGATGCCGAGCAGTGGTTTCAGTGGCTCGCCAATGTATTGGATTTCTCCAATACATAAAATAAGTAAGCTTGACCAGTTCTTGTGGGGAGAAGAATTTATTGAAGGTTTGTAGTGTAGCAGTCCTTCAGCAGCGATGTTATCATGTCACCCTTCAACAATCTTAACCCAATGTTCTGTCTGTAAGACAGAACTTTATACATGAAGATTATGGGCTACAAACAATAGAAACCTGTTAGGACCTCCCACAGGAGATGCTAATCCACTCTGAGCAATGCTGAGTCTTTGTCATTCACACCAATCAGTTTCTGTGGGCCATACATCTGAATGGGCCATTCATCTGTATGGGCCATTTGACACACACCTTTGCAGACACCGACAGAGTGGATTATTATGATACACGTCACAATGTAAATGAATCTGATAACTGAAAATACAAAATCTATCATCCTACACACAATAAAGTGATAATTATGTGTGTCTCCACAGATTTTCTGACGTTATCGACGGGAAGAGAGAAACTGCTGTAAAGTTTCTGCTGAATCTGTTTGTTTCAGCTTCAGAGTTTGATGCAAATACAGAAGAAAATTACACTGAACTATTAACATCTGTGTGCAGCTACACATCTTTCCCCTATCAGGAGAATAATTGTTATACCGGGACTCAGTGTGATTTCCTGCTGGATCTGTGGTCACATGTGAAGGACTATGAGACTCAAACAGGCAGGAGTGTCCTTCCAGCATTACAGCCAGTTTATCAGTCAGCTCCTGCAGTCTGGAGAATAAATCTCTCAGAGAGAAAGATCTCCATCCTCCTAGAAGTGCTGAAACTGCAGACAGAGAAGAAACCAGTAGATCTGAGAGACTGGACAGATGAAGAGAGTGAAGTGAGGGGATTCCTCCAGTGTCTGCCCTACATCTCACAGCTCAGGTGAGACTCTCATGGGCAAATACTGTACAAACTCACAGTTTCATTGTTTATTTTAATGTTGTCATTTGCATTAATAAATAATGTAATTTTAGATTAATACATTTTTTATAAATATATGTTAAAGGAGTAGTTCACTTTTGAAAAAACTTTTGCTGATAATTTACTCACCCCCATGTCATCCAAGATGTCCATGTCTTTCTTTCCTCAGTCGAAAAGAAATTAAGGTTTTTGATGAAAACATTCCAGGATTTTTCTCCATATAATGGACTTAAATGGGAACCAGACGGTCCAAGGTCCAAAATACAGTTAATAACAGTTTCAGATGCAGCTTCAAATGTCTTTAAACGACACCGGATGATGAATAAGGGTCTTATCATGCGAAACGATCGGTTATTTCAAAACTTATTCCAAAAATGTAACTTTTCTAAGGACAAATGCTAGCCTTGATCTATTCTGTGAGGCGCGTTTATAACGTCACGTAATACGTAATTACGTTCAAAAGGTCACGGGCGACGTAGCCGGAAGTACAGAGTCAGTGTTTACAAGTTGAACGCATAGGTTGAACGTGAAAACTAACTCAAACGCCGTTTACAAAAAAGGAATTAAAAGGTATAACAACGATGTCGGACGATTTTGATTCTGTACTTCCGGCTACGTCGCCCGTGACCTTTTGAACGTAATTACGTATTACGTGACGTTGCAAACGCGCCTCACAGAATAGATCAAGGCTAGCATTTGTCCTTAGAAAAGTTACATTTTTGGAATAAGTTTTGAAATAACCGATCGTTTCGCATGATAAGACCCTTCATCTGGTGTCGTTTAAAGACATTTGAAGCTGCATCTAAAACTGTTATTAACTGTATTTTGGACCTTGGATCGTCTGGTTCACATTTAAGTCCATTATATGGAGAAAAATCCTGGAATGTTTTCATCAAAAACCTTAATTTCTTTTCGACTGAGGAAAGAAAGACATGGACATCTTGGATGACATGGGGGTGAGTAAATTATCAGCAAAAGTTTTTTCAAAAGTGATCTAATCCTTTAAGTTCCCAAGTTCTTTTTATAAGTCCAGCACATCCCAATTTTCAAGGTCATTATGTATAAATAAGCACAGAATTGCTGTTTCCATGCTGGTGTTGCTGGTCTGTTTTGAACATGTATTCATTCTAGTTCTCACATGTAACAAAAAAATCACTGTTTTTGTAGGTTACCTCCTTCACAGAATGAATACTTGAAAGTAACTGACTGGAGATTGAAATTAATGGTACTTGATATGTGTCTGCAAGTGCCTGTTTTAAAGAATGAAATCACAAAGACATCAATGGATACATTATACTCTTACATATCCTATGGAAATTGTGATTTCCTGTTGGATCTGTATTTGCATATGAAGGTCTATGAGACTCAAACAGGCAGAAGTGTCCTTCCAGCATTACAGGTCATTTTTCAGTCATTGTCTGCAGTCTGGAGAATAAATCTCTCAGAGAGAAAGAGCTCCATCCTCCTAGAAGTGCTGAAACTGCAGACAGAGAAGAAACCAGTAGAGCTGAGAGACTGGACAGATGAAGAGAGTGAAGTGAGGGGATTCCTCCAGTGTCTGCCCTACATCTCACAGCTCAGGTGAGACTCTCATGGAAAAATACACTCATAGTTTGATTCAGTTTATTTTAATGTTGTCATTTAAATGCATTAATAAATAATATAGTTAATTTAAATTAATTACAAAAACATTCATGTCAGATTCTGTAAGCTTAATTTCTATTGTTTTAATGTAGCTGAAGATTTTAGCTGTAAGACTGTAAGACAGATCTGTTGTTTTGATTTTTAGTTCCCACTGTTTACATTCACTTGAGATGGAACGGCCTGCATTTACATTAATATTGAGCCAAAACACACTGAGAGCAGAAAAGTGATGAAATCAACCCTTTTTTTCATGACCGTGCACTTGAACAGATTTAAGGGGTCTTTACATGATGTTTGTAATTATTTTAATATTTTCACTATTTTAAATACAGTTATGTGACTGGTCACGGAAAGTAGGGACACAAGTCGGTTCTGGGTCATTTTGAGTTATTCACGGAATCTGTCTCCAAGCTTTCCAACAATATGTAACACATGGAAAACTGATAATGTTTGGATAAGTTGTGGCCATTTGAAGGTAGGCACTCAAAAAAGCTTAAAGATGAGAAAACGGCCTCTAAAGATTGTGCAGTTTTCATCTCTCTGTCCTGCTGGGAGTCACAATGGAGCTCATTTACATCTCATTTAGCCCTGTAAAGCTCCCCCTGTAAAGCACAGGGGGGAGCAACAAGGCCAGGAAAATGTGCCATCAAAGAAAAAATAAATTTGCAAACAGGTAATAAATAAATAAATAAATGTCTCTTACGATCTACCAAAAAAGTGTAATCAACTCTTATGTACACTGAATAAAAGATAAGATCTAGAGCAGGGGTCTCCAACCATTTTTAATTTGAGAGCTACTTTTTAAAAATGAAAGTGGCCGAGAGCTACTCATGTAATACAGTAATGTCTCATAACTCTCATATTAACAGCTATCCAAACTGTTTTTTGAGAGCTGCGTTGGCTAACGCGATGGGAACGCTCTGCGTGATTGCGACGTGAAGCGTCTGTACAATCAGTCCAATGAGAGAGTAGGACGTCAGGTAATGTCATTGACCAGGAAACTATATAGCACCCTTGGGATCAGACCGCCACAGCTTCTGGAAAGGCCTGAAGCAAGTCGATCAGGGCATGCAGGAAATATGGCAGGTGAATGCAGCTCTCGTTCCCTCTCAGGGAACCAGGGTTACATACGTAACCTGAGACGTTACCTTTCAAGGGAACTTCGAGCTGCGTTGGCTAACGTGATGGGAACTCCATACCCACTATGCCATGCTGAGAAATGCCCGTTCTGTGTGAAGTCGAATGCGCACACTAAGAAGCGAGCAACCTAGCCCCGGGAGTGGAGAGGTCTAGGTCATAAAACCTGACAAATGTATGCGGCGAGGACCACCCTGCCGCATTACAAACGTCTTGAAGGGAAACACCCGAAATTAAAGCTTTAGAGGCAGCCATACTCCTTGTAGAATGGGCGCGGACCTCCATAGGTAAGGGACGTCCGACCGCATTATAAGCAATAAAGACAGCCTCAACTATCCACTTGCTCATCACTTGTCTCGATGCCGGGTGTTATGGATTCTTTCCTCTAACCCTTACTACTCTACAATAATACTCACTCTAGTTGGCCAAGTCTTATACTTATACCAGCGCATCTACACATCGATGTCCGCTGAGTCAATTAAACCTACCCTATACCCTAGCGCATCTCCAGTCGACATCCGCCGGGTACTAATCCTATAACCCTGGCGCATCTACAGTCGACGTCCGCCGGGTGCTAATAATTCTAACTTACTTGTTCTTGCTGCGCAGCTTAAATAACAGACAGACTCCAGCAAATGTCCTTTCAATGCTTTTAATTACGGCCAGGAGAGTTCTTGAGCAATACTCAGAGAACTTCCCAAGTAAAAACAAGGCCGGTGGATCTCAGACAAATTCCATTGAGAATCCCTCCGAAAACACCGATACAACAGTTTTTATACAATATGTAGGAATGCCATAATGACATTAATTTCATTGGTTCTTGATAGGTAGACTGTTTTGTTACTGGGTAGAGGAGACTTTGTTTTAATGTTTCTAACTTAGTCATCTGTCTAGTTCCATTTCCCATATCTGTTATTTATACACAGTCAGGTGTTTGACACACATACATTCATCTGAAGTACAGAATGCCTTCTCAGATATTCAGCTGGTTAAATGAGGTCAAATGTTAAAACATGGTTAGCTTAATATTCAGTTTAAAATTTTCCACCACACGGGCAACCTTTCTTATTTGAACCAAAGCAGACAGATAACTGCTCTGACTTACGCCACAGGGCAGCTCTGTGAACATAGGCATCCAATGCCCGAACTGGACATAACAGATTGAGACTTTCCTGATCTGGAGTATTGAAGTATGGAGGACAGAAGGCCTGCAGCACAATAGGACCCATCACATTAGTAGGGACCTTAGGAATATATCCCGGCCTAGGGTATAGAAATGCTTTAACCATACCAGGTGCAAATTCCAAACATGAAGAAGCAACCGAAAGAGCTTGTAGATCTCCAATTCTCTTAATAGAAAAAAATAGCGAGAAGAAATGAAGCTTTTAAGGTGAGGAATTTTTCTAAAACCTCTTAGATAGGCTCGAAGGGAGCCAAAGCCAGACCCTCGAGTACAATGGCCAGGTCCCAAGCCGGCGCTCTGGAGTGCAAAGCAGGCCTCAGCCTCAGTGTTCCACGGAGAAGACGAGTTATTAGAGGAGCTCTCCCAAGATAAGAAGCCCCAGCAGGGGATCTAAAGGCAGATATGCAACATACACAAATAAATCAAAGGTTAATATATTAAAGTTTCTTTATGATTCAAAATGTCCAGCAGAGAAACGGTCTTGAAGGATATCGAGAACTGTACCGACCGGGCAGTCAACAGGATTTAAAGTACGTACTCCGCACCATGTAGAGAACAATTTCTATTTCAAATAATACAGTTTTCTCGTGGAGGGAGCTCTGGATTGAAGAATGGCCTCCACGACCTCAGTCGAGAGACCAGTATTCACGAGCTAGGCCCCCTCAAAGGCCAAGCCCATAGTTTCCACAACTCGGGGCGAGGGTGAAATATTGTGCCCCCCGCCTGTGAAAGCAGGTCCCTCCTGATCGTAATCTCCATCGGAGAGCCGTCCAAGAGAGACACTAGGTCCCCAAACCATATTCTGGTCGGCCAGTGTGGGGCTACTAACAACAGATGAGCCCCTTCCTGGTGAACTCTTTCCAGAACTCCCGGGAGCATTGATATCGGGGGGAATGCATACAGGTGTAGCCTCGGCCACACCTGCACCATCACATCCAGTCTGAGAGGAGCTGGCTGCGTGAGGGAGAACCATAACGGACAATGAGTTGTCTCCTGAGTTGCAAATAGATCGACCTGAGCCTGACCAAAGTTCTCCCACAGGAGCTCCAGCACCTCCGGGTGGAGTCTCCACTCCCCGGGCTTCAGCCCCTGTCTCGACAGAATATCGGCCCCTACATTCAGATACCCCGGAATATATATTGCCCTCAGTGACAACAATTTCCCCTGGGTCCATAGGAGGATCTGCAGAGCCAACTTGTATAATGCTCTGGACCCCCCTGATGGTTTATGTAGGAGACCACCGAAGTGTTGTCCGTGCGGACAAGCACATGATGGCCCCTCAGGTCTGTCAGGAAGTATTTGAGAGCCCGAAACACTGCCATTATCTCTAGTTGGTTTATATGCGAAGACTGCTGATGGTCCTGCCATAGACCTGTCGCCGAGCGGCCACTCTTGACCGCCCCCCAGCCTGTCAGGGAGCATCGGTCAATATTGTGACGCATCGACAAGGAACCCCCAAAACTGGGCCCTGGGCAAGGAACCAAGGTTTCTTTCACATGACCAAGGCACGTAAGCATTGCCGCGTGACCTTGATCATACGAGACGGATTTGCCCTCGGAGAAAACCCCTTGGTCCTGAGCCACTGCAGGGATTTCATGTACAGAAGGCCAAAAGTAATCACGTTGGACACAGCTGCCATGAGCCCCAACAGTTTTTGAAACTGTTTCACAGTGAGTGACTGGCCTAGTTTCACATTCTTTACGGCTGTAAGGATCGCAGTTATACGTGCTGGAGACAATCTTGCTTGCATTGTTGTCAAATCCCACACTACCCCCAGATAAGAGGTCCTCTGTGCTGGAAGGAGCACACTTTTCTTGGTATTTAGCCGTAACCCCAACCTTTTCATGTGTGACAGAACAACATCTCGATGTTGAACCGCCAACTGCTCTGACTGAGCTAGGATCAACCAATCATCAATATAATTTAATATGCGAATGCCCTGGGATCTGAGAGGAGCCAGCGCTGCATCCACGCATTTCGTAAAAGTGCAGGGTGATAGACCTAGGCCGAACAGAAGGACCCGGTACTGGTAAGCTTCGCCCCCAAAAGCAAACCTCAGGAACCTCCTGTGATGAGGATGGATGGATATGTGAAAATAAGCGTCCTTCAAATCTATTGTGACAAACCAGTTCCCGGACTGAATCTGTGACACGATCAGTTTGAGTGTAAGCATCCTGAACTTGAGCTTTTGAACTCTGCTGTTTAGCTGACGCAGATCTAGAATAGGACGTAACCCACCATCTTTCTTGGGAACGATGAAGTATCGGCTGTATAACCCTGACTCTCTGCTGGTAGGAGGAACCCTTTCTATAGCCCCTTTTTGCAAAAAGCGTTATTACTTCCTGTTCCATAACCCGAGCCTGCTCGGGGACCACCACTGTGGGAAGGACCCCTAAAAATCTGGGTGAATGAGAACCGAACTGAATTCTGTACCCCTTTTCTATCACATTGTAGACTTGGAATTAAAGCCTCTTGTGTTTCCCCGTTATTATTCAATTTACGGGACCGGACACCAGTTATCTTGCAAAGAAAGTTTTATTATATATTATATATATGTCAGGAGAGAAACTTCAAGATGTTGTGTTCATGCCTGGTCTATGCGTTTCTCTGAGGCGGTACAATGTGACATTGAGTTTTATACATCACACAGTCTTACAGCTTCCTTGTAAGGTAACAAACATGTTGCTCTGAGCTTCCCAACTTAGAACGTATATGTCATACGTGCGCTACTTTCCTTGTTATGTACATCTGTGGTACACTTGCATCAGTGGAAACATTTATGCTGAGTGAACATGTTACATGGCACACATACCTCCCTGAGCAATATATAGCTTTCCC
Organism: Pimephales promelas; assembly: GCF_016745375.1. The sequence continues at coordinate 15,815,253 of NW_024121166.1, read as the reverse complement.
CTGACATATGTTCTTTCATGCATTCAAACTTGAAAACTCCATAAGATAATACAGTGATTATGAAAACTAATAAAGAATAATAATAAAGATACATAATATTTAATATGAAATAATATTAAAAGATGAAATTTTAGTCTTCA